>CM060839.1:93502904-93965404 GCA_030762175.1 Metallyticus violacea
GTTTTTTACGATTCATGTACAAAACTGTTTAGTAAAGTTAATTTACTTTACCGTTGATCAATGTAACCATACAAGTACATCAATACAGCTACTGTGTTGCGCGTTTTCAGAACTCATGAGTCATACAAAGCTTTCATTTAAAAACTTGTTAAGCTAAATAACTATCTGTTTAACATACATTTACATTAAACAAAAATCACGTAAATTTAGATACTGAGGAGAACGTTTAAAACTTTTATATATATTATGTTATATATTACGTTATATTTTACGTTTCGCCCCATCAGCTCCAGTCTCTCCCAATATGAAATTTCAAATTACACCCTTACGTTCTAATATTTACAGCCTTTGTTTTTTATTTCCTGGCAACCTGGACTTTATGTTTTTTGCATTTGGATTAGTCAAGAGTTCCGAAAAAGCTATATTACTGTATTATTGAATTAAATTCAGAATTGTTCTAACGTACTACAAACGACCTGTATTTTTATTCTAACCAAATTGAAACACATAAAAAAACAGTCTAGGTTGTCATGCAATGAGAGAAAACAAAACATGCGACAACAGATGAACCCTCTTCAAAAATTAAGACACATTGGAAATTTCAAAGTGTGGATGGCTGGGAGTGAAAGGGTGAAATCTAAAATTTATCAATGTAGGTTTTACACTTTGGGCTATTATTTGATTGTTTTTTTTTTTTTTTCAATTACGACAGAATAAAATACAAGCCTATTGATTGTAGGATGAAAAAAGTTGTTTATTTTGGGTAAAATTACAACTATTTTGAAACTCTTGGCTAATTTTCGAGCGTTATTTTTTTCTTCTTCTTCTTGTAAGGTATGCATAATTTTGAAACAAGTTATAGTATAAGCCTGTCTGAATTAAAACAACAATATACATTAAAAACACATTATGGAATAAATACTATATCCCCTTTAAAATTTTAGCAACAAAGGGTCCATTTGAAATTACAAAGTGAGAGTGACTATCTAAACGTGTTTAACGTTGATTTTAACTTCCCCCTTGATGTATAAATATTTTTAAAATTAAATTAATGTTAAATGGGCAGTTATTTAGAATAGGAAGTTTTGAATTTAAAACCCTGAATAACACCTATTCTATGTTTTTTTTTATTTATTTGCTTTGTATTCTATAAGCTGTAGTAAAGTATTAAGTTAGAAGCAGAAATCAAATGCTTGTAAAATATGTTAATATGGTATACCTGTCAGATCTTTAAAAAAAATTAATTATCTATATCTTTGCGATTTTTATGTGTGTCAACAAGCCATGTGGCTAAAATTATGATACCATACACGTATACCATAAATAGAAGAACAAACGCTAAAAAGCTAATCTGAATAATATATTCAAACGTGGTAAAGAGACTGCAATAAAAATACATATCACTGGAACAAAAAACGCATTTTCTGTTGAATTGGCTTCAGTTTCATATTTCATGGAATAAACAAGAGCTTATGCAATAGTTATGTAATATATTACGTTCAATGAAAATAAAATGTATTCCTTGTGAGAAAACAGCGAAGGATTGCAACTGAGAACAATATAAAAATGATTTAGCAAGTTTAAGTTTATTTTATTTAAGGACATTCTTTAACGTCTTTGGTCATTATCTTCCCACTCAATTCAGGGCTTGAAACGGCCAATAAATTTTGCTCAGAGGCCTCTTCTTTCAGGCTTGAAGTTACTTTACATAAGTCTATGACAGGATCGTTAGCTTATCATTAGTATAGAGTAGGCCAAACCTGTAGGAAGTTGTTTATTTAGATTAGTCTTTTTATTCGATTGTACAGATTAATAAATAACTTAAATTAAATTTTCTGTAATAACAATGTTTTTTTGTACACTTCCAAAAAAACTTGACATGTTTCTTTCAAATGTTGAGAGCTTTAGCTATGCTTTTTTGCTCTCTATGTGACATTTACTAAAAATAAAATATAAATATAGAAGTGACAGTATAACCTTCAATCTTCCATACATACAAATGTACCTGCTGACTACATTAAATAAAATAACTAAAAAGTTTATTGCACATTATTTCATCAAAACCAGTTACCTAACATTAGACTGTATTTTTTTTTAAAATAAAAGCGCATGTTCTTAGATATCACCCTACCGTCTGGGTACTATGAAATATTTGCCTAAATTGCATAATTTTAATTTCTGATCAATAATGGGACGTTTTCTATCTCAGAATGCATATTATAATACTCGGAAGAAGAACCCCGTCTTCTAGATGATTGTGATGGTGCTATTTTGGTACAAATATTGAAAACGACGAAACTCAAAGCAAAAAATGTTCAAAGGAGATTAAAATGTTTTACTTCTAGTGCTTTGCATCATTCCTGAGAGGGTGAGTTAAATAAAAACTTGAAGTTTATACATTTATTTCATAACAATTTCAGTGTAAATTTTGTTCCTAAAATAAACAATGCTATCTTGTAAAAGTACAAACATATTTACTTATAGCGTAAAATAATTATATAATACTAATACAAAAGATAAAATAAAGATGAACAGGCATAGATTAGATACATTTGAACCATATTTCAAAATTTAAAAATCCAAATATCTACTGCAAACAAAGTCCCAATATATGAAAGGAAATTTTATATTGCGATAAGGTGTTTTTAAGTAATTGATTTTGTAAAATGACTGAAATCCAATTCCACATTTAAAGAATATAATATCTGTAAAGCTGTAGGAAATGGTTTAGCTAGAGGAGCACCTTTTAAAATATCAATGAATTCGTTAAATCTTTTTGAAAATATTTTAGAAGATAGAACAAAGTTTTCATATTAATAAACCACTTCTGAATTTAACGCAGTATCCATTATTACGTCTTGCCCCTGTAAATTCAGCTTTACCAACACATAAAGACGCTGTCACACGCTCGAACATGTTCCCTTAGCTTATGAATATGACAGAGGTTGCATGATAACTTATTCCCTTTCTACGTTACGGTTTCAATTAAATTTCAGTTGGCGCAATTTAAACGGAGTGCTAAATGCCGTGCATCCTTCTTAATGAAATCTCTTCAGGCAGTTCCCTAACCTCATCCCACCGTCTCTCTCTCTCTTTCTTACTCCACGTCGAGTCATCTCTCACCAAATCCTCTTATCCATGTTTAAAAAGTGTAAAAAGCAATTACCTTTTTCATGTTTTCCATTGATTCATTTAGAAAATGTCCCTCCTTGCAATGCCATGTCATTCAAACAGTGAAAAATATTATTGAAATAACTGATTGGTGCTAAACTTTGCAACTAGGACAATATAACAAAACGACAATAAAAATATTACAGTTTATTGTAGTTACTTAAGGCAACAATGAAGTGAAACATGGGCAAAAGTGACCACAAATGTCAAAATGAGTTTTGTGCATTATCAAGTCTTAATTTATCATATGGCTATTTATATATTGTCCCTTCGACAATTAAAAGCATCACGTGACCATTAAATCCCCTTGCGTGTGTGGATGTTATCACTTAACATGCCCTAGAACACATGGAAATTCATCAGCGCTGGTTAAGGCAGCTAGGAAGAGGTTGAAAATACCGAGGTCTGTAGCTGAGGATCCAATTTATGAATCAGGGAGCTTTTACACATTGCAAGGTAACAAAAATTTATCTGAAATGTTACTGTATAATCACAATATAGGTATAAATAAACTTAAAGTGTTACTGTGCATAAGTTTTGTGTAAATAATTATATAGAGTTAAAACTGAACAAAACTGATTTTTCAAGTTAATGTTCAAATATATTATTTTTATATACTGAAATGCATGTGACTCTTTTTTGTAAGTAGCCTTAATTTACCAATAAATTGTCTTTTTGTCATGTAGATTTTGTGATGCATGAATGGATAGATAGATAGATGGATAGATGAATGGATAGATTAGACAGACAGATATATGGGATGGATGGTGGATGGATGGATAGATGGATGGATGGATAGCAACTAATAATCTTTCCTTAACCCGTTATAGACATTTGACTGAAATGTTTAACGTTTAACAATATTTATTTCAAGATTAGATATTTAGCTGTTCTGATTCAATGCATGACCCTTAATTTGGGCTGCGTATATGGAACTAATTAGTAGTAAAATGGACAAAAACAGTAATGCTATATCTTTGTGTTGTCATATAAATTTTTCTAAACAGCATATAGAAAATTAATTAGTTAAAAGTGATTTAGATTTTCACACATCTACTTTTTTCTATACGTTTTCATAATTTCATTCTATAGAACACAGGTACAAAAGAATAAACTTTATTGAACATTTTATATAAAGTAGTAGCATTTAATATGATTAATTAAGGAATATATTTGAAAACGATATAAACTTTCAAAATAATCAAATACATAGAATAGTTTGGAGAACGAATGCTACATTAGTACGGGTTTCTTTGTGAAGGTTCGGGACCTAGGGAGAAGGCAACTCGCAAGTACGACTGCCACAAATCACAAAAGAAGCGAAGGATTTCCCTTTTCTCAAACCCTGGAGCAATAATTACCCTTGCAATCAATGCAGTAATATGCAGACGAAGATGAGTCATACGGCAAGTGGATGTTCACCCTCATGCACCAGAAGTGAGGGTAAGCAGCTAGCTCTTTGTTAGAACCTGCCAGATTTAGGAGCGTTTATAACAACTTCATGAAAATAACAAGGAAAAGAGTTTTTATAAAAAGATGTTTGTCTAGACTTCTAAACTAGTTATGTAGTCAAAATGCTAGTCAGTCCAGAGAATCAAGTGCTGTGAACCTAACCATAACATTTTAGAAATTTGCAGTTGAAATAAAGATTAAAAATATAGTAAGTAAACGTCTTAATTAGATTTGTAAAATGTTTAAAGATTCTCATTTAAATAGGGAAAATTCTAAAAGAAAAAAAATGTGTTTCTAAACTGATATTCACGAATTGCAATCAATTCACGTTCTAACCGCACTGGCTCTTCTGTCTTAATCGACATTAATACGGAGAGTAAAACTTCTTTGTATAACGACAGCTGCACACAGAGGCCAGTGACCAGAGAGCAAACTTCCCTGCCATCTGTTCGCCCGGGACTGAAACACTTAAATAGGTGCATTAAGAAGCATATGTGAGGTCGTACTTATGAATACCGGTATCTATAAGTGTAACAATGGTAGGCAACATGTAGGAGTAAACATGAATGATTGGAAAAGAAACTCCACTAATGTAATGCTGTGACGTGTATCTGATGCGATTAGTCCTTACGTACATGTGTTTAGAACAATGCAGCGTACACTCAATCAGACCGAGCGAAAAGCGACATTGCTATGCCTGTATAGAAGTCATTTTGAACAACTGTTGTAAATGTTTTCGCAGCTCGTTTAAGTCTACAACAAAAATCATAATTAAAGAACATAAAAACTAACATTTTTTTTGCACTGGATAAGAACTTTGTCATGTGTATACGTACACAAATAACTTTAATTGATGCTACAGACTAGCTGCCCGAAAACTCAAAACACATAACAAGTGTGCTGTAGAAAATGACGTAATTTTGTTATAAATTAACATAAGCTTTTTAGACAGTTATCATGTTTAACATAACCTTAATTTAAAATTTTTCAAAAGTTTACAGCTTTGTGTAGTATATCATTGAAAATGCAGAAATTATGGGTAAGCAACAGTTAATCAACACATCATATCATGTGACACTTAACTTTCCATAAGTTTGCCTATTTCCAAATCAGCACTTTTCAAAGTACTATGGTATGTAAAACTATACACCTTACTATTTAACTATTAACTATAATAAAATAGGAAGCATGAAAGTAATTTAATAATTAATTATTTTATCCAAAATGCTATATTATTTTAATATCTGTTTGGATTAGAGATAAATAATATGATAAGAAAAAATTCAGAATAAATTACTTAACTACGAGTTAAAGTAAAATAATAATAATAATAATAATAATAATAATAATAATAATAATAATAATAATAATAATAAAACATTATTAAACCAGAGAAAATGTTTTTCTGATAAAGAGATCAGTGGACCATAAGATGAGATTATGCAAAGTTAACTGTTGAGGTTGATTCACACAAAAGCATTTAATGATAGGTAATGAAAATAAAGGTATGTGGAATAGTACGCTATTTTTCTTACATGAGCAACTTCAGTGTAATCCATTGAAATATTTTCCAAATTTACCATAGTCTCTCCGACCATAAATATTTAGCAAATATATGGAATATTATTGAAAAACACAACTCGAGTAGTGAAATCTAAATTGGTCTAGGCATGCTTATAGCACTTTAAGATACTAACAAAGCAGAATTCAGTTGAATTGTGTATCGGGACATAGCGGTTTTTTAAGAAGCAAACCATTTCGCTAAGGAGAGTTCTGAGAATCCATTATTAAAACCTGAGTCTGTTGCTGGTATCACATTTGGTCAGGATCTGGACAAACAGAAAGCAAACAGAATGCCGAATGCCGGCACTCCATTAAAGAATGCAAATATTCAAATACCATATTACAAAGATCTACAAAGAGTAATTCAAAACAATACACTTGTTAAACAGAACACAGCTATACTGTACGGAATGTAACCAACAGGTCGTTGTCCACTGGAAAGGCATTTCTGCAAAATGGAGTTATTATAAATTCCTCATGTTTGAGATCTCAGTGGCTGATGAAACAGTCGCACTATTTGTTGATGTGTAATTTTCCCTTAAAAACATCTAACCTTGTTTAAAGGTCCAGATCTGTGAAGACTAAGGCATTAAAGATCCCACAGGTTCTTGTTTCAATTAATTGAACAATTCTTTTCTACAAATATATTTCCGAATCAACGGCCTTTAAGGAAATAAAACAATAATTATATTTTCTTCGTGGATTAGGCCTGGTCTAACCTATATCTCTGTTTCCAACCGGCCTATGAAATGCTTACTTTAGTGTTATAGTGTTTTTGGTAGTTTTATATTTACGTGCTCTAATTTTGTTTAAAATTTTGATTTTCTTTTAGAAATCTCATTCCCATTCTTAAGAGTTTATTTGAAAGTCTGTATGATGGGCCAAATCTCATTACCGTAATATTGTCAACAGGCTATAAAACTTGACTCATGTCTTCTTCATTGTTGTATTTTTTTCTTCATAATTCTGCTAATTTCACCACGAATATTATTTTGTCATTTTCGTTTTCTTGTTTTGACCGTTTCTTGAGATTACGAGGCCAGAGTAGCTTGTCCGCATATTAATTAGAGAGTAACAGCCACATCTGTTTAGGTAGTTATAAAATTTGTTTCTATGTATCAACACAAGTCATTCTGATGTTATTTAAACACAGGCGTTTCGAGTGACATTGAAAAATTGTTAAGATTGAAATTTGTGGTGTGTTACAATTCTTTTTTATGAAAGGGAAAATAGAAAATAAAACCATTCAACTTTGGGAAAACGGTTTCAAGCGAAGACACTCCATGTCCTGGAGCTCCAAAATCGTATGTGAGATCAGAAATTGTCTATAAAGTCCTTGCTATTGTTTTGACTGGCAGACGAGCGAAATTGCTCGAGTTAGCAGATGCCACGGAGCGGGTTCTTTTTATTTTGCATAATGAATTACACATGACAAAATATTGCGTAAGATGAGTGCCACGTCAACTCCGTAGCAAAAGCGAAATCGCATGCGACTATCGGCCAACTATTTGGGGGTGTTTAAGAAGAATCCAATCAATTTTACACCATTTTGTGACTGAACAAAACATGAATTCATTACAATAGACAAGAAAAGAAACTACAGTCTAAATAGTACTGAACAAGGCGAAACGCATTCCATCCCCTGGAAAGGTGATTTCTTCAATTTTTTTTTTTTTTTTTTTTTTTTTGACGCATAAAGGAATTCTCTTGATTGACTTCCTGGAGAAGAGAAAAACCATTACTGCTGAAAACTACGCATTACTCTTGAGGGGAAAAAACGTCCGGAAATGACCAGAAAGAAGATGATATTTGACCATGACTATGCTCCGATGCATTCAACTGAGTCGCCCAGGAAAAATTTACCATATTATATTTGGAATACATGCGCATTCGCCCTGTTCACTTGACCTCGCTCTCTCGGATCACCATCTGTTCCCTCAACTCAAAACTTCCCTGGCTGGATACAAATGTAAGTTAAATGAAGAGAGCATACAGCAAATAAAGGGTATTTTGAGGACCTCAAAGAAACCCACTTCCGCATTGGAGCAAGTGCATTGAACTTCGAGGAGACTTTGCCAAACAAATTAAGTATTTTGTAAGACTGCACTTGTTCATTTTAATTTCAAACTAATCCACTTTTCAAACCACCCTCCGATTTCACAGGCTAGATAGCTCAATTGAGAAATATGGTCTAAAGCATGGTCATCTAGACCATAAGGTTGTTTGATTTACGGGCCGAGAGAGCGCGGCTATATACTGGGAGAAACCAGTCATCATGGCCGGATAAACATGTGCAAATAGCAGCTTGTAGCTAATTTCAAGGAGGCTTTGTCATTGTGCGTTGGTGTGTTAATTATTCTTCCCTATTTATGGCGCAACATAAATTTTGTCTTGAAGAATGGGTGTTGCGTACAACATATATATTTTCTTGTAGAGAAAATATCCTGGCAATGGTGTTCCAGTTTCTCTAAACTGTTCGCCAACTTATTATAAAGTGACAAGAGACAGAACCTCTCAATGACTAGAAACGTGTTCCGAACCGTCATGTTCTTACGGAAGAAAAGTTACATGAAATACAAAATTTTCCTACGCAGATGCCTGCAATGAGGGAAACATTTCTTATAACACAAATTAGTTCTTATTATTTTAGCTTTAAATACATTATCACTTTATTCTTTCAGTAAAAATATAAATACTCATTAAAACAAGTGCGGCAACTCCGCTTTTCCTCTTTCGATTATTGCGGCTGCACTTACGCGGCCCGTAACTCAAATAACCGCACTACATACTTTTGCAAGCGGTCATTTTCCTTCCCAAAAATACTATTATTTTAGTTTTTTTACTGGTTTGAAATATGTATTCATATGGGGAATAATATGTAGTAACCATATACAAACAACATCGTTAACTATTCTTTATTTTTCTAATGCAATAATATAGTTATGCAATTTTAAAAACGAGGATTGCAGAGCAGCAGTTTTTCAACAGGAACCCTTTTAAAATATTCAGTGTTAACCGCTAGACAGCAATTTTCCATTAGCTACAGCAAAAGCTGTAGGAAAAATAAATATACCTAAACATACAAGAGAAAGTCTACTGCTTGAATTGCAGTGAGCTCAGGTTTCTGAAAAGAAAATATATACGGTTATCATTTATAATTATAATGTCTTTTCCTATTTTATTTTATTTCTGACGTTTTCTTTATCTCACAATAGTAATTCATATTTTTAAATGTGCAGTAATCAATTTCATCAAACTAGGAACTGACAAGCCAGCCAAGCATCATTCAGCATTTTTTATATCGCTTAATGGTTAGGTACGTATATAATTAATAGAACCATTAGCTCTCGTCAAGAATTCCTTCACCTAAGAATCTTCCCTTGGAACACCGTAGTTTGTTTTCTGACGCTCCGCCTGCCAGTCTTCACTTGTTTTTCTACCTTAGTACATTAGAAAGAGAGAGATTGGGGAGGCACCTACCGGCAAAAAAGCGTTTCCTTCTATCATTCACGTATCATTTTTTTTCCTCGGCGCTCTAATCATTAAGCCCCCCGAAGTCTAATCTTCGGCAAAAGTTGATGAAAAAATCATCATCCCCATTCAAAGCGAAAGGGTGTTAAGTATATACAAGTCTCGAGAGGAGCAAAGAGGGGAGGGGAGGATTATACTACAGTGCAAGCAAGGCACTGTCACAGTACTGAAACATTAATGAAACGCCTCTATGCCAGTTCGCTGGCTGTTGGGTGGGACGGGGGGGGGGGTAGATTTTAAAGCCGAGGGGCGCAATGGTTGAATTGTGCCATGAACAAACTCTTCCTTCTTTTTCATTCGCAGAGTGTATGAAACCCAAATGTCCTAGAGGGAAAGCAAGCTGATGAACTGCGAAAGGGTGTGTCAGCGGCGGTTAGTGCAGAGGGCATCCAAGGTGGAAAATATTATAAGCATTCATTTTAAATATCAAGTCAATGTTTCAAATATTTACTATTTAATACAATTTTCTAACGTAAACGTATTGTAAGTATTCCATTAAATTGATAATATTGTTTATAATTCAGTAATAAAATTCAGTATAAAAATGTATTATTGTCATAAGAAATTCATGCCAGAGTTAAAAAGTTTGTGTAAACTTTTATCTCTCAACTTGACAAAAATAAGTGAACTGCTCGATTTAAACATAACCGCACCAAACTAGAAGTAGATCCAAAAGTGCAACAACGGCATAATTCTTGAACAAATACTTTATATGGCAGATTAAAGTGCGGGAAATTGCTGATACTATAAAATATAACGTACAAAGAAACATGTAGCTTATATTTTAGACATAGAAAAGGTTTGCATACATCGCGACAGTGTTAAGATCGTTTTAAATGTGGGCGAGACTTGGGTATCACAATCGAAATGACAGTTAAAACAGTGGACGGTTGTTCAGTGTCAAATAAAACAAAGTCGGTTCCATCTGCAGGTAAAGTTATCACATTAGCCTTTTGTGACGCTAAAGGAATTCTACTAATTTTTGTCTTCGGAAGAATAAAACCATGATGTATTTCAAAATTTAAAAAATGTGTAAGAAAAGACCCGGTTTGCAAAAGAAACAATACTTTTTTGTCAAGGCCATGTATCTGCCCACAAAGGAGCTCTCCGATGGGAAAATTGAAGATAAGTGTGAATGACTTCCATCTCTCACCAAAGTTCAAACTCTTAATCGTATTTTGCAAATCTTCCGGAAAGCCATTTTAGAGACCGAATGAGTTAAAAACTCGTTTCAACATTGCTAGGTCGAGATATTTCCAAAACTATACTTGAAATGAACAATAAAGTAGGTTGTAAAGAACAACAGAGCTAGAATAGCACATATAAATAAAACAATGAAACAGCTACACAAATAGCGCAATATTTCCAACATATTTTCCTTCAAAGGCAGGTGCTTTATTTGTTTCTGCTTCTCTAGATCTTATTATTTTAGCTAAACAATCCACGATTTGACTAAAAATAAACAATAAATACAATAAAATCCTCCCTTGAATGCAAAACTATTTAAGTCCTACTCGTTTAAGCACGCTGTTCACAAGATATCCAGCAAAGCTGTATGGCCACTGCAGCAGTTTGTGTTATATGGCAGGAACTAAAGACGCTGACTAATGTGTGTTCCGTTAGCTCTCTGGCAGATGTACAACGATGTTGTGGTTAAGAGCGCAGGTATGCATCCTGGCATTTAGCACTGTATTTTTAATAAACTTTTATTACTCACTATGGCAAATCAGTTTCGTAATATTACTTTCCATACACAACAAGCTTCAAGTTAACACACACACATTTATATATATAAACGATATTTCCTTCAGTATTTGTTCTACCTAAATGCAATATGTAGCACACACATTATCTGTACATGCATGGAGGACAAAAGATGGCTTAAAGGGCACACAATTAAGAAGCCTGGGAGTTGTAGCCTCTCGTCCACACTACTTTTAGAAATATATCACCTATGTCCCGAAGATTGAGGACAGTTATATGGTTCATATACCCGACATTAATTTATGTTATTTCTATGTGTTTTCACTTTAGAAAATGTTTCTGTTTATTTAGTTATTTGTAAAGAATACGTTAGTTTGTAGTTACGTTTTGGTGTGTGCTTAGGTAATGAAATGAAATGATACGATAAAAACTATAATTAAACATTAAGGCAGCCTAATGTTCCGTGTATACATTTGTAAAATCAATAATAAAAAATAAAACAAAAATGTTGTGTGATTTTTCAACCCAGGGGCTTGCGCAAAAAAGCAATGCGTTCTAAACTGCTCGGTCACTGCTACTGCACCCTATCGTTCTCTTTCCAGATGTTTATGATTGTGACCACTACGTTTTAAGGCAAAGCGCCCACTGCAGTGTGCCAGTCCGCTACATGCGCGTTGTGATACAGCGTTTATGAGCGTCCCCAAAGTTCTCCTATCACACGTAAAATCTGGGAATGACTTTTTTTTTTTTTGTCAAATGGCGAATAACTTTGTTATTTGTGATAACAATAATGACAAATAAATGATTAAATTTTATACATTCCAAAAGCGTATCTTAAATCAGCATAAAAATTTATTACAGTTAATTTATGTTTCTTAAACGTTTTCCTTTTTCAAAGAGGAAACTCGAAGTAACAAAAATAAACCCCAGAGTGAAGCTCTGAAGGAAATTACAGACTTAAGCGCCCTTCAGTCCCTTAATTTCTAATTTACTTTTAAAGTTTTAATTTAAAAGATTCACGTTTATTTTTCTGGCCGCTGTGACTTAGATAAGCATTGGAAATAAAATCTATCTTCATCAGATAAAATATTGCTATTTTTTCTTTTTCGCTATCAAATATTCCTTAAAGACAATATTTTTAACAAATAAAGATATATGATCTCTTATAACGTTCATTTGTTTCAAATATTCTCGTTCAGTTAGGAAATGTCAAAATAATTTATGTTTAGGCCATAAAATCAATAATTGAGCAATGTAATCACAATATATTTTTGTTGTTACACTGCTACAAAAATATACAAGTGTTACTTTCTTAAGAGAAACTGACACAAATTTTAACAGTCCAACATGTTCTGAATTCTAAAGATAATATATAAATGAAAGTTTTCAAGCAATCGTTTGTTAATGTTCTGTTTTAAATTCAGGCCTAACATGTGTTTTATTTGTATTGTAAAATAGAGCGTATTGAAAACAACAAAGAGCACTGTTCATTTATTCTGGAGGGGGTTGACATCAGTAGCACTTCTGTGTAAATTTGACCCATTGATTCCTAAAACGACACCAATTTTCCATGACATCTCTTGTTTTTTTGTCATATACCACTATTCACTCTAGTTGCTCGTCAAAAAGCATGACATTTAATGCAGTAATTTAATTCCTCTTCTTTTTGCATGAAAAAACTTCATAAATTAAATAAAACAGCAACATACTGAATGTAATTATTTAACACATTCTAGTCATTCGATACATGAAAAGCTTCTTTTGTAAGACGTCCGAGAGTAGGAACTTCATAAGGTTCCAACTGAAATGTGCCATCTTTATGTATCATTCTTCCTTGGTATCTTCTGCCTTTCATTGTTTTATATCGTTCTGAATTCTTTCTCTGGAAACGGAGGTAAGGAACTGTGCAGATTTATTACTCATTTTACAGTCAAGTCTATTGAAATGAGTGGTTGATGGCTTCTATCAATAAGGAATTTTATCATAATACGAACAAATGCAGACCAGCTACATGACTCGATTTCATTTTGGGGTCTATAGATCACTTATGAACTGTCTGATCTGTAAACCATGGAAAATTCCTGCCTTCAGTATTTTCATAGATAATTTATGCTCTATGTATTCTATGCGCGAATTATCTTTATTCAAAGCCTTTACAAATATTTACTTTCTCGTATGTATTGGTGGTAGGAATATTGTACGAGAACTGTTCAATAAAGAAAGGTTATAATTCTTTTTGGAACATACCTTTACTCATTCTGAAAGTAGTCCCCATTCCAGCGTTTCTGTTAGTCAGAAACCATTTTATGACAGATCTTCCTGAAGTCTTCACCTTCTGATGATGGAAAATGCCACCAATATGGACTAAAGGAGAAAGACTATATTGAGGGTTTTCACGTTGATTTTTGTGAGATATTCGGCTACAACATTGAGTACTATTGTGATGCAGAGTCCACCTTGTTGCACACATTTTGCATGCGATACGCTTTGTAGAAGCATCTCATAACTTCCCAGCAGAAGCACCCAATTGCTTTAGTGATGATGCAGATCTCCACAGAGAGCTTTGCTGTTCCCAGGATCGAGATGATGTAGCCAAGTTACCTTCGAAGGAAACTCCGCATCTTCATCTACATGCAGACCTAAAGAGAACGTCATTTTGTTCGGGAAGCGGTGGTTTTGGGACCCATCGTGGTCAAACCGTCTCAAGTGCAGCTTTTCAGTTACCAACGTGTGGGTGGCACCCAGCGAAATTATGGGAAATAGGCGATCCTTTCTCATAGTGACAACAGCAGTGTTGGCGGTTTCTTCTACCAGATAAACAAAGTGTCGGTCCGCCTTCCTTTGAAATTAATTGCCTACCATCTTTAAAGAATTTAAACCATCTTGAAATTCTGAAATAGGAAGAACAAAATCTTCTCATGTCTCTCGTAACATTGCATAGGACTCAGATGAAGATTTATCGAGACGAAAGCAGAAGAGCAGCATATTGTTCGTCACTGTCTCCTCCAATTTGCTGCTGACGGAACTGAACATGACTCAACATGTACACCTTTCGCAGGCGGAAACCGGGAGAGCTATAAATGAAACTACGTGCACGTTACACATTAAGCTAACAAAATATTGTAAAGTTAAAGTATAACGCGAGAAATTAATCCGTATGATTATTTTTAATGCAATGATTACATTTAGTTGTCCAACCATCATATCTTTCCCTTGAGGTCAATCTTTTCTTGCTCATATTCATCTTTGACCCCACTGTCCCAAATGCCAATGAAGCAAGGATTCATTGTTTGGCCAAGAAGAAAATGAACCAACTTCAAGTGTATACAAATCACCCATTAATGTTTATTTGTAATTTATTTTTTCGACAACTAGAGAGATGACCTTGTACTCTTGGTGGAATGACTGAATGGAGTGAAGCACATACATTGCCGTTGTTTAAAAGAACACATTTCAAAAGACGCCAGTCACTTGGGTTATGTTCTGAGAGAATAATGTTCTCCAGGAGATCTCGGATGTTATTGCAGAATACTAGGAGATGTTCTCGATACAGAATGTCCCTGATTTAAAACAATTGTAGCAACGATAGAATGGGTTCCCTCCAAAATATTAGTCCCTCAAATTTCAAGTACCTTCTCTTTCGATTTATCTACTGACGCAAGTGCTCTCTACTAGTTTTGCATACAATATGAGGCGCCTATGGCTTATCTGATGCTGAAGGCTTGATACCAAAATGTATGTAATCTATGGAAAGCAGTATAATAACCACTAGATGTCATTAAACACAATAATGTGACAAAACAAAAGCAATTTGTTGTAACATAAAATGGGTGTAACATTTCTATCTTAAAGTGTATTACAAGAATGCAAGAAAAGGAATGAAATTAATTCAACACAGGAAAATGTAGATACTTTAAACATATAGATTTTCAATTCAAAAGCTTGTTATTCTGTAAAAGTAAACTAACCAAAAAGTATACAAAAGTAACCATGCCTAAGAAACTAGAGATTTGCAGCGGTTTTAAAAATATATGATGGTGTTGATGGTTAATTAAATTGCGTAATAGATAGAGGGAAGAATTTGAATAAAAGGAATTCGAATTGTTAAGTTTTTGGGTGTATAATCTCAGGGGTAAATAATACTTTCTTCCTCTCCGACGATGGTTACCGCTGTCTTACAGTTATGAGACTCTGATGCTGGATACTTTTATGGCACTGTGACCATAGGGGAAGGAGCATATGCAGATTAATAATGTTTTTGGTTATGGAAGATGGAATACAATTTTATTGTTCTTGAGCCATTGTACATAAACTATTTCACTTAACTATTGAAGCATGTCCACTTAATTCTTGCACAACTAACTATCGATTTCCGCTAATTTATCGGAACCGAGGAAGTCCGTCCACTAACCTTGCCTTGCTGAATACTCTTGCTCGACTGCGGGCCACAAAATTGCAAGACTAAGTAAAATGTGGTATGCGTGACTTTTCCATGTAGCGGCTGGCTTCTTCCCTTTCTTTTCATCTCTGTAGTCACCAAATATTTTTATGGTATCTACCCCGCTTAAGAAAGGTTCTAACAAAATATCAGTAAACATCTGGCTCCATAATTCTTTACAAATATTGCTACAAAAGGGCTACGGAAATTTCCAGGTCAGGTTTTATGACTATGGTAGCTTTCTGCGCCTTGGCAAGAAAATAACCTTTTAAACATAATATTCACCACTTGTACGGAAAATGACATTACACATGGCTATAACGAAGTTACATAAAATTATTGGTTACAATCAATCTAATTAAATGCGGGGTGGCAGCTCATAAATACATCGTCAGATTATACTGTCTATCCAATGCAATTTTCTGATTACCCTAAGAACAGATCTGAAATGCAAGGCACCAAGGAAAAAAAAAACTATTTCGGGTTGAGTTATTGATTTCTATTCCATTGAAAAAAGAGCAACATAAGAAATATATTTATCGGAGAAATAGGAAAACAGAATAAAATATTACACAAAATAAGAAAATGCAGCTTAAAAAGTATAAAAGTTAAATAAAAGTTTAAGAAAGTTTATAGTGTCCTAAATTGTATGATTAACGTGACTCATATCACAACTAATACTTAGAAGTTATAAGTACTCAAGCTGTCACAAGCCACCACTGCATATGTCAGGTCTCGATACTTCTGGAATTCATGGCAGAAAACGGTTTGATCTTAGCATGCGTGACTCTTTGTTCGAGAGGAATGAATTGTGAAATTTAATTTTGAATTTCTTTCGCTCAGTTGAATTTCAGAGATTGAATGCATGCAGGGCATTGGGTGGGTGAAAGAGGGTGGGTGAAAGAGGGTGGGTGACGTACTTTCAAGAGCTGCCGGCGCTATGGGGAAAACAGATTAACAGCACATCGCATGTGAAGTGTGCACCAGTTTCGAATATTATCTGACAGCTCTTGAAACCGGTTTGGCACTGATCAAACCCGTAACTGATCTTCTGACTCTGTACGTGGGCTTCATACTGACCCATCTATAAGCATTCCAATGTTCTGAACTGCAAACTAATTAAAGCTAATTTAGAATCCCATAGAAAATGTTTAAAACACACACACAAAAGTGTTTTATATAACCGTACAATTGTCTCATTACATCAACCAGATAATTCACACCAGCATTTAACAAATAAATAATAAAGATTTCGTTAATTCACGCAAAATATGGAAAAGAATAAAACATTCAGTTATTGAACACATTTCTTAAAAAACCCTGAACATGGAGCATAATTGATATTTTTCTTATTATAAACTTTTAATTTTACCATTATTTTTACATTGTTAAGTGACTAAGAACGCCATGTATACCTTTAACGCCAGATTTCGGTTATGCACTACAGGAGTATTTACTATTGACATATTATTTCCGCCATTTGTAATTGTGTATAGCTATTGAAATATACGAGGTAAGAGAAACTATTTTATTTTGTGCTTTCAGCTTAGAATAACTATAACGATTTAAAAAATCCTTATTTCTGAAGTTTTCTTTATAAAAAATACTTAGCTGGTGTGTCTTTACATGTTAAATTGTCGATTCTGGTGGTGTAGTAGTAACCAAACTACCTCGTAAACCCAAGATCGCGAGTTCAAACACGGCCAAGATCGATGGATTTTTTCGGGCGTAAAAATTGTAAGTTTGGCTTCCTTAGGAAGGAAAGTAAAGCCATGGGTCCCGTGTCGTAGATTTACGGCACGAAAAAGAATCTAAAACTTGAAAGAAGAGTATGTGAGCAAAATTTACCGAACGTTTCACGTCCTGAATTGAATGGGACGCTGATGGCCTGAGATGTTAAAGAGCGTCCATAAATAAAATAAATCAACAATATATAAACAGTTAGTACTATGGATTAGTACTTACTTTTTAATAACGATCATTTACCTGTTGAACTGTAGGTCTATATATACAGAAAATGACAAAAAGAGGCATTCTTTTCACAAAAAGAAGAAATTCAAAGCATGTTTACCTATTTAATCTGATTTTTGATCTCAATAACAAGAAAAATTCATCTTATTAATATTGAGTGAATATTTATCATTTGAACAGAAATTTAATATTAGTTGGATATTGTCCATTTTCTTGTTCATTGTTAGTTGTGTAAAAATCGTTCTTAATTCGCTGTTATTGGCGTTAATTGATTCTAATTACGCAGTAAGCATTCCAGTATTTCTGAGTTATATTTTATATCATGTTCTGAGGAAGATTAAGTATTTTTGTTCTAATTTTCTTCTTTGTATTCACCTTATTTCCAAATCTACAGCAATTTAAATGTTAAGGTGTGTTATTTGGGCAGCATATTTTATTTTATCACTTTTGCGTATTGTAACCGTTTATCTAGAACCCAATTTCGATCATCATAATAATTAGGTATGTATTCGGCCTGAGTAGTCTAGGAGTAACGTGCTCTTCTCTGGATCCAAGGTTTGCCGTTCAAACCAGGCCGAGGATGTAAAAATCTCGAGTGCAAACCTACTTAAAGCCTCGGGGTTTAATGCAGTAGACACGTGGTACGATAAAGAATTCCATACCTGAAAAAACAGGTTCCTGGACCAAAATAATGGCCATTTCCCGTCCAGGCAATACCTTAGCATGGCACTTGAAACGATGGGTTGACCATCTATCCTTCTGACATCTGTAGATGCTAATTGTAGCTAAATTCATAATGATTCAAATGGTCCCTTAAAACCCCGGAACAGGCCTTAGGTCTAAGCTTTGTAAGTAGATGATGATATAATTCATTTTAATCGAATTTCCATATACGAGGGTAAGTAAAAAAGTAAGTGTTCCTAATGTTTATGAAAAACCCTGGAAAAAGTTTGAAAGAAGAGGCTTATGAGCGAAATTTCATGTCTCTGGTTTGAATGGGACTCTGATGTTAAACAGTGTTCTTAAATAGTAGTAGTTCAAATTGTTCGACACCAATTATTCTCGGTTTAATCCATTGTATTAAGTTCTGATGTTTCTATTCTTTTGGTGAGCTGAGCTTAGAGGAAATTTAAAATTGTGCATTAGTTTTTCAGGTTAGCATTACAGATTTATTTGCTAACTTGCATGTTCTTGTACTCCATCCCAAACCAACATGTCATGGGATTCATTGCTGCTAAAATGATGAAATAGTTGTGTAGCCTCATGTAATTATACGACTAAAACATAAACATTGAAATAAAGTTTAAGTAAATGTAATATTTGTGTAGTATTTGTATGATAGAAAAGCGTTACTTCAATTAAATACAGTGCTTTTGAGATAGAAGGTACGACAGACTCAGCAAATGGTCGATGGAAAACATATCGATATTTGTTTACGTTATTACTTTGATCGTCTTTTATTTTGGATACACTTTCACCTTAATTATTCTACTTGCTAACCAGACTGTCTGATAAGAAGGGAATCAGATGACTAGCGCTGATATTTGAATGCAACAGGTTTATTTGTGCTTCTGAACATAATAAAAGACGTCTGGCGCATTTTGGGTTGCTATGGAATACATGTGCCCGAGGGAGAGAAGGAGGAAGAAATGGCGAGGGGAGGGGTAGAGAAGACAAACATGGAACTAATGCTGCTAGTTGTAAGTTAGACACGAGTGCGGAGTGTTATGTTCAACAAGCAGTGATAGTTTAGTTGCTAGTGTTTTCTTTTCTTCTATTTCAGGCGACTAGGAAAGAACTTACTTGTTGAACACATTAAAAACATTTGACTGACGAGAGTTATTGAAGAGTGCATACCTTCCACCACTACCACGTAAGAAGAGCACAAAAGGAGGAAGGTTACTTGCTGATGCTTTTCAAATTTGGACAAAGCAGTCGAGAGGAAAAGTTCTCCCGTTGTTTCCTCCTGGTTTAGTCATTTACAAGTCACCTCATGTGTAAAATTCACTTCTATTATGACAAAAAATATTAAAGAAAAAATAAGTCAGTTTTGCAAATTTTTGAGAACACGCTTAAAATTCTATGCAGACAGAATAAAAACGTTCGTAATTATTTCAGCGCAATGAGAACAACATTCAATTATCCATGGCCGAACGAAGGAATCTAGGCGGTGACTTAAAGGAACAAATGGACCAAAATAACACTTTATTCTTACAGGGGTCCAAATCATGGATCAAAACATTCAAGAAAAAAAACAAAAGTTTTACACACAAAGTAGCAGTAATATCCTGTCGATATTGCCAAGCAAAAATCGAAGAATTCGTTAGCCACATTTCATTGATGAATGGAATTTTCTGCGGATCAATCTAGTTGATAAAGAGTTACATTATGGAAGAACTCTCACCATTGAGGGAAGTAAGGCTATCTTTTGTGTCAATTGTTCAGTTGCTGCAACAATGCATTCATATATAATAATGCCAGTTTTCATGACATACAACGTTCTGTCTCGGAGGCCGATGGACACAATGAACTTACATAATGTGAAAGCATATACAAGAAAATCTGAAAATACGATTTGAGAAAGTTGCTTGAGGAAGTATTCTTCATTTAGTTGCCTGCTGGACATCAAACAAGGATGAAGCTCATTACTAGAGACAACTCCAGTAAGAAGCTTATTCCTGCAAAATGTACAGGACCTGAGCAGCCAGCTGACACCTTTTCCCTTCGTCCTTTGATGAACATGGTGAAGTTTATAACCGATATGGCAAACAAAGAATTAGAGATATTTCTCTTCGCTTTCAGTCATTTGTGCATTTCCAATTTTCTAACAATAGATTAAAAACACGATCCGATTTGTTTTCTGCAATGCGGATGTTCTAGTGAGCGTACAGTTCCATTTCAAATACCTTTAATTACTGTTTCGAAAGTGGACTTGCAGAGGAATGTTTCAGGAACAAAAACTCCAATGTGCTCATTGTGAGAACTGTTTTTGTGTTTCATGTCTTCCACTCTTAAACTTAAAACGGTAAATTTCACTTCCTAAACATTACCGCAATCATTTCTGGTTTTTTGGAATTATTGAATCTATGTTCTTTTCAAAATATAGACTGATTTCTTTCTTGTCTTCACATTTTAAATCTCATAGTTCTTCTTCTTACTGTACATGGCAGCTATAAATCTTGTGGTATATGTATTTTGCTACAGTCTATCCAACACACTACAAAGAAATTGGAATCGTGCAGTACTTGGGAGGGACCCTTTCGTTGTGAGAGATACTATTGCAAAGTCAAATTTTTAACATTTTTTTGAGTAGTGGCTTCTTAAAAACTCAACAAATTAATTATTCATAAACATTTTAATATAAAACGTTATTTCGCTAACATACATGAATTAATATTTTATACACAAAAATGCTACATTTTTCATTACCAATAACATAAAATAAAAACTTTTTTAATGTATAGATTGCAATTTAATTTCAGGTTTTAAAAAATTATTGATTATGTGTCCTTTGTTACTGCCCTTATTATTGCTCTACAAAGTTATAGTATGTTCCAGTGTCCTACTTGTGCTTGACATTATTTATTGCAAATATAAAATGTTCCATAATCTCCAGCTTTCCCTTTTCCAGATATCCAACGTTCTTGCATTCATTCTTTCAAACACATAACTAAGAAGTTTGTATTATATTTATTGCTTAAACATTTAGGTCAGTCTGAGACATTAGTTTTAGAATAGTCATATCACAAGCTATTGGTGCCACATGTTAAATATCAGGACTGTTCAAAAACGTTTGGTTATAACAGATAATTTGGATATCGTAAAACCGCACTATACAACCTGGCATATTTGTTATGCATAAATGGATCCAAATCCTTGTTTGGATCAAAAAGTGGCAGAAAATGTTTCTTTTCTTGAAAATTATAAAAAAGAATGAAAGATCAGATAGGGTTTACAGAAGATCAGAACAGACTCCAAAGAGGACGTTCTTACGTAGAAAATTCCCTTGTTGAAAAAAGTTACTTAGAAAACAAAATACAATTGGCGGGAAATATTTCACCTATAAGTCTTTGTCGATGCTAAGAGAGCTTCAAACAGTGTAACTATTGTTCTGAAGTGACATGTATTTGAGCTCTATAAATATTATATATTTGTGGCGATAGGTTGTAGAGCAAGTTACCGAAGAAATCTCTGTAGCTACTAGTCCAAGATGTTACATCCACCACAACTAGTATTGCTATAGAGACTTGGAGACGTAGGTGTTGAAACATGAAAATTCCAATTTGCAGATGACGAGCTGTCAACGATCAGTTGTTATTGCAGACGTTGTAAATTACAGGTTCGGTCAGTCCGCTGGGGGAAGAGACCAAAAATGGGAATTTACCATAAATCAAAAGCTCTTGGCGGTGATACAACACACAGACAGTTGACAGACGAGCTCTAGAGATAGTGTGATGTAATTATTTAGGAATTATACTCAATAAAAATTATTCAAATGAAGTAGAACTCAAAAAAGTATGTACTTAGGAAAACTAAACCATCTGTCTACAAGAAAGGAATCAGAAATGAAAGGAATATAATAATCATGATGGAACACATAGTTACACATTGAAAATTGGTGACCGATCAAGGAAAAGCACTACAAATATAAAAGTGGTATATTTTGGAGTTGGAGATCAAATTAAGGTTCACGGTACAAGGTCGTATAATAAGCAAAAATATTAAGGAACGAACGGGTATAGCTTAGCTATACTATAGAATCCAGACGTTTGAAAGCATATAGTTACAGAGAGTTAGACAGAATAGATATGCAAAGTAAACGTAAACATGAATTCCTGCATAACAAAGGAAAAAAGAATCGACAAGTACTGTAAAAAATGGCATCATAAAAATTACAATAAGACATTCATTTCAAAAGTTCCCAGTAACTACACATTTTAAGTTTTAAATTTAAACAAAAACTCCAATTAAATATAATGGGTAAAGTTAAAACTATGTTGGTTACATTTTAGATTTCATCCCTTCGCCCCAACCAACTGCAATTAAAAATGCTAAATGCTGCCTTTTGATAAAGGACATTTAAATGTTACAACACATTTTGTATGGAAACCTTAATTGTTGTTATTGTTATTTTAATTACGGTGAAGCAATACTTTAAAAACTACTGATCATTTAATGTAATATGATTTGATAATAAATTGGAAGTTCAGAAATGATAACACATCACTTTCTATCTAATAATTAAGCTATTTTTGAACATTTAATTTAAAGAAACTATAAAGCTAGTGTTTCCGTCCTATAACTAGATGACTTATTTCTAATTCTGTCCAGATGCAAATAACAATAGGAATACACATATCGATAGAAAAAAAAGAAAAGATAACAGTGGAATTTTTCTTTGAACTGTACTAAGATATGCCATTTATAATTTTAAAGCATAAGAAGATGGAGGAGAATGAGACGGAAAATAATCAATATACGAGAGCTGTTCAGTAAAGAATTATCACAATTTGGATCATTTTCCTCAAAGTAGTCCCCGTTGAATGCAATGCACCTGTGCTAGCATTCAAAGACATGTGCAAACCATTTTTTGACAGGTCTTTCAGAATTTCTTTCGCAGTCTTCACCACTGTTTCTTACGATGGAAAATGCTTCCTAATATGTTTCTGCAATTTGGCGAAAAGAAATAAGTCACACGGGGCTAAAATTGAACTAAAGAGATAGTGAAGAAGATAATTCACATTGATTTTTGTGAGACATTCTGCAACAACATTTGCGATATGCAGTCGTGCATTATCGTGGTGCAGCTTCCAGTTGCGCGTGATATGGGCCTTGCGAAGTTTTCAACACATCTCTGTAGTATTCCTCGTTACAGTTGTGTTAGCAGCTACGATATGCTGGTAAGCTAATACTTGAATATCGAAAAATGAGATAACCGGACTCTTTCCCTGCATAAGTAACCACTTTTGCTTCTTCTTCTTTTTTTCTCCATGTGAGAATGAATATTTTCATAACAGAGGGCTGCTGTATGCTCTCAGGATCGAAATGATGTAGCCAGTAGTAGTGATCACTTTGAAAGAAAATCTGCGTATTTAACTGCACAAACCTTTGTTCGGGAATCAGCAGTCCTCGAACCCACACGTCTCAAGAGTTATCAACGTATGGATGGCACCCAGTGACATCTTCATAATTTTATTTATTATTTTTTTGTAATGGTGTTTAACGCCCGTTTTTGCTACAGAGGCACCACAGGCGGTGCACATTGATGATACATGAGATGAAATGAAATATTGGGAAATGATTCTTTTAAAGGAAGCGTCCCAGGCCTAAGTTTGGAGTACCTCCCCGGCATTTGCAATTTATAAGGATTGAGGAAAACCTGGAGAAAACTCCAGTCAGAAAGAACGTTCCTGGTAGGATTCGAACCCCAGACCTCCCGTTCACGAGTACGCGCCTTAACGACCTTGGCCACCCGTGGCGGTTTCATTCATAGTTTCTGAAAGTTATCCGATCACACTCTCTCACAATGACAGCAAGGGTGTTAATGTTTTATTCCGTTACAGTACAAAGTGGAGCGTCGGATCCACCTTCCTTTGAAATTGATTACCTCCCATCTTTGAGCTATATTGTAGGGCGGAACAAACTCTTCATAGCCCTCAGCTGAAGAATATTTGAGAAGAAACAGAGAAGCATATTGTTCGGAAGTGAAAACAGTGAAACTATTACTGGGTGTACTTACACATTAATCTAACAAAGTTATAGCGCAAAAAATTATGATCATTACTTTTTGAGCAGTCCTCATATTTAACGTTAGTTTTAAACTTCTGCCTCAATATATTTACATGCTTTTTGTGAAAGTTAAATTTATTTTAAAAGGATAGTTATAGAATGCTAAGTTTTGAAATGAAAGTTCTGTATAAATTTAATATTTTAAAAATAACCTTCCCCTATAAGACTTTGTTTAAAATTTTTGTCCCAAGGTATAATAGTTCAATGACGTTGCTGGTGCAAATGATTATGTTAATATATGTGCTAGTTTATATCTTTATTCCTTGTGTAGTTCTGAGTTTTATTCGCGCTTCCTCCCGCTTTTGCCATGGGC
The DNA here is from genome assembly GCA_030762175.1 of Metallyticus violacea. Classification (NCBI taxonomy): domain Eukaryota; kingdom Metazoa; phylum Arthropoda; class Insecta; order Mantodea; family Metallyticidae; genus Metallyticus; species Metallyticus violacea. Next base: position 93,527,837 of record CM060839.1, read on the forward strand.
AAGTTAGTATGAACCACCATACAATGGGAAACAAAACCATCCGTCCAACTGGTTACCAAAATCATATTTCACTTTATTGTGTTATCGCAACCCCAGGCACTCTATCAAGCGGCCGACCATCAAAACCGAGCGTGCGTGTTTACAGTTAATTGCAAAGCCCTGCAACCCTCTTTTTTTTTTTTTTTTTTTTTTTTTTGTTGCTGTTGCTATTATTATTATTTTTTCCCATTTGTCAAGGGAAGCTTCACCGTAAAAGCTTCGAAATTATGTTTCGCGGAAAACGCTGCGCCGAACCCAACCAAATGCACTTGGTGTGCGGTCTGTATTTGCCACAACAAAAACACCTGCATGCAATGGATCTGGTCGGAGTCGAACGTTTCGAGTATTTGCCCGAAACCACGTCAAACGGCGGAGGATTTAGACCCTATTATGGCTGGGCAACACGTGCGCCGTAATGACGTCACACCACCACAACCGTCCGCAGGCGTTTGTGTTGTGCGTTTCGCAGTAACCAACACAATTAATAACAAATGTGTAATCTGTTGGGCACCGTCATGATCACACAGTATGCACTAGAGCTGAAATGAGCCCGATGCCCTGTACCAACTGCATTCCTAGTTCTTTGTTTATAAACATTTGAGACATGGCCAAGAGATAGGAATGATATCACACTGCCAAATACATGTATGAACATCATTTGTTACCTCTGTTTAATCTATGAGAATGTAAGTACAGGAGACATCCAGAAAGTAAGTTCAGTTTGATTATTAAGAAAATAATAACCATTTATCATAATTTTATATATTATTAAAGATAATGATGCACAGTTTTTGTATCCTCATATTGTATGAACACCAGGAAATTCCATGAAGGAGAGAGTGCAACATTTCAGTGCAGGGAAAGTGATAGAAACTTCTTGAGTAAGAATACCAAACATGTATATGAATATAAACATTATCTCTATTTAAACTATACATTAGATACGACAGATATCCATAAAGCAAGTTTTGATTGGTTATTAAAATAGTTTTTATATTATTAGGCGCTTGTAATAATGAATCAACAGTTTTTGTATCCTCACATTGCATGAACAACAGGAAGGTTACTTAGCTGATGCTTTTTAAATATGGACGAAGCAGTCAATGTGTTCGTTTTGGTTTATTTAAGGACGCTCTTTAACATTTCAGGTCATTGGGGACCCCATTCTATTCAGGGCGTGAAACGGCCGACAAATTTTGCTCAGAGGCCTCTTCTTTCAGGCTTGAGGTTCTTTACCGTGCCGTAAATGCACGACACGGGACCCACGGCTTTACTTCTCTTCCGAAGGAAGCCATACTTAGGATTTTTGCCCCCGAAAATATCCGTCGGTCTTGGCCGGGTTTGAACCCGCGATCTTGGGTTTAGAAGGCAAGTATTGTTATCACTAGACCACCAGTACCGACTATATATATTAATTCGTGGAAATTTAAATTCTAACAGATTTTAATGGCTCTAATTTTGGTTATATAACTAAAGGAGCTAATATGTGTTATTATATATTAATAATTCTTGGAAATGTGCAGAATTTCCAATAAATAAAAACACACTTAGAGCATGTGTCATCAATTATGTGCAAAATTGTAAAGCAATGCAATATAGAGCAATGTAGTTGGTCTCTTCTTTGTCAACTCTGTGCTGTTAGCAGAACGGTGCGGTGTTACGACGTCGGGGGGTCCGAGTATGAATGGATGTCAACCCCATTCTACCTTCATTAATCACAGCTGGTCCAAAGTATTCCACATGTCAATTGTGTGCACAAATTCCAGATCAAAAGCGGATGATGAAACTGTCTTTTCTGAAACATTACTTAGACCATGTTCAATATTTTAGAAATGCATTAGTGTGCCGCCGATTGATAGCAAATACTAGTGTTTGTTGTGCCAAATACCTAGCTGTGGCAAGAATGGAAAATTAGACAATCGTCATGACAATCTCATTTTCTAAGCCCTCATCTCGACCGTGTTATAATAGTTTATTTTACAACCATTAAAAAGCCTCGAGAATCAAAGCAAATGGTTTAAAAGCTATTTTTCATACTAAATTGTAGCAAATTTTTATATGTTCCCCATCAGCTACGGTCGTACATTATGTTCTATAAAGTAAAAACGCTTTACAAGACACTAAATACAGAGGATTGTGTGCGATCTTTGGTAACACAGTAGCGCTGCAGTTAAACCTACGTCGACAGTGTGAGCAATACTTGGCTACAGTGCACTGCAGTGTCTCTCATGCCTTTCACTTAAAATGCAAAAATGGATCCATTCTAAGGAGGATACAGTATTGCCCTTTCAGATCTATCTTGGGTGTATCTAAGTGCAAACCAAGCAATAAAGCATTAGATTCAAAATTCCTACCAATAGTTCAGCCAAGTATTTGATATTAGAGCGTTTCTACCTCTGATTTCATATTTTTACGTGTATCTTTCATAGCAAAATCACAAACTGCAAATAATGATGGTCATGCATGTGTGGCCCACGAAAAAACGGCCCCTTGGCTAGTAAACAAAAATGTGCATTTTTGTGTCACTTAACGTGTCTTAATAGGGGCATTGAGCATAAGCGCCTAAAAATCTGCGACATTAGAGATATAAAAACTTTTTTATGCCTTCACAATTGATCCGGATGCACGCCACTTTATCGCCAAATCTGCTCTTTGCAGAAATATCCACACAGGAATTTTAACTACAAAATTCTCCCTCGTTTTTTATGGAACCGGTATGCATATACTTTTCCAATTCTGCGTTAATATCGCAAAGTACGATTGTGAATTCCACCTCACGACACAAACCGCTTTCTCACATTTATAAAGTCGCAACCTATGAGTTGTGATAACATTCTTCTTTTCTTCTTTTTCTTTTCCACTCTCCGCCAATATTCCTTTATTGTGGTTTTGCCTATATGCAAGCATGGGCTCGTTCGTCGTGACGGGCCGGGTTTCTTCTGTCATCCAGTAGTAGCAAGCTCAGACTAACTTTCAACTTTATGTCTACGAATAGTTTGTCACGTTGATGGTGTAGATGTCCACGAGGTACCATGAAATACATTTTTTGTTTGTATAAATACAAACAATTGAATTGTGAGAAAACAAAAAAATTATGGATACAAATTTACAGTGTTATTTATTGAAGTAAAGAAAATTGGAACCAAATTGCAGACGACTGTTGAATTGGAGGGAGCTTTCAAACTGATAAGCTAAAAGCGTGAATTAGGCAGAACCCCTACCTTATGTACCGTTATAGTTTCCCTGACAACAACATCCTCTTTCGGCAGTTTATTGCGCAGGCTGGGGCTCGCCTGCCTAAGATTTTCTCAGACTTCAATGAAAGCCATGAGAGTATTGATGCCTCTGGCAACAACTTATATTAAAACTATTATGTGCCCCGAAAAACAAGTGTAAAAACAGCTTAAAAATGTAGAATAAAAACTCAGAATACCATTTTTTTTTTCAATTAAGCCGGATGTATCATGTATTTTAACTGAAATTGAGCTTCATCCCTCTGATTTAGAAATTAAAATTAACTGATAATGTTATGCTATTATATATTGTTAGTTATAATTAATATTGATATTTTGTGAGTTCTGTACACATGTTTAATATAATATATTTTTATTATTATTACTACTGTGTAAAGTTACACCACTAAAACAATTATTTTAAATAGTGATTTTTATTTACATCTTTAAATTTTGTAAATAGTGCTGAGTAGCATTAAATATATAGAATTTTAATCTTTGAGTTAAATTGTAAGGCCCCCGACAATGTGAGATCTTTAAAGGGCCCGTAGTCAAGGAACATTTTAAAGCCGCTAGTCTCAATTGTTATTTAGTCAAGTTTAAATCTCATACAATGTTAATATTAAAGGGCATCTGCAGTCATTGTGTAGCCGAAATTTCATTAGAAAAGCGAATCCGAGTGGCAACACTGATCGCATGCCGAGCGTGTAGTTATTATGTTCAATTAACCACCAAGGCAAGCACACACTCCAAAGTCCAAACCTTAGCAAAGATGGGCGGTTCACCTGCTAAAAACCGAAAGGAAGAAATGTCAGAAAAGTCTCCTGTGCGGTGCACGCCACCCGAGTGCGGAGGAACTTATCGATAACCGGTTATTATTGTTAGTTTAAAATTTAATTTTGATGAATTCTTTGCTCCAAAAGTTGGATCTTCGCTCAAATTGTTCACATATTTGATCCGAATTTTGGATGCCATCATTTAAGGTCCCTAACTGGATGTATTAGTGTAGAATTCTCTTACTGTGGTATGCGAGACAGGATTCATTGCAGAAGATATTTTGCTTTATGCATTCAGTAAATATAACTCCTTAATGCTAGTACGGTAAGGTTGTGTGTGTTAAGAGCCAACAGAGAATAGCTGCGTATTGAGAAAAGTCAGTCGTCGTGGCCTATACTGCATATGCAGATAGCAGTTTGTAATCAACTGATTGTCCGTGTGCTACTTGAGGTTTTCAGTGTGTGAATAATGTGCTAATTGTTATTCGTTAGTAATGTCATTACATAAATGTAGTATTGAAGAACAGATTTTTATGTACATTACATATGTGAAAACGGATTCTTGAGGCAATTCGCAGGAAAATATCCGGCAATTATATTCCAGGTAGAGAAGAAGTTCCACAACTTGTTAAAAAATTCCGAGAGGTAGTTTCTCTCAATGATAAGAAACGTGTTCCGAACCGTCATGTTCATACAGAAGAAATGTTATAGGAAATACAGGAAATTCCTACGTAGATGTGGACAACGTATTGCTGTTGAGGAGCATCATTTTCAACATGATTTATAATCATAATACAAATGGGTCCTTATTATTATCAGTTTTAAATAGATATCACTGCATCCTTTCAGTAAAAATACAAATATGTATTAAAGTAAAAATACTAATTTTACACGCGGCGACTCTCCCATTTTCCGGTTGTGGCGGCTGCACTTGCCCGGTAAGCAATCTCGGCCCGTACCCAAAATAATGTTAATGTACATAATATAGAAGTTACTGAAATTGCAGGTGCTATAAATGTCGTGAAAGATTTTCGCACCCACTGTAGATCCAGCACGAGATATACCAGACTCAGTCACTAATTAATGCGTTCACTACTAGATCTCTTTCTCTATCTCTGTCTCTGTTTCTCCCCCCCCCTTCTCCTTTAAAATACCACAAACTAGCACCAACTATGGCTTATATTTCGTTTGTATCTCTGACATTACTACAGATATCATGTTAGCGTGGTAACAACAAAACAAGCTCTCTACAGTTAGAAGCGTGTTCGTCCTAGCGTGTTTAGCGAATTACACATGTAACTACCATGTAAAAAGGTTCTATGTAACTGAAAATATTGCGATTGAACATTTCGTGTTTGTGATTTAGCATCTAATATCTGATTTATAATTTTATTTCTATTCAAATAATAGCAAATAATATTCTTGTGGTTATATTTTTAAATTACCAACATTTATAAACAGTTTAACAACGCATTATCAATGTATGATTTAATTACCTTAGGGATAATACATAACCGCTCTATATAGAGTCTGACAAAGCAATAAAACTTTCCGTTAATTTGTATTGTTAATTGTTTATTACATCGAACAGTGTGCTGTCAGCAGTTTTCAACAGCTGCCACATAAAGACTTAGGGCAATGATATTTTAATTGGTCATTTAAATTAAGCTAATGTACTTAATGTAGCAATTTATGTACCAACAGAAATGCTGGCTGTTATGAAGGAGTGTGCTCTCTCTGCCATCCGCTCTCCGTGCCAACCCCAGAGATGCACAACATACCTTAGCGGCTGAAAAACCTTAATATGCTTTAGGCAATAAACTCAGTCTTAGCATGGTCAATCTAATGAGGAACCACTGACTCCTTACATAATATACAAATAATGACTGTCGTTTAGTGCAATACCGGAACAATAGAATTTAATTTTTTACATACGATGCTCGAAAAGGGTCTATATTTATTTCTGTTTTAATGTATTATAAAGCCATATCTATTAATAATACTTTTGGAAATATTTTCTCATGCATTTTCCAAGTATCAGCTCCGCAGCTGATAAGATTTCTAGCTAGTGATAATTTTGGTCAATTTTTGTATATTTTAGATATTAGATCTCAAAAACTATTGCAAGTGCAAATAGTTTATAAAGGTGCATTCTAGAGAAATTGAAGAAATTTTATACTTGCATGACCGCATATATTAAACAGCATAAAAAAACCCTCAAATAATTTAATTTTTAGGTTTTTAATTCTGATGGCTTGATTTTTTAAAACTATGCTTTAGCAAAAGAGAATATATTATAATGGTTTCTTGTCAATTCTACCTGTTGTAAAATATGCAATTAAGCATATGTATCTAACAGAATTACGCACAGGATTTTTTTTTATTTTAGAGATTGTATACCTGAAAATAATATCGACTTAATTAATGATAAATGCAATATTGTAGACAGTAAATTTCTAGGCTCAGCGAATTTCTTTTGCTAAAACTATTCGATCAGGAAAAGATGAGATATCTGTTAAATCGTTGGAAAATCCAAATAAAACCAAACCAAAAATGAAAATCTCATTGAAACTATGTTATAATGCGAACTTACATGCCGAAAATTGAAGTATTGTGTAATATAAATACATTAAAAGTGTAAATTTTGCATAGAATAGTACACACTTTTCAAAAGCATTACCCAATTGTCAGAGAAAAATATTCAAGTATTTACAAAGTATTGCGCTTTTTAAAAAAATATGATTCATTATCCATCAAAAGCAATAAATTGAGAGTAATATACTGGAGTTAAAATAAATTGTATAAAATCATACACCGTACTTGAATGCGTATTCCCTCTTTATTTTCCATTTTACGCTTAAAAATGGCTTATGCAGTTTATGTTGGTATACCATTCCGAGCGGAGTAAAGAAATAAAACATCTTGTTACTGACCTCTGCGTATCATAAAGATTTTAATTTAAATTTTGCAATGTAACTATTATCTACTCTCTAGTACCATTATTCCGAAAAAATTAACACTAAATTACACTTGCAAACTTAAACATGTCACACTCCAAATCAATTAGATTTTCGTTATCGATGTGGTCTGGTGATCACATGAACATCATACAATCTGTACTTTCCAAATCCCAAATGTCAAAAAGAAATTCCTGTAAATGGTGGAAGTGAGGGGAAATGATCTTGGATATTCTGGAAATTAATAACAAAACATATATTATAGTTTAAAGGGGATGAATTGATTTTTCTGATTTTTGGTTTGTTTTATTTACGAATGCTCTTTAACATCTCAAGTCATCAGCGTTCCACTCAAATCAGGGCGTGAAACGGCCGACAAATTTTGCTCAGAGGCCTCTTCTTTCAGGCTTGAGGTTGTTTTTCATGCCGTAAATTTACGACACGGAATCCACGGCTTTACTTCCCTTCCAAAGGAAGCCATACTTAGGATTGTTACGCCCGAAAAAGATCCATCGATCCTGGCTGGGTTTGAACCGCGACCTTGGGTTTAGAAGGCAAGTATGGTTACCACTACACCACCAGGACCGACATGATGACTGAATAACCTTGAAATGTATTTAAAAAGAATAAACCGTGAAACTCATTTTTGTAGGCGAGTTAATTTTCTCCGAAAGAGTATGAAGTGACAAAAAAAAAAAAAAAAAAAAAAGCACTTGCAAAAAATAAATTGATCAATAGGGTACCAGGAATGAATATTCTTGTGGTCTAATCCATTTTCTATACTCGGGGAAGTTTTTGCAATGGGTGTGAAAAATTATGCGAGTAAATACGGTAAAACATATTAATTTAATCAAGTCTAAAGGTGCAATTATAAATTATTGTAAATGTATATTATTATTGCGTATTTTGAGGCAATGAAGACACTAATAGAATTACAGTTATAATTAATGTATATTAACTGACTTCTAATAGTTTTAATAAAAAGACTTTTTCAATTATTTTGGATTAGAAAGAGAAATTTACTCTCTCATTTTATAAATTGAATTATTTCGTATTAGTACAATAATCACATATTCGTTTATAAATACGCTAAGTATAATTACCTTGAAGATATGACATGTTATGGTAATGAATTAATAAAAAGAAGATAAAGCGGGTAAGAAATAAGGCCATAAATGTTCCATAAAACGGACTATTTCCATGATTAACATCTTTGAAATATTCTGTGCTTACTTAGTCCAATTATTTTTGCTGTTACGTAATATTTAAACGTCATATACATTTGAGGACTTTAAAACATTATAATTGTGTATTAAAAACCGCTCTTTCCCAATATTAGTATGAAAGAGACGCTAGTGACATCTGCAACGCCCAGCTAAAAGGGACATATTCTGAGAAACCAGTGCAACTGAACATATGACGAGATCTTTACTTGACGGCATTGTTGGACTGAACAACACATTGTTGTTGCGTTCTGCCTGACACACATTCTAGCTCGTTTAATGCATATAGTGATTTTTGTGTTGCGTTTATTGCCCGGAACTAGGGAGAATCGTGACATCAATAGAAGGGTCACTGAAGCAGAACTTTGCCTAACAAAGCTTGTCTTCCTGTGATGAGTTATGTCAATGGAAACTAAAGCTTTAACAATATGTTACATTTGTGTTCCTTTGTGCAGTTGAACTTAAGTAAAAGCAGCAATAGCACCAATCACAATTTCTTTCGTAATATAGGGCCCCCATATGTCAGCAATTTTAGAATTGTCCTTATATAAGGCGTAAATGGCTACAACAAGAATTGTGGACAGTGTCCTCGTTCCATGCTTAACATTTAATAAGATACGCATACATACAAAAAAAATATTGAAAACGTGATATTTCAAGATACCCTCCCGCCCCGGGTGGTCGAGGTCGTTAAGGTGCGGACTCGTGAGCGGGAGGTCTGAGGTTCAAATCCCACCAGGACGTCCTCCCTGATTGAGATTTTTTGCAGATTTTCCTCAGTTCTCATAAATGGCAAATGTCGGGAAGGTACCCTAAACTTAGGCCTGGAACGCTCCCTTCCTTAAAAAAAATTCTTTCCCAATTTATCATTTCATCTCATGTATTATCAGTGCCCGCCGCCTGTGGTGCCTCAGTGTAAAAACGGGCGTTTAACACCATTAAAAAAAATTAAAAAGATACCATACTTCGCTCGTTTACGAAGGATGCGCAGTCTGTTGTATCTGCGTGTGTTAATGCACACACACATACACCATGAGCTTAGTTGTTAAGTAGCTTGGTTTGATATAAAGAGAACACGTTCAGTTTTATAATATACTTTCGTTTTCAACATATACCCCTCGAAGCTCAACACGCTTGTTCCAACCTTCCTCTGGATTTATGCTTCCCGAGTGAGAGTGGATTTCCTCAAAATACTCGTTTACTTCCTGTATGATCTCTTCATTTGACTTAAATTTTTGTCCAGCTAGAAAAGTTTTGATTTTCGTGAATAGATGTTTATCCGAGAAACGAGCTCAGGCGAATAAGGTAGATGCGGAAGTATATCAAATCGAATTCGGTCAATTTATCTTGAGTGACGTGACTTAAATGCACCAGAGCATAGTCATGGTGAAACACCATCTTCTTTCTGGCTATTCCCGGACGCTTCTACGGGATCGCTGTTTTCAGTCTCTCCAAAAGCGATGCAAGTATTCTCCAGTAATGGTTTTCACCTTCTCCAATTAGTTAATCAAGAGAATACATTTTGCTCTAAAAATAACTGAAGTCATCGCTTTTCCAGCAGATGAAACGCAATTCGCCTTTTTTGGAGCTGGTTCGCCTCGTAAGGTTCACTGTTTTGTTTCCGGTTCATAGTAATGAGTCCATGTTTTATCCATTGTCACAAAACGCATAAAACATCTGTTGGATTCTTCTTAAACGTTTTCAAACAGCCGGCCAGTGTTTGCATGCGGTATTGCTTTTGCTCCGGCATTCACTTTGCGCAAAGTATTTTCATGTACACAAAATGAAATGAACCAGATCAGTTGAGATGCTCATGGCCCTTTTGTGCACTTTCACTCGTCTGTCAGCCAAAACAATATCATGGATTTTATCGACGATTTCTAGCCTCAGAGCAGATTTTGCAGCTCCAGGAGGTGGTGTGTCTTCGATGCTTGTTCTGCCACGCTTGAGCTCATTTTCTCAAAGTCAAACAGTTTTTAATAAGGATGTGCGTCAACCAATGTAGTAAAATCTGCTATTAATTTGCTTTTCCGCTTTCACTTCCAGAAAAAAAATTAAATCACACCACGAATTCTAATCTTATTCATTTTTCACTGTCATTCGAAACGCTTTTGTTTAAACAACTGCCAAACGATGAATTAACATCAAAATTACTTGTGACCATAGAATATTGATACATTGAAAGCAATTTTGCAATCACAGCAAAGATGTTGCTGTGCCTCTCTATTTGATGCAAACAAGTTACTCGTACCTATGTCGGTCCTGGTATTGTAGTGGTAACCATACTTGCCTTCCAAACCCAAGATCGCGGGTTCAAACCCGGCCAGGATCGATGGATTTTTTGGGCGTAAAAATCCTAAGTATGGCTTCCTTCGGAAGGGAAGTAAAGCCGCGGGTCCCGTGTCGTACGTTTACGGCACGTAAAAGAACCTTAAGCCTGAAAGAAAAGACCTCTGAGCAAAATTTAGCGGTCGTTTCACGTGCTGAATTGAATGGGACGCTGATGACCTGAGCTGTTAAAGAGCGTCCGTAAATAAACCAAATCAACTCATACCTATCATATATTGAAGGGCTTAAGATATGTAACATATTATATTCTTACTCTGGCAATTAGTATTTTGTTAGTAACTGGCTTGAACTTTAAGTTTCAAATATAATCTTTGTGTACAGGGCAGTATTTTAATTGTTTCATTTAATTAATGAAAGGCTATTTGTGTCATTTATTTATGAAGTTATTGGTGAGTAACACTGCAAATCGGATTTCTTAAATTCAAACATTCTATGGGCATTATGAATTAATCCAAAAAATAGAGTATTTATTAAAGATGTTTTATTTACAGATTCTATCAGGTCCTTTGGTAATATAATTAGAGTTAAAATAAACATTTAAATAAAAGAGAAACACTATTACGTTTAATTCAGGTATTTAAAATCATTTATAAAGAAGCAAATATTGAAAAAAAATTATTTATATTTATAGTAACTAAGGGAACAAGACAGGGATGTAGCCTGTTGCCCCTACTTTTTACTTTATAGACGAATTCTAATAGAATTTAAAGTTAAAGTTCATAGTTTTAACAATATGGTTATGGTTTAACAATATTTTTTCAAAAGACAAAAGTAATGACCTTATATAAAAAAAGAAAGATTTACATTTAAAATAAACTAATTGAACATTCTTTAACTTTCTTAGCTGTGAAGCATTATATTATATAATGATATATGTGAAAATATTTATAAAATGAAACATTAATAATACTATTCAAAGAAACTTGAAAAAATAAAATTAGGAAAGAAACAAAAATAAAATTAAATTAAAATAATGGTTTCTATGCTTGTTTATGAGGAACAGAGGTAACTCTTAAAGTGCTAGACGAAAGAAAACTTCAAATGGTAGAAATGTGGAAGGACTCAGAAAAAAAATGAGTGAGTTAGAAACCAAAGTACAAAAAGAAACTTAAAGATTGAGAACATAAATGATATAGTATTGAAATAAAGAAGTGAATACCGGCTTATTTAGAACGAATGCTTAACACTAGATTACAAAAAAAGTAATATATAAACCAACTAGAAAGATGAATTTTAGTCGGTCAAAGAAAAGATAGTTGGAGTCGTAACGGTCTGTATAGCCCAGTACGTTGAGATGGAGAATAAGTATGAGAGATGAGCAGTACTTTGTTAACTTTAAAAGTAGGGCATTATGCATGTCTTAAGACTGCAATCGTAGGAAAATAAATAATTTAAAAGTTGGAAATATTTAGAAATCAAATACGCCACTTGTTACATAGTACATAGTACCCAATCTCCCTAACCTAACAACTGTGCCCTTCTCTTCAAGGCAGCAACACTATTTCGTCTCTAATTGTTTTCCGGAACGAGCCCGCGTTTTAATGAAGTTATGGCTCCCGTGTAAATGAGTTGGGTATCGCTTCACAAGTGCATTTTGCATGTAATTACTGTTTGCGCGACATGGCACTTGTACTGTTTGTTCCATTAGCTTACCAGATGTGGGGCCATGTCGTTCTTGTATGAGAGGAAAGTACTTACACTTTGTCAACTTCAAAAAATATGGGCTTTCTCCATTATGAACCAGCACCGACAATGCGGAATGTTTTGGACTTCAACAACTGAGTTTTACCTTGGCTACAAAATGGCTTTGTATTTCTTGTGAATAAAGCCTATTCCATAGAACTGACAGCTTGTTGTGGTTCTGAGTGCGATAAAATTCAACTGTGCTGAAGGTTAGTCAGAGAAAGACGAACACGAGAAAAGGTTATGAAAATAAATTTTTAACTGAAGAAACTTATATATAAATACTACCATGCGATCAGTTTTAATTTCCTTCCGAGTGTTTTGCCCATAGGCGAGTGCGCCGTCGTTGTCCGGTTAACCGGCCAGCCGGATCTCGGCGATAGCGTGAGGATAAAACAATGAAACAAACCAACCATACAACAATACACAAACCAATTTAAGTGGCTCAAATTATCAAATGATGTGTTGAAACTGCCCGCCTTCCGTTTCCATCTTTATTAAAGTATTCTCACTCACTGTAGCTCATTTTGAGAAATGCAGACAATTTCCTGACGAATGTTATCTTTGAGTTCTTGTATGGCGTGCGGCATACACCGCATTTTTTAATTTACCCCAGAGATAATAATTGCAGGTTGTTAAACAGAAGGACCGAGAGGGCCACAAAATCCCTACTAATAACTCTGTCTTGTGGAAACACATTGTGAATTGCTCTCATGGGATTGTTCGCAGTGTGAACAGTGGCAGAGTACTGTTGAAAAAAATAATGTTCATGTTTCCTATTGATTAGTTCTCTGAAAAAGAAGGTAAGTATGGTATTCACATAAGTAACAGAATCAACTGTATACTCAAAATAAGAGTCGGCCCTGGTGGTGCAGTGGTAACCGTACTTGCCTTCTAAATGCAAGATCGCGGGTTCAAACCCGGCCAGGATCGATGGATTTTTTCGGGCGTAGAAATTCTAATTATGGCTTCCTTCGGAAGGGAAGTAAAGTCGTGGGTCCCGTGTCGTACATTTACGGCACGATAAAGAACCTCAAGCCTGAAAGAAGAGGCCTCTGAGCAAAATTTGTCGACCGTTTCACGCTCTGAATTGAATGGGCCGTTGATGACCTGAGATGTTAAAGGGCGTCCGTAAATAAATGAAATAAACAAACAAAACTCAAAAGAAGTTGGTCCTATGATTATTTCAACATTGAGTTAACATATATGAAGCGTAAACACACGCTGTTTCGTTGTAAACACAAATTTTTTAATGGTATTGAACGCCCTTTTTAACTACTAAAGGCACAATAGGCGGTGAACACTGGTGATACATGAGATGAAATGATATATTGGGAAAGAATTTTTTTAAGAAAGGAAACATTCCAGGCCTAAGTTTAGTGTACCTCCCCGCCATTTATTATTTATGAGGACTGAGGAAACTTGGAAAAAACCCTCAGTTGGGGCGTCCTGGTGGGATTTGAACCCCAAACCTCCCGCTCACGAGTCCGCACCTTAACGACCTCGGCTATCCGTGACGATGTAAACACACAGACATAATGTACTTTATGTCTATTGTCGAATGAATAAATGAACAACACTACACATAACCGGGAACAGCTGCGCTAAGACGGCGACAGTCAGCAAGATCAACAAGTAAGCAAGCAGATCAGCACTGATCGCACTGAATTTTCTGTCAACCTATGCAAAGCCATTTCATTTGTTGCTTTTGGGTGAGAAATACAACAGAAACTTTGCATTTATAAGTTCGTGTAATATTCAGATTGTTTACTAAGTTTACTGACAATTTTGTGAGACTGAAATGGTAAAGGGAAACTATTTTGTTAAATTATAGACATGGCAATGTTTCTCTCCTGTTCTTTCTAATAGCCGTTATTTTCTTAATCTTTGATGTAGAAATTGCCCTTATTCTCCATGAGAAAGCGTTACAAATCGTTCAATTCTATTTTCCAATAGCAGATAATCGTTTTTAGTTCTTATATCCTGGTACAAACTCAGAATTCAGATTAATTAATAACAGTGGACAAGAGACAACATAAGACTATATTGTTTCTTGTTAGTTTTTATATCGTAAGATACCCTGGGGGAATAATGTCATGCTATGGTTTGGAAAGTTTTTAGGGAGATCTCATGCGGGTCCACTATCGAAAAGCTAAACATGTTTATTAAACCTACAAAAGGTGATTTGTCACACATACATACAAACAAAAAAGAAATTATAGAACATTTCTAGTTGTTTGTATGTTGTTTAAGATTGATGTGTTCTTTGGTTTATCCATTTCTCACTGCACTAGCAGAGATTTCCATTTTTCTCTTCCTCTTGCTACTTGCTGCTACCAATCTGGACCTGCATGTTTCTTGAAGAGGTCTGTCCATCATCTTCTGGGTCTGCCTTGTGTTCTTTTTCCTATCCGGGGTCCCATATGGAGGTCTTGTAGGTCCTGCATTCTTTAGACGTGAGCGTTCCATTGCCATTTGAACCAAACAAAGATTACCTCTATAGAAATTCACTTGTTGAAATACGCTCTTTTCTCGCTGCTAATGGCTGTCTAAAAACAATCAGACGAATTCGGCGTCATTGCAGCAATACTACCAATAGAAATATTGGCTTCATTCTATATCCTTGATTGTTATTATTATTATTATTATTATTATTATTATTATTATTATTATTATTATTGCATTTATGTTTCACTTTATTCTTTTCATAAAATGTGTAAATATCCCTTCTTAAAACTCTTGATGTTAGCGTATGGCCAACTTTGGCCAGGCCAGTTTAGTTATTTTCTTGCAAAACATCCCTGCTTAAAATGGACATTTTAGAACTGGTACTATCTTTTTGTAGACGGTCTCTTAAAGAGCTGTGAGGCATTTGCTTGCTGTGGCATTTACATACATTCTGTTATGACAGATTTCACTGCAACTGCAAGTACATTTTCGGATCCTGTTGGCTTAAATTCTTCTCATAGACATTTGGCACCGAAATAATAATAATAATAATAATAATAATAATAATAATAATAATAATAATAATAATAATAATAATAATAATAAAGCGTTATTAATTCATATGCTGCGTTAGAAGTTTAGGTTAAAATTCATTTTCTGCTCGCAAACACATTAAAAGTTTGTGAACATATTAAGGAAGTGCATAACATTATATGTGGATTAATATATAAAATATTGTATTATGATGTAATTAAACGATCTCCACACATTATTTCTTATCTTCAGAAATTTGGAAGCGCCGTTGTAACAAAATAGGCGTACTTGGCATTATTACTTCTACCAGCGTAATGCCCCAAAACGATTATTATTATTATTATTATTATTATTATTATTATTATTATTATTATTATTATTATTATTATTATTATTATTATTATTATTATTATTATTATTATTATTATTATATTAGGTTTATTTAAGGAATTTTTTTAACCTTTGGTCGCTAGCATCCCATTTAATCAGGGCGTGAAATGACCGCTAAATGTTGCTCAGAGGCCTCTTCTTTTAGGCTTGAGATATTTTACCTGCCGTAAATCTACCACACGGGACCAGCAGTTTTACTTCCTTTCCAAAGGAACTCTTACTTAGGATTTTTACGCCCTGAAAAAACCATCGGCCCTAAGTTATTTTTTGAAACGGTGATCTTGGATCTACGAGGCACTAGACCACCAAGACGGACTTTCTATCGTAAGAGCTACTGTTAGAAATATACAACAAATGTGGATTTTGTGATTAAATTATCAGGATGAACTTATTGGCCATTATTATAATTAACTGCTATTTCACCACTTGCTTGCCTTAATATGCATAATACGCCGATATTATAGGTTTTGTCTTACGAGATTGATTCGTCGTTCAAGTGTGACATTCCAAATACTAATTACACAGTTCATATATTACGTGCTAGGTAAAGTCTACCATTTTAAAATGTAAATATAAAGTGCTTTAAGAATCTACATCCTTGTGCAACTCAACGTGGGAAAATAGTAAACTAATTATTTCAGGTTGCACTTTTGTTACTATGTGATTTTTTTTCATTCTTTTATGTCCCTTCATAACTAAATAAAACTAAGGCTACGATTGCTGTGTTACTTGAGTTCTGTTAACGATATAGAGAGCATTATTATTATTTATATTATTATTATTATTATTATTATTATTATTATTAATATTATTTGCAGTGTTAATACCAAATCGTGCATTTCTTTTCTGCATTCGAAGATAGTAACAGTCTTTGATTTATTTACGGACGCTCTTTAACATCTCAGGTCATCAGCGTCCCATTCAATTCAGGGCGTGAAACGACCGACAAATTTTGCTCAGAGGGCTCTCTTTCAGGCTTGAGGTTCTTTATCGTGCCGTAAATGTACGACACAGGACCCACGGCTTTACTTCCCTTCCGAAGGAAGCCATACTTAGGATTTTTACAGGAATTGTCTTGGATCTACGATGCAAGTACGGTTACCACTAGATTACCAGGACCAATGCATGGGAAGTTAAACTTGACACCTGAAAAGCAATCAGTTATAATAACTATGCATGAGAACACTTCTTTAACACAAAAGGGGTTTGCAGAATGATGTTTAATCTTGGTACTGTTAATAAAATAATTGCATGAAGACATGTACGGAATCAATTGGCTGTAAGAGGAGAGAATGATGTGGAAGAAAGAGAATAACAAGTGCTATATAATATCTGAAACTAGAGTTAAGGTACATATTATGACTCTACAGGGCGACGCAAGCTGCTAGTAATTGATGGAAAAACTAGAAAAATGGTAAAGAATTAGCTCTTGACACGAAAACTGAAAAATAAATTAATGGAATAGGCAAGAAAATACAACAGTGGACTGTTGAGGACAGGAGTAAGATGAGCCCCAGTTTTACATCCGCACCATGTGGAGGAATGGTGATCAGCGAGAAGGGAAGAATGTTATCTCATTCACAAATTGTCAAAAGAGAGGCCGTTTTCCAGCAACATCTTGACATTTTTCAAAGAAAGTGATGAAATTCACGGAAAATTGGATTAGTCAGGTAGTTCCACTGACGTGAATCCTATTCAGAAGTATTGTCTATATGTAAAGACAGGTTCAGAAAAGTATATTGCTCCATTAAAGAGAAATTGATTTGTAACATAATTGGTGAGAAATTCAAGTATTAGGGCTAAAGGAGTACATGCCGGGGATTGAATTGGGACTTTCCAAATGCGCGTTTCAGATTCCTCCCGTGAACCAACTCCCTAGCTAATGTTTTTGTTAAGCCAATTTAAAATATGTGTAATAGATCCTTGGTAAGCAGATATTTCTGTCTGAGGAAGTGGGTCAAACAGAAAAGAGGCAGGAAGCAAACAAGATGGATGTGTCCGCTGATGAGATCCGATGCTCTGCACACATCCTCAATCTTGGCAATCACTTTGTCGATCAGAGAAGAGGCGGGGTAGGGAAAAAGTTGCTGAGGGAACGAAAATGTGTTGAAGTCGATAAATGGATTTGTAGAAACATTTTTACATCCCTTGCGACTATCCATTAAACTTGACTGCCCATTTGCGTCTTGAGGTTGCATTAAAAAATTGCTGGTGTGTTCAATCTAACGGCTCAACTGCCGCATTTTCTTCTAACGTGAGGCTATGTCTAAATTACTAAGAAACATATAAAGGTCTTGTAGAAATGCACAACTTGGTAAGAGCGAGAACAAGTTTAATCATATTATTGACAGGCTCATAAAGCTACAGAGTTGCTGTAAACGATGTGAACTTAACTGTATAAGCAAATCCCCATCCTCAGAGCAAGCAGCAATTCTGGGATTAGAAATTTGCAATACATTAGACGTAAGTCCAATCAAGCTTTCAATTCTAATGTATTTTCAATTAGTAAAGTCTTATAAGTTTTTAATTATATATCAGGGTTTTGTTAATACTGTCCAGTTTATTGTAAAGCTTTTATCTTGATATATACCTCTATTGTGATGAAATATTATAGTTATTTTGTTGCCCAATAGGCCAGTTTGTGAGATATTCCGCTACATATATTACTGTAACATTTTAAAGCCTATTGCTAATGAAATGTATTAAATTTTACAGTAATATTTTATATAATTATTGTTATTAAGCAAATATTTCCTTATTTCAATAATTATATTATAATGCGCCTTCTAGGGGGTTGCATTTCATTTCAGATGATAGCAGGTTTCCAGTTGTTTAAAATGTATGGATAATAATATAAATGTTATAGCAAGACATGGTCAAATAATTCTCCAAAAACAGTATATATTTACAGGTGCTAGCGGAAATTAATGCTAGCATTTTTAGAATAAATTTTCAGGTTTCATTGCTAATTATAATTGATTTTTTCTTGAAAACTAATCAATTTTATCACTCTATATTAATATGTTTTAAAAGCTTGAAAGCGTTTGAACGCCTTTATTCAAAATATTCAAAATATTAAAATATGTATTTATATATTTATATAAAATAATAAATATCTGTGAAGCAAAATTATGATAAGTAGTATATTAAATATTTCCATTAATATTTCAAGCACATAAAAGTAACCCAGTGCTAGAAAGAAACGGTTTTCGGTGAAATTAGACAATCCAAATAAGCAATGTAAATAATAAATTTAAAATCTTATATGCCAAGGACACTATCTGTTGTCGGTCCTGGTGGTGTAGTAGCTACCATACTTGCCTCCTCAACCCAAAATCGCGGGTTCGAACCTGGCCAGGACCGATGGATTTTTTCGAGCGTAAAAATCCTAAGTATGGCTTCCTTCGGAAGGGAAGTAAAGCCGTGGGTTCCGTGTCGTACATTTGCGGCACGATAAAGAACCTCAAGCCTGAAAGAGAGGCCTCTGAGTAAAATTTATCGACCGTTTCACATCCTGAATTGAATGGGACGCTGATGACCTGAGATGTTAAAGAGTGTCCATAAATAAATTAAAACAAAAAACGCTATCTGTTACATCCCACAGTTATAAAGTTCATAGCAAAAATGAAATAAATGTATCTTTATTTGAAAGGAGATTTGGGGGGCTAATTTTTAAAGCATTTAGCTCAGATTCAAGATGTAATTTGCTTACATCTGAATTTAAATTTAATTGTGGTATAAAATATTACTGTTGCTCAGTAGTGGGCTGCGTTTAGTTACTCTACATTCGCCTTCTGCAAGTGTAGATGCTCGAATCAAATAACTTTTGTTGCGTTCTTACAGGGGCGACAAAATGATTTGGAGGTTAACAGTCAATCCAGTTCGTATTTTTGTGAACGTTCCACTTAAGGTGCGCTATAGAGATAGTGTGGAAGATGAATTTGCATCATTTTATAGAAAGCACTTGCACACTTGCACACCAGATTGTTTATAATGAAGTGACAGAAATCAACAATCCAATCTACATAATTATTTGCGTGCAAGTCCCTCTTCAAGCTGCAAGGTGGCGCTTGTCCTAGGCGTTTTATAGAAAAAAGAATATCACCATCGAATTCAGAGGTAAGTTCTATAACAACAGTTTATTGTGGTTTTATTTGTTAGAGCCTGAAGGATTTCCTTTTTAGAAAAGTAATTAAAATGTGAGCAATGGAATATTAAACAAAATTTAAAATAGAAATATTTATATGAATATTGATAGAATGCCACTTCTGGATCACAAGATCAGTTATTATGAAGTCGTAGGTAATAAAAATGTGGCACATATGATCTGTGTTTTTTGACGCTGGCCTGAATGATAGATAAGCAAGTAGTAAAGCACTTTAACATTGTCAATCATTGTGAACCTAACGCTAAACATTACTCTTAGCTTGGTATGATTTTGATTAATCTTCTCTAAAGATACACAATAAATCTATCTCCATTATCACAATAGCATAAAGGCGAATATCAAAATAAATTGCTCGATAACAAATTTTGACACTTCGCTTCTAGATTTCATTTACTTCTATATACCTCTACAGTCAGAGCAGTGTACATGTACCACCTCTCTCACTGAGAGTGAGACATGCTTATAATGCGGATTGGATTGAACTGGATTAAGAGGAACGAGATAAGCTTCAGATAAGCGTCTTCATTATGACTGTAGTCATAGTAGATAAAAGACAAAACAACATATTCTGCTTTACATCCAAATATTTAAATTTAAGAATAAAAAATTACCCAAAAGTAATGATATAAATGTTAAACTTAAAAAAAAGAGTCTTTAAGTCTGAAATAAACAGTTACACATTTACTAAATGCAGTAAAACTAATACATTAAAAATCATAACAAGATTAGAATATTTACAAATATGTCCCTTTACTGAATTTCTGCAAAAGATCCCTGCACACGAATAACAAGGTTAACAGAATTTCAAATTGTCTTTTAAAAACACAAACCTTGTATGTTTTTAGCATCCAGAAGTTACTGCAAAAGAGAAAGAAGTTAATTTACCAAAATATATGAAATGTTTAACCTACGAGAAAATGTTTGATAAACTAAATCACAACATAATGTTAAAAAGCATTCCAACGTCATTTATAAGAGCTATACAAAATCTATATGCAAACTGTAACATAGTAAATAGAAAAGAAGAGAGGAATAAATATTTAATCAATTGGCATAGCCTTCTGTTGAAAATATTTTTTAATTTGTATATAGAAAAGATTATTAAAGAAAGCACTTTTCAAAATAAGGGAAACAGTATTGGATACTACACTTTTGCGAATGATTAAGTAATTATTACTACAATACAAATAAAATTGCAAATATCTATTAGTGAATTTAATAAAATAATGCATAACTATAATTTAAAAGGATAAATTAAATTAAGGTAATTACTTTTGTCGTTATTCAAGAAAATAAATATCGTGCTAAACAAAGGATCTTTAAATAGGCTTAATTGTTTGTAAATAACTTTATAATTGAATTAAAAGGAAGATATTAATAATACATTTAGTATAATTTAATATTTATGTGAAATAATAAAGATAAGGCTATTGTAAACGCTATAAAATTTTTGAAATTCTACTAGGTTATGACGGTTTAATGTTAGTATGTGGATCAAAGTTTTTGATAGAAACTATAAACATTTAAAATATAAAGGTAAAAGTAGCAGAGATGAAATAATATTAAGGATTAGTACCAGAGTACAGACTAATGGGTAAGAGTAATAAGGAAATACAGAATTAAATAGATATATGCACTAATCGGAAGCTTTCACGGCCGGAGTCAGACATAACTAGAAGTTTCTTCCGGGCTTAGGAGCCGTGATCGCGGGTTCGAACCCGGCCAGGGCTGATGAATTTTTTCGGGGCGTAAAAATCCTAAGTATGGCTTCCTTCGGAAGAGAAATAAAGCCGTGGGTCCCGTGTCGTACATTTACGGCACGAAAAAGAACCTCAAGCCTGAAAGAGAGGCCTCTGAGCAAAATTTGTCGGCAGTTTCACGCCCTGAGTTGAATGGGACGCTGATGACCTGAGCTGTTAAAGAGCGTCCATAAATAAATCATTCAAAAAAAAAAAATTAGGAGCCGTGGTCTGTTGGAGCTAAGGAGTCCAAACGTTTCATCCTCAACTGCGGAGGACATCTTCAGTGGCACGGTCTGAGTCTTCTGGGCGAAGGTCCTGGCACGACTGAGTCCAGAGTCCAGGACCTTCGCCCAGAAGACTCAGGCCGCGCCACTGAAGATGTCCTCCGCAGTTGAGGATGAAACGTTTGGACTCCTTAGCTCCAACAGACCACGGCTCCTAAGCCCGGAAGAAACTTCGAGTTATAAGTTATATGCACTAAATTACAAAATATAGGAAGTATTATTACTTCTTGATTAAATGATTCATAATAACTTCATTGTTGAATAAGTTATTGCATCATTAAATCACCATATTTTGCCTAATGCATGGAATGTTCCAGTTTTTCGTCTGAGAAACAAAAAAAAAAAGTTTTTTAGTAATTATTTAATTCCTCTTCTTGTCACTTGAATCTGACATTGCAAACCCCTTATTTCATATTTCATATTTCATCCTGATACGATAGCTTTCGCTTTAAAACATGTAAATCTGGTTTTAGTTGAAATAAGTAAGCCCGGATTATTTTTATTCCATATTGATATCAAATTCTGGGGTAAACAATTTAGTGATGCGAAAGCTTCAGGAAATAAAATTTGAAATGGAAGCATTAAAATTTCTTCCTCAACGATCTGAAATGTGTATATTATGGTGTTGTTTCCCAGCAGGTCGTTTCTTCCAATCCTATCGAAACTTTCCACTGTGTGCCCCCAGTTGTAATCGATTCCTCTCAACTGGGAATAAATTATCAATCCAGCCGAAGTGTGACGTCACGCAACAGTGTGGCCCATCTGCCGATGACGTAACAGTCATCCCAAAAGTAATAAACTTGGGTGATTTATTGGGATATACGTACTAGTGGGTCCCAAACAGCTACTGCATAGAAAAAAAAAGCGCAAGATATTAAGTTTCAGCTGCCGTTTGAGTTATACTCCTGTATTAAATACTAGAAGGCCTGAAACGAATGGTTCGTTCTGTGGATGTTTATGACATTTTGAAAACTGACGCAGCAATAAACAATAATAGGTGCACTATAAACGGAATTTCTTCTGTCTTTGTGCTACAGAGCCTTTGCTTGGATAGGTGAGTGTTCCTACTCTGAGACACACTCAGCTTTAGGATGATTTGCTATCTATTCTGAGACACATTGGCTAAGTGTAAAAATTAGCTTTACCTACTTGATACACTTCTAGATAATTTTGATATCCCTTTCTACTTATTTTTTCAGTTTCTTCAGTATATGCATGTCCTCCATCCATCCTAAGGATGTTTATAAATAGTTTTGTTAGCAACATTCAGCACTCCAAAGTAATAAATTCTCAAGCCTTGTGCACTTTAAGGAAATTATTTCAGCAACTATATCTTTGTTATATAAAATTTAATGTTTTTACACATTAGAGCAGATATGGCCGTAATTTTTCTGTTTGATTGCAGAACTCCTGGGTATCCTTTCCATATAAAAAATAATTCAAAATTATGTTCCTCATTTTATATGAAATGAAACGAACAAATAGTAATTAAATGTTTAAATTAGCTGGCAATGAACATTAAGGATGTTGTGCTTCACTCATCTAAATGAATACACTTAGCATTTCGTGTATTGGACGAATAGAAAAGCTGTAAAGAAGTGCCCCAAAGTAATGTTATTTAAACTTATGGATTAAATTTAAGATGGGGACTGTAAAATATCTCATTAAATTTTTGATTTGGTCAGAGTCATCAGTGACAAAGGTCCTGGCCGTCTATCTGCTGCTCAACGACAACTCATGGCAATGAAACCTTACAATATCATACAGTGGCACTTTAAGGGCCATGCTTTCGATAGTGAGGGTGTGGGTTCAGATTGCCTTCTCCTATGTGTTGATTTGATCAAATCACTGCGGAACAAACCACTTTGCAGTACGACACTCCTCAGACATCAACAAACAATGACTTCCCTTAGATATTGGTGGTCAGTAGTGATAATAAATGTGGCAGGGAATTGCAATGAAGGAATGTAAAACTTTCCAGGGATGAAGTCGCTAATTTAGAATACGTTGCCCAACCTTTACATTAATCTTCTACTATAACTTATCCTTTTCTTTGTTCAGTTTTTATATGATGTATGACAGCCAGTTGTACTTAGTGCGCTTTAAATTATTTAATTAAATTGTGCATGTTTCTATTGGGAACTTATTCCATGTTATAAACACAAAAATAAGAAAAAACTGAGAGTATATATACAAAATATAAATTTCCTTTTTTCTTTTACAAAGTATCCCTCCCCCCAAAATCACGGTTCTTGTTCTAAATTGTCCGTTCTGAAACTGTAAATTAGCCCTCGTCTGATTTATAAAAAGTTTATTTTTATGAAAGCCCTTACAGGCTGACAGAAAGTGCACACAGCTTGTTTGAGGGAAGTACACTTTGAAAAGGTCGCGAAGTGGCTAGCGAGTGTAAATATTTAATGACGCTATCTGAGCATTGGGCAATGAATTTTCCCGAGATATCTTTACAGGGGTGAGAATGTTGGAAACCTCTTCCCTTGGGATCAACCCTAAAACATGCCCAGCTTATCCTGTTTGCACGAAGACTTAGTCTCTAGGGGCTTGCATAACTCCCTCAGAACGGCGTAATCGAAAGGAACGGTAGAACCAGGGACAGAAATTTAACACAAACTTGCACACTGGTTGCTTCCCATTTGAATTAGAACATTCTCCTTCGAGAAAGACTACAGGGTGCCACGTGCTCTGCAGGACTACTCAAGAGTAAGAACTGGCTCAATGTTGTAAGTTGAAGTGATGATGACATATACAAAATTTCATTACGTCATAATAATGCAATATCTAATGAAGAACAAATCCGAACCAATAAAAACGAAATCTTCTTCCCCAACTCTCTTCTTTCGCTTTTACTTTTTTTTCCAATTCTCCTTGTCAGTCTCACCTTCCTCTGAATTCTTCTCACTCTCCTTATCCTAAACCTCCCTTTTCCATTCTCTGATTACTCATTCAACTCTTGTTTCTCGTTCTTCTACTTTACCACCTTCTTCTTTTGTCCATTTTTCGTCTTCTTTGTAATTTCGTTCTTCACCCTCCTCATGATTATATCGCCTTTCTTCTCCTTATTCTTCTGTTCCTCAATTTTCTGTTCTTTATTTTTCTCTTTTTATTGTCCAGTATTATCTTCTTCGAACTGGCCATATTCATTATCTTCCTTCTCATTCTCATTTTCTTCTTCTCTCCTTAACCACTCTAATCCTCCCCTAATCCTTCTCCTCGTCTCCCTCTTCCTCATAATTTCTCTTCTTAATGTTCTCTTCATTCTTATTTTTCTGCTTTTACCTTTGCATTCTCATTACTTCCCTCCTCGTTTTCCTTCTTGTACTATTTCCCACTCTCTTCTTAAATTCCTCTTTTAGTGATCACATTTTAATGTTTTGCTACAAAGTTTGAATGCATAATTGTTACTTCAAAATCAACATTAAAGTTTGTCTATTATTTCATTAATTACTTTGGGAATGTGCTGGCTATTTCTATAATTGAGTAATACTTTCGTGAAATAGTCTGTATGTACTTGATGGCTTATATTTTTCTAATATCCAACCATTATGCCACCTTTTCTTCCCTCCCTTTTTACGCCTGACCCATGTTGGAACCTTTTTTCTTGCCTTTCTCATTGGTTGAGACTTGCATGGAACTTTCGAGAATCACAGTGACGTCAAAATTTTATGTTCGTGTTTCCCGCATTCAGAGAGTATAGCGTTCATATCTTTTCGGCCAAATTTTTAATTTGTTAAGTTTATTGCTCTCCCCTCAAGCCTGGCTCCGTGATCAAGGGGGCATTTAAGTTTTACTATATGTAATGTCGCAGTTATCTTTACTTGATTGCATAATCTTTTATCTTTGTCAAATGAGGGAAAGTGCTGTCTTCTTAATATGAATGATTTCCATGTAAATTTGGTAAAATGCTTAGCCATTATAACTTTTTATATTTGTGAATTGGAGGGATTTGTTTTGGTATAGATATTTTTCTATTTCTACATAATTTTGTTAAAGTGTTTAGCCATGTAATATGTTGCGGTCTTGGTTAAAGTTAGGGTTATTGTTAATGAAACAAAGCTAATAAAATTTGTTTAAGTCAATAAAATTTCTGAATACACGTTCAGTAAACGTTTATGAGGTTTTGTGTGCTTCTTCGTGTTATTTGTTATAATAAATTAAAAATTGTGTCACTCTTTTATCCCGAACTTAAAAACTATCATTTCCCGGCCATATTATGGTTACTTTCCTTAGTACTTTTCTTACTTTAAATGGTGGTGTAGGTATCAGTGGGAGGATGTCGTATTAGATAGTATACTTATTTATGGAGAAAGGAAAGACATATAGAACCATGCTTGAGGTTTTATATGTCCATTTCAGTTAATTCTACAGTAATGATTCAAGAACGACTGCTCATATATACAGTCAGTACTTAATGCATAATAATGAAATTAATGTTACAGTAAATAAGATGCCTTAAAATGCTGCTGGTCTCTAAACGATCAATGATTTTTCAGCAGGATAGATGATCTATACGTCGCTCGAACTGTATATATATATATATATATATATATATATATATATATATGGAAAAGGAAGCAGCTGATATAAATACCTCCTTTTTTATCCATCCCATAAAGTGATACAAAATTGACTAAAGTCAACTAAAGTCAATAGTTGCAATGCAATTCAATTAATGTAATTCTTTACACGTTTCAAAAGGATATGAGCAAATTTTTGACAGAGAGAGAAGTTTAATCTCAACTATTATTGGAACTATAATCATCTGACATCCATTTATTACTCACCAGTTCACTTAGATAGCATTACTCAGTGCATCTGCTTATTCGTAGGCTCAATAATATTAACGACTGTTCAAAACGTTCATCAAAAAATGTCTAAGAACCATGCATACTCTCTGTGTTCTATCAAATGCATTGAGGTTAGAAAATCTTTCAATTATGAGTTACGTAGTTACAAAATATACTCGAAATATTTTCGTATTATTCTTTCTCCTTTTTTTCTATTATGGCTTATCTTGGATTTTAATTTCTTGCTTGCAAGATAATAGTGAATCTTTTTATTTCTTTTTCCAAGAGCTGTCGTTCTTTGAGGCTATAAAATAGGCATTAATGTTTATTTCTTTATCTATAAAAATGTTAAAAATACAGAGAATGTTTAGATATCTTCCATTTTAAAGTTTAGATGCAACACTGAAAAACAGCAAACAAGGATATCAACGCCTCAAATCAAAATGAAATGTGTCATACTCAAACATTTAGTTATATGTATTGTCTTTTGTTTTCAATTAAAGTAAGTCTTGAGCAGTAACACACATTAAACTCTCAGAATCTGAAAAAACTGATCAGATTTCCATATAGAGGTTGTGGAATGTTAATAACTCAGTAAATTTGTGAAAATATGCAAAGTTTCACAAAACAAGAAATTCTAAGAAGTCTTTCTGGAGAGCAGAGTAATGTGAACTTAACAGTGCTACTTAAACAAACGTGACATGTGTCTCCTTAGTCAGATGACCATCACGTGACTGCTGCAATCCCGTCCCAATTAACCATCCCCCAACCCTCGAGACGGAAGTACACTAGAGGTTGGTAGCACTCCTCGATCCCCCGGGGGAATCCCATAACGGGGGAAGGGCAAAGGACACTTGTGGTCTAGAGAAGCCACTCCCCCCACTCAGTGCTATCCGCAGAGTGGTGGTTGTATGTTTGTAATGGAGCTGACAGATATGCTACATGGAGCTGTTCCTTAGAAAAATATCAAAGAAATAACAAAGATGTCATTATTCTCGAAAACGATGCACCAAAAGTAAACACTGGGGATAAATGAGCCTACCCAATAGAAAGAGTACGTGCATAAAGACCCTGTCTCACTAATGGTAACTTAGCTGGTGTTTCTTGTAATAGCAAAACTATTAAAAATGATGCATTGCAATTATAGTTTACTGACAACTTTTAATAACTTTATTATTCTTCTGAAAGGTAACAACAACAACAACAATAATAATAATAATAATAATAATTGTGATGATTATGTTCATGATGTAGAAGAAAAGTTGTTGAATCAAGAAACGGAAAAGAAAAAGAGAAATGTGTCTGCAGTCTCTCGCCATTTCTCATTAGTTGTTTTACTGTGAAGAAGAGGAAGACCTTTCAGCTGTTTCTTTCCCTTTTTCATTTCTTTCGCCCGAATGAAAGAAATGTAAAAATATATAAAAAGATAGAGATATATTCCTATTCCTTTCTGTATATCTTTTAATCTTCTATGTTACTTCCCTCCCCCTCCTTTTTATCTTCTTTCTCGTTTTTATCTAATATTGCTGATATTCCAAAAAGAATCTATATTAAAATTATAGTTACATACAAGTATATATGCACATATTTAAATAAAGATTATAAGCAATTAAAACAACACACTTTTTAACGTATATAGCAGAGATTTTGAATTAAAAGACAAAACATTAAGTAAAATACAGATTACCAAAATTATGGTACTCTATAAGTGGAATTAGCAGTGAATTTTATTTTATAATATTTTCATATAGACAAACACATGGCTTTCATTTCAAAATTTATCAGTCTGAATAACTTCTTTATTTAATATAAATGTAATCTAAACCAAAAATACACATAAATTTAGATATTAAGGGGAAGTTCAAAACCAAGTGGATTAAATTTTAAGTTTTACCTCCTCATCCCCAGCGATTCCCATTTTGAATTATCAAGCAGTTCTGCATTATGATATTTTTTTTTTTTTTGGTTTTCTATTGCACTTATTAATATAACAATAATATTCGATATTTCATAACTGCTTACTAATTCCCTTTGAAAGACTTTATTATCAAAATGCAAATGTTACAATATTTTTGTAGTTTTGTACTATCCAAATTCAGATAATAAGATGTAGGGATTATTTCAGAATCTTTAAAATTTAATTATACCAGTTTGTGGTGCCATTTCAAATTTCAAAGTGGAGGTACCTGGCAGTGAGATATCTAAAATACAATCAATATTGGTTTAAAACGTCCTCCTCAATATATAAATTGACGCGTTGTTTGTTATAAAGGCAGTTATTCAAACTGACGGGTTTTGAAACGAAACCCTATGCTTTTCCATTAAAATATTAAAAGAATTATGACACATTCTTTATTATTGCAGTTGTCATTCTGTCGCTTTGAAAGTTATTTTACAAAAGTGTGGAAAAGTAAAAGGATAGTAAAATTGAAAATTTTCCAGTACGTTATTTCGCCTTAATAGTTTGGTAAAAACACAAATATATAACAATAAGATTATTTCAAAAATTCAACAGACACAAAAATATACGTGTAAAAACATATCGTTAGTACTTAGGGTTTCATCCATACATGTAGATGTTTGTAATAATTGGAACATTGCATATAAAATTATGGCCAAGAGCATTTTGTATAATTATATAAAAATGTGGCTCCCTAGAGCATTTAACTAGTCGTGATAATGCATGTACAACTATTGATAATGTAAATTAATATATTAATAAAGAGTAAAGGTAAGTTTTCAAATAATACTATTTTAAAGTCAAAAGATAATCAACTTTAAAAAAGTAACCAAGAAATGTTAGAAAATTTAAAGTTTTAAGCACTTTATACTCTAAATGAACAAAGTCGATATTTCTCAAATGAACACACATTAAAATGACAAGCTACATTTAATAATATATCCTGGAATTTCGACTTTTCTTGCCACTAATATGAAAAGCATTCTGGTTTTGTTGATAACATTAGCAAATTAACGGAAACTTTGTTTCACATAAGTGCAGCATTAATTAATACAGATAAACATTTTTTTAAATTACGGGCACGAAATTGTCCTGATCAAACAGAGAGCGTTCTTAAGAGCGCACAGTTCAGGCTCCATTATTAATAGATTAACATTTCAGTGCTACGAGATGATAAACTCTTTCTTGAGACAAATGGAAAAGCCAGGAGTTCTCTGGAGGGTTTTGCTGCAACACAATCAATGCGGTACAAAAGAAAGAATCTATCTTTGTTACGTGGTTTGCAGTAAAGAGACTCCAAGTCTGACTTTGAGCAGTCATGCGCTTGCACATGTCATGTCGATGTTTCTAGTAGATTCGTTTCGATTGCTCAAAAGAACTTTTTTCCACAGTAGTCATCCCAGAATTGAAGATTGCTTCTCCAAGATAAGAGAGAAAAGCTTTCCTTTCGTGGGAGTATCAATAGCATTAGCGGAGGAAGCTGGAAGGCCAGGAATCTCAGTGTCGCACTGGCATGTTTGGTTTCTTCTTTCTGAGTCTTTCCAAAAGGAATAACTTTGTGAAATACGTAATTTCAAATGTAAAAGAAAGAAAACAGTAATGTAAACATTTAAAGTAATTGCAGAAATTTACTTTAAACAATCATGAAGAAAAGTCTTATGCAGTGCTCCAAAATCCCCTTTACCTATATCCTCTGTGGATTTCGGAGTATATAGATAAATTAATGAGAATAGATTGATAAAATTTAATAAAATTATATATTTTATATTTCCTTTATTTAGTCGCTTGAAAAATCTTGTACTGAAGGTGTGTCTAAATCGTCATTTAAACTGCATAAGAAAGTTACATAAGTACATGACTGTTGTATTTTTATTATAATGAGAAACTGTATAGAGATATTTAGAGAAGTCCAGCACGAAGCCAAAATTATACATGAGTTTAAATTATCACCCAGAAAAAATGCCATACAGATTTACTTGTAATTTACTCCGTTAATACGTCTCGCACAATAACAACATTCTGTTTTAATATACAAACTGCTGATTGCGGTTTGGATTTCACATTAAGCTTTAGGCAGCTTCTGTCACAGCGATCTCATTTTCAACCTAACACCAGCGATAATGGAAGCCCAAATTAGAAACATATCTGTTCATTTGCGCCAGATGAGCAGAGGATAACAAAACTAGAATGTGTTACAGGCTGGGATCGATTTTATGCTTAATAAAAGAAGTAAAGAATAAAAGATATAACATAAAATAAAACATAAGATATAAGGTGAGAAAATGCCCATATTGCATACTATACATATTTATTTCAGTTCATATTTATATGAAGATTGCAACTTTTGTTCTTGAAATACCAGCTCACGTTACATTCAGATTCCTTGTTCCTTTACTGCAGAAACAGTTTAATAGTATTTAACGCTTTATTAACTGCTGTGACGTCACAGATGGTGGACACTGTTCTCCGGCATATACAGTTGAGGACTGAGGAAAACCTGGAAAATATCTTCGTAAGGGGGAATTCGAACTGTGGTATTCCCGTTCACAAGTTCTCACTTTAGCGATCTCTACGGCCCATGTCAATTGGGCTCGTTTTTATTCAAAATCATTTGCAATGTTCACTTTAATAATCAGCATATAAAACTTTAGAGTTAAATCATTTATCGTCTCTGTATAAGTTATGCATAAACGCTGTAGTATAAGCTGCAATAATTTTAGGATTTTGTCTATTTTGTGTTCATTTTAAAAAAGCAAGCGCAATTGATAAATCTTTAATAATAACAATTAATTGTTAGAAACAGCTCTATGGTATTTTATTGACTGTTTTTGAGGGTATTTTTGTACCCAGTAAAAGTTAATTATTCATAAATATTTATTAAATTTGATTATGTTTCTTTTATAAAAATTTATTTTTGTGTTGGATTGTGGGACCGTTTGTGACTACGTTCGCATTAAGAGGAAGGAATGAGATGAGGGAAATCCAGGGACGTGAGCCAAGGATGTAGACGGGTTTCAGATAGAACAACCCAACGTTGGTGGAGTTCTTCTATGAATTCAATCAGACAAGCGCAAGAACCGCAACACAGCACCAACCAATCTGTCTGGCACTTTCGATCCTGTAACGAAGCCAACGGGAGCGAAAAATTAGTGGAAAGGAAAGACCCCCATCGCCTAAACGAAAACAGTGTTACCACTTGAAACACCCCGGTTCGATTATTATGTTAACATCCAATGTCATTTACCTTACAAATTTATTACTTACACGTCATGTATAAAACAGTGTTTTGCGTTTAATACGAATAATACAACACTGTGTTATATTCTGAACATCAGTAAAACTTTTATCTGAACCAATAACTGAACGATTGAACATCCTTCAGTCATAGGTACAAGATCAAGAGAATAGGAAGTTGAGGTGTGACAAATGCCCATGTTAAAGATGGGCTGACTAGCTAAAAAGGAAAGTCATTCAGCTATTTGAGCCAAGTCTCCTTATGTTTGCAATCTAAGTAGTCAATATCACAGAAGTTTGCTTGTTTGAGGCAGAGCTCAATGTTTATGCTTTCCTAGAACATTTTCGTTAGTAAACTAGTCTTACAAATATATCATTCAACATCGTAAATTCCTTCTTTGCATATTCATCGTAGGCACTCTTAATGGGATTAACACCATTTTCAGTAAAAGCAAAAGCCAAAAGGCAAATTATTCATCATTATGAACGAAACACTAGAAATGCAAAGGAGTTTAACCTAACCCACAGCAGGGTCTATTCGGCACCTTAGGACACCAGTAACAGCTCGCCTAATGTTTATGAATTTTCTAAACAGGAATCCAGACACTCGTAACTTGTAAATCCCAACATCCTGTTTTTCTAGCGATGAAATTACACTTCCCATCATCTAGCGCGGTGTTTTCCCACTCACGCCCAACGTCTAACACTGTGATTTTTTTATGTGATTTATTTACGGACGTTCTTCAACATCTCAGATCATCAGCGTCCCATTCAAATCAGAGTATGAAACTGCAGACAAACTTTGCTCAGAGGCCTCTTCTTTCAGGCTTGAAGTTCTTTATTCTGCCGTAGATGTACGACACGGGACCCATGGCTTTAACTCCCTTCCGAGGGAAGCCATACTTAGGATTTTTACGGCCTGAAAAAATCCATCGATACTGGCCGGATTTGAACCGGTTTAGGAGGCAAGTACACCACCAGGACCGACATCTCTTTAACACTGTGAATATATCTATTGAGCACATTTTGTAAGTAAACCTTATTATTTGTTTAGTTTCATTAATAAGTTTCACTAACTACCTACATTTCCTACAATTAGTAACTAATAACTAAATATTAAATATTAATAATAAAATATCATTTAGTAGGAAAACTATGAAAATATGAAAATAAAAAACAATTTGTAATTACAGATACATTTTCTACACAAGAATGTAGTAATGTCACCAATATCTTATATTAAGAGCCCATCACAAATATTAAAGTTATAATATTCTGGTTGTATTTTGAACCATAGCATTCAAATGCTTATTGTATGAAGTTTGCCAATCATAATTTCGAACCTGGATCGTGTGACAATTAAAGTTTGCTGGTGTGCCAAATCTGATTGGGGGGGGGGGGAGAAAGAAAAGTGTGTGCTTTATCGTTTAAAATGCTTAAATTCTTTCTTGCTTCGTCTCAAGTAGTATTGTAAATATTAGCCTCTTTACTTAGTGAAAAGTTTACAATTGAAAACGGAAATAAGATGCAATAACTGCACTTTCCATACTGATGATGATATGAAACAACTGTCTGTAAAAATGTATTGAAGTTTACCTATAGAGTCGATGGAATATCACTGCTGTTCAATAACATTGATGTATTGATTTCCGTTTCTTTGTTGAATCTAAGACTTGCAAAAAACTAGGTCATTGCTTTTGTGCTGCTCTTGGAAAAAAATGCCAGTGTATCATGCATACAATTACATAATGTTTTTGTAAATAACCACAGACACAAGAGTTCCTTGTATCTGTTTCTTATGTGAAGCAGCTATTTCATCAAACGATTTCCTAATAGTGCAGAGACAATAGATTTCAGAATGTTATTTAAATTGTACGTCTTCAGTGTTTTAGCCCTTCTCGACGTTCTATCCTCAACCTTCCTTTCCTCTCTGAGCCTCTGTTTTTATATTAAACCAGAGTATCTACACTAGCAGGACTGACTTGTTCCTATCATTATTTTTAAGTGACTAAGACAGGACGGCTAGGCCCCTAAGCACGATGATTTCAAGGAAATCTGGATTAAGGAAGTTCATTAACAAACTCTCCTGCCCACCGTAGTTCAAGCAGCACCGTTTACGTCTTCCATGATTTAATAATTATAGAACTGAAAAAAAAAAGCACATTCTCTCCAAATTCTAGACACGTTTTCACTAATGACTGAAGACTCAGGCGGTAACACTTAGAACTTGCATTCGGGAGTTCCCGGGTTCAAATCCTTTGTGGCCGACCATGCTGACCTTAGTTTTTCATGGTGTTGCCTGGCCTCTCTTAGGCGAATCTTTCCTTTCCGCTGATTTTTGTTCTCCCAGCTTAATAATTTTATTTCGTTGGTTCTGTTGGGAAGTCGAAAGTGTCAGGGGAGATAGACAGTGCGGTGTGACAGAGGCTTGCGCTTTGGAAAGTATTTTTCCCCGGCATCTGGTAGGGAAGCGGACTTTCTGAAAGGCTCGAACTCTTTGGATGGGGGACACCTCCTGCGTTCTGGGCGTCCAGTTTCTCCCTCTTCATATTCCTTCCTCCTGAAAGTGCTCCACTGGAGGCGTAGGCACAGTCGGCCAGCCCTTGAGCAAAAGTTGCACTATCGAAACATCCTTCCCCGCCCCTAACAATCCAATTCGATCCAAAGACCGAGGACAAGGTGAAAAGGGCACTGTATGTTTCTGTGTCAATCACATGAATAAGTCTTTGGCTGCCAACTTTAAATGGTTGGACTAATGAAAGGAAATTAAAAGAAGTGAAAGGTGTAGATGAAAATAACCCGCGGAAGGGTGAGCGTTCCGTGAAAGCCGAACTATGTATATCACAAACCTATCCAACCATATGCTCGGTTCAAGAATTTACCTTACAGGTCTTTGTTCTATACACAACTAACAAATTCTTTATACAGCGTTCAAAGGAATATGTGGCCCTCTCAATTCTTAAACCTAAGCCCCATAATCTTTAACTTTGAGAAGCTTTAAAAGCTTTAGTGTGTAAAAATAATCAATATATAATGGAAAAACTGGAATGTAGTACCTCAAGAAACATTGTCTTCAATTCTTAACACAAGAAACATTGCCTTTTTCATAAATTATTGCATTTGCAGTCCAAACGTACGAGAGCTGTTCAATAAAGTAAAGGCATTATTTCTCACGTTGAAATTTAATTACAATATTTTGTTTGCTTAGTGCGTAATTTACACTTCTGATTGTCGCCTGTGAGAGGTGTGCAAGTTGAGACATATTTAGTTCCGCGTGCAGCAAAATGGAGGTGACTCGCGCGAACAATGGCCTACTCTGAAATTCTGCTTTTGTCTCAACAAATGTTCATCTGAGGCTTATGCAGTGTTACAGGAGGACTGTAGAGAACCTGGTCTTTCCAAGAGGATGATTTAAGTTGTTTAAAGAGGGGAGGCAATCAATTTCAAAGGAAGGTGGACCCGACGCTCTAGTTTGTACTCTAACGAAATAAAACAACAACAACAACTCTGCTGCCACTATGAGAAAGGATCGTCGAATAACATTAAGAACACTTTTAAAAATGATGCAAATGCCACTGGGTACTACACACGTTGATACCTGAAAAGTTGCATATGAGACGTGTTTGTGTAAGGTGGGTCTCCAGACTGCTCGTTCCCAAACAAAAAGACGTTAGCATACAGTTGAAGATGCGGAGTTACTTTCAAAAGTAATCACTGCTTGGTTACATCATTTCGATCGTGAGAGTAACCAGCAAAACTCCACGTGATCTCCATCACCAGCAACATAAAAATAGCAGTGGTTGTTTTTACTGGGAAAGTTATGGTCATCTCATTTTTCCATATTCAAGGAACAAACACAGCTGTAACTGGGCAACTATAGAGATGTCCAGAAAACTCTGCAACGCCATTATTATCGCATGCCAAA
The DNA here is from genome assembly GCA_030762175.1 of Metallyticus violacea. Classification (NCBI taxonomy): domain Eukaryota; kingdom Metazoa; phylum Arthropoda; class Insecta; order Mantodea; family Metallyticidae; genus Metallyticus; species Metallyticus violacea. The sequence goes on from CM060839.1 coordinate 93,563,584, forward strand.
GACCACAAGCTGGACAATGCACGGCTACATATCGCAAATTTTGTTACTGAATAACTCCTTTAATGTAATTTCCTTCATCTGAAGCAGTGGCGAAGGCTGCGGAGGAGATTTTGAAGGACCTGTCAAAAATTGGTTTCCTGCATGCCTTTGAAAACTGGGAGAAACACTTCGACAGATGCATTGCATCCAGCGGGAACTATTTTTTGAGAAAGTCCATTAAAAGCATGAGGATGAATGAACGGTGCTGACAAAAATGTTCTATCTTATCAAATGGGATAGACTAGAAATTTTAAAATAAGTGCATTAAATGCATTTCGTCCCAGCATTGAAGAGATTACAAGAGCGCTGTGCACATACAACATATTAATTATTACCCCAATCAGTTGATATTAACAGTCCAAATCTATTGAGTTGCAATTGAAGCGGAAGATCTGGTGATTAGAATGCATCGTTTCGTCTATGTATATGTAAAGGTCGTATGTTCAATCACGGTCAATGTAGATTCAGACGCACCTGCAGTACAATGTGTTTCAATCGACTAAAGAAAGAATATATAAAAAAAACTGTATTTTATTAATTTATATCAATCTATTGTCATTAAACTGAGAAGAAAGTTACATGAAGTACATGGCAGTCTTTTTATTATAATGAGAAACTCGATAGAAATATAGAAAGTCGTTTAGAAAAGTCTAGCAAGAAGCCAAAATAATACACGATTTTAAATTATCAGCCAGAAAAAAAAAATTACATACAGGTTTACTTGTCGTAGTGAAACCTGTACGAGAGCACTTTTGCTAATCGTATTCAATTCTTGCTTAATGCTTTGGTTCCGTTCCTTTCTGGAACTGTTTAAATGTATTGCATATTTGTTAAACACTGATACATTTTGAGGCATTTATAACGTGTTATATTTTGTAGCTCTTTCCTGCGAATAATATTTTGTAATATTATAACATATTTAGTTTTTATATCGTTGCCTGGTAACCTATATTTTGTTACTGTTTTTTGATTTTGGACAGAAAACACTGTAAAATTATACACCATTTAATGTAATAGTTGTGTTCTGTAATAAAATGTTTCAAAATTATGTATTCCATACAGTTAAAAATAGAATGTAAGCGGGTTAGTCAGAAGTTCGGAAGTTGTATTGCTATAATGTCAGTAATTGTAATTTTACCCAAAATATTTTATCCATTCTACAACTAGTTAACTTATTTTTTATTTTGTCTAAATTCAAAATCAGTAACAGCAGTCCAGATGGGTAAGGTTAGAAAATAAAAGTTGTGATAACAGCTGTATCTCTTTAAAATTCCAGTATTAAAATGTAGATCTATTATTTGAAATTGGAAAGTGAGGGAGTAAGGAGCAGAAACTTTAAATTTAAAAACCATTGGTTTAAACTTCAGGCCATTTTTTATTTTCGTTTGAATTTGGGATGTTAAAAGCAATAAAATGGCTTGTAGAATGTAAGATAATTTATTTTGAGTAAAATTGCAATAATTATAAATATAGCAGTAATATAGACTATTTCGGAATTCCTGACTAATTCATTTATATTGTGTAGTGTACACACCATTTTGAAACAATTTAATATCAACTTACATTAAATGCTTAGTATTTTTCTGTCCAAATTCAAACAGTTCAAGTTGGTAGGTAATGAAATAAAAAATAAATATGTTATAACAATTACATGTTCTTTAAAATTTAAACATCCTATTTGAAGTTTCTAAGTCAAGATGACTAGGCTGAGGGGATAAACATAAAATGTATTCAAAGCTAATTTTAAACGTTTTTCTCAATGTTAAGTTGGCGTGTTTTTTTAAAATTAATTTTTTGTTGAACACAGCTGTTCAAACTAGGAAGAGTTGTGAAAAGATCTGTGTACTGTTGTGCTCTGTGAAATATTGGAAGTTATTTTTTACGTTATTATATTAAATAACAATAAACCTACTAGTTATTTATTGCTAAGTATTTATGAAAGACTTCTTATATATCTGTATGCATATGAGAAACCTTCTACAACTTAATTCAGCAGGCATGCTCTTTGCCTTAACAGGGTGTTAACGGGAGGATGCTAGATTTAAATTGTTTATACTTCTGATTTGCTGAAATATTTAATTTGAAACATTGCAGTTTATTTTCAATAAACACAATGCTAATTTGTATCACTTTTCAATCTTGCACATTCAAGATAATTTTCCTAATCATTTTATTATGGTAGAGTAATGGTTATTGATGTCATATAATCTCTGTTATTACATTTTAATAACTTAAAATACAGATGTAGACAACTAATATTGAGGAAATATGTTTTAAAATATCCCAAAGCGTGAAATCAGCAAGGAGCCTGGATAGTTTTCATTTCTTGCATGAAATTCCGGGCAGAAAGAGACCTTTAGTCTCTAACAGAAACAAAGTCACTGTGCACTGCCTATACATTCCGCTGCGGATGTTATTAAAAATGTTCTCCGGCAATGGAGTTTATCCCAATTTCACGGGACATTGCCTAAGAGAGTCAGTTAGCGTATAAAGTGGACCAATGAAGGTAGAGCCTCTCTCCAATCTAAGAGATAGCTACGGAGAAAAACATAGGGTGAAGTTAAAAAAGCAGCACAGATGAAATTGAATGGCCCCATCTAAGAGAAAAATGATAATGGTTGTAAAAAAAAAATGTTTTCCTCTCCTCAAGAGAAAAGATTAATTCCCTATGGTTAGTTATTTCTATAGGATTTTAATACATTACTAATGGTTAATTGTTGCCGTCCCTATGCCTATAAACCATTTGTTGCAGAAACCTCTCGGGAGATAATATTGCTACTTAATAGTTCCTCAGATAGAACTGTAAATATGAAAATACGCTTTATACTGGATAGTAATATAAATAATAAAATACGGAGTTTTAGATGCCTTTATCAGTTCTATATGAGATGTTTCTGTTTAAAATATAAACAGTTTTCTTTAAAAGACTACGAATATAATAACGCACTTTAAAAAACAGTACCATTTTTTCATTTACGTAAGTAAATGTGTTATACAAATTATGATATACATTAAATTCCGGCAGATTGAAGAAGCCCCAGATGTTTGAATCTGTTTCATGTTGGCCATACTTTTCTAACGGATAAATGCTTTTAAGTAAGGAATTTTTCGCGGTGGCTCAGCGGTAACGCTTGGGATTCGAGTTTAGGAGATCTCCAGTTAAAATTCCCTGGTGCCAGCCATCCTCACTTTAGATTTTTTCGTAGTTTCTGCTAGTCGCTTAAGCAAATGCTGGAATGTATCTTTACGATCTCCCATTTCGTATCATTTCACCCCTTTGGTTCTGTAACAGGGTCAAAAGTGCCAGTGGACCCTCATGTCATGTCATCCTTGCGAGAAGGCGTCCGTCCCCACTGTGAGCTCAAGTACAAACGGCCCCTCATTGAACACATATCGAAATGTCCTTCACCTCCATACTTAGCATAAAAAGGGTCTGACCAAATGGAAATTTCAGACAATTAGTTACTCTGTCCGCATGTGATGCTATGGTACATTTACAAAAGTAATTTGTTTACCTTTTTAATTATTGTAAACTGACTTTTATGGAGGTACACCGTCACATTTTTATCAACGTGCTACTATATGCCTTTCTTCTATTGGAAGATATTTATTAAAGAAATGCTTGTTAGCTATAGGCAATTTACTTACTCTGAATTCATTTTTTCTATAAATTGCCGGAGTTGCTCACTAAAGAGCTCCTTTAAGTTCGAACAAACAAATCTTTAGTTATAGTCAATTTACTTACCTCTATGAATTCAATGGCGATAATAGTTTATCTGTAAAATGCTCAATACAGGGTCCCTTCGTTCGCCAGTCGAGATTCGCAGATGCTTGTGTTGCGAGACACCATTAGTCACTGGGGAATTTTAAAGAAAATCAGAAATCATCATTAATTTAAGTTATAATAAATGTTCTATAATTGAATTCGGGTAGGGCTAACCTTGTAAGTATTGGAATAGAATTTAATTTGTTACTGCCCCATTTGGATTCCATGTAAATTTTTCGTAATGGCTCCAACTTTCTTAATATTCAAATTGGATACAGTGTTTAATATCTACATAAATGAAAAAACCATTACGTTCAATTTCATTCAAATATAAGCAAAAATGCACTTTTTAATCTTGATAAAGGCTTATTATATTTACGAATTCTTGGTCTCACTCCGAGATGTCATGAAGATCAAATTACTATGATAGGTGCTAAGTATCATCCATAGATTGCTAGCTGTAAAGCTTCAGACGCAACTGCAGTCACTTGTTTGTGACACTCGTGTAAATAAACCAGCGTTAACATTTTCTACAAAACAGATAAAACTGAAATATGAACTGCGATGAAGTACTTCGTTTAGCAGGGTTTAGCCCCAACAAAGATACAAAAGCAGTTAGATTACACATTAGAGTGTTCTCCTTCGTTTTCGACGGTTAAAAAGTGGACTGCTGAATTTGAGCGTTGGCGTACATTCATCCAAGAGGATTAGCGCTCAGGTTGGAGGTTGAGAATGCTGTACTCAGATATCCCTGGTTGAAGATATGCGACTGGTATTGTAAAGACATCGAAGGCCCTGTCCATTATATTTTAAACGAAGTTTTCGATATGAGAAAGCTTTCAATTCGATACATGCCGCATTTGTTAACAATGGACCAAAAACGCATTCGCAAGAGTGTTTTGACTTGTTTAAACGCAATTCCAGTTAGGTTTTTTTTTGTTTCATAACAATGAATGAAACATGAATTTGCCACCACACGCCAGAGACGAAGGAGCAGTCCAAACAGGCAACAGGTGAAAGTGCACCAAAGAAAACAAAAACGGTTCCATCTGCAGGAAAAGTCATGGTTACAATTTTCTGCTATGGTGCTCCTAGACTACCTCCAGAAGGTCAGAACCATTACCGGGGAGTATTACACTTCACTACTGGACCAAATGAGGATACTATTCAGGCTAAACGTCCACACCTTGCACAACAGAAAGTTATTTTTTATCATGATAATGCGCCATTGTTGCTGCAAACTGTGTGGCCTTCGCTCCAAAGTGCTTCCATAACCACTATATTCGCCCGGCCCAATTTTGTTACCAAATTTGAAGAAATGGCTGGATGGAAGATTCACATCAAATGTTTCTCTTAAACCATGTCTCGCCACTGTCCAGGCCAAGAATTTTTAGAGCTCCCGTTGTACTATATTACTAAATGTTTCAAGCCCAGTAAATTAGCAATGATGGTAGAGGGATAGCATTTTTAGTTAGTATCAGCAATATTCTTATCTCTCTATGTCATAAAATTGCTACTATTGTAGTAACTTTTCATAGTTATTATTATAAATTCTACTTGCTTCATAAGCATCATAGAAATAGATTGGATTGTTAGGAATGTGGGGGGGTATTTCGATAATTAGGCCGTGCTCAACGGCTCTCAATGGAGAACCTCCAGAAGGAAGGAATGAGATGAGGGAGACACCGAGCGGTGGGGCATGGAAGTACACGGGGTTCCTAACAAATAGAATACCCCGACACAGGCAGAACACCACTTAAGCAGTTCGAGGCCCTTAGAAGGGAAATAAACCTTTCGAAAGCCCAAGTCACCGTGTCACCGCACTTTGCCCTGTAACAAAACCATCAGAATGAATTGGGAGAGCAGATTCCAGTTCTGTGAATTCAAGCATTTAACTACTAAAATGTAGCTATTTAAAAGTTTCTATAAAAGTATCATTCGTTAATATACGCAGTATAAAAGTTTAAAAAGAATGACCGTATCGCATAAAACGTGTATAATAGTACTGACATAATAAAGTAATAAAATATGAGGAATAACAGGAAAAATAATATTTCACAATAAAATAATGAATAATTATAATAAAAACTACATTTTGCTCATTTTTAAAATCCCTTTTCTGCATACCTGTTACTTTCTCAAAGTACTAAGACTAACGACAAAACTTTGTCTCTTATATTCAGTTCTGCACTCCACGCTAATGAAACTATCAACATGGAATATACTACCAACTTTAGCTGACACGTACATACGCCGTACTTCCCTTCTCCTGGAGAGTTAACATATCTCTCATTACAAGCCTAGTGCAGCGTGGGAGCAAGCATTATCATGGGATACACGACCACTCCCACCCTATCCTAATACCAGTAACTTGCATGTAGGTGCACGTTTTACCTCCGTTCGATAAGACAGAGCTACTTCCTATGCTCACCACGTCCTGTGCCCAAGGGGCGAAGATCAGGAATCCCACTACCCTCACCAGAAAAAAACCTACCCCCCTACTTCCCGGACCTGGTTAACGGCGCATCTTCTATGGACGGAATATTCAAGGTCTCCAATACAAAACTTAAATATTCGCAAAGAGATAATCTCTATGGCAGCACACGCACAGTTCCCACACAAACTGCTACGACTGATGCACAAAATGGACACTGTGTAATAATAACCTGAGATAAAGTGACTAGAAAATAGCATGATATAAAAAGGAACAAGAGGAAAAAGCATTATTTACCTATTGGCTAAGTTTTATAAATTGGAAAATTTACAAGAATAAATCATAGATAAACTTTAAAAAATTCTATTTTTAAAACCTACTTTGATAACAAATTTGCTACAGTACTAAACAGATAAACACAATTAAATACTAATCATATTTTTTGTTCAATTAGTGCACACGTTGAAAAACTATAAAAACTAATAAAATAAAATGTGGAATTGTTCGAATATTAAATGGCATATTAACACTTTCAGAATTTGGATAATAAAATCGTAAAGAAAGCTACTCTTAAAAACTCAAAAATAGTTGAAAACTCCTCTCATATTTTGTTTATTTCTGTCTGGACTGAGGAAAACTTGGAAAAAACCTCAGTCAGGGAGCACGGTCCTGTCGGTATTCGAACCCAGACCTCCCGCTCACAAGTCCGCGCCTTAACGACCTCGGCCACTCATGGCGGTTATTTTGAACGAAGACAGACTCATCCGCAATAAACGGGTTTTCAAGCAAGTAACTCAAGGAAAAAACATGGGCTTCTATTCATTTGTAATGAATATTTTGAGTTACTGCAGAGCGCTGCTACCACTGGGAGAAGCCAGTCGCCAATACAACGTTTGTGCAGGTAGCAGCTTGTAGTTAGCTTGAGGGAGACTTTGTTAGCCAGTGTTTGTGCGTTCGTGTGTTACTCGGTACTTTCACTGTGGTAAATCATGTGCTAATTGTTCTTCACCTGTCATGCTACTATATAAATGTAGTGTAGAAGAAATATTTGTGTATGTATGATAGATATTCACAAAAGTTAAATTAAATAGTTTTTTATTATTATGAAATGCTTACATCCTGATAACTTGGGTCTGTATCAGGACAATATTCTAGATTAATTTTATATATTCCTCTTTACAGTTATCAATAATACAATTTAAATTACAATTTAAATTCTACAGATTTTAAAATTACAATACAGAACTATAACTTGTAATTAAACGTAGAATTGCTACTAGTTCCCATTAGCAATAAATTATTACATTTAATTTATGTTTTAATCAATTAACTTTTTAAATAGACTTCTTTATACAAGTAATTACATTTACCAAGAATTAATTAACTGTTTTATACAATTTACAATCTAAAATCCTCTGTGCTTTCTTCAACATAGATTATGGATTGATCGTTGGTGTTTTTTACTTTTGTACTTCTTCTTTCTTCCTCTTCTACTTTTCCATATATTCCTTATATTTTCTTCTTTTTCTTGTTCTCTCGGCTGCCCGAAGACTACCATTATTCTCTTCTAAGTAATTCTGTTCCCTTTCTTCAGGTTCAGTTTGGGTGTTATCTTCTTCAACTTATTGTTTCTGATTATATCTCTTTGTTACCTTTCTATGATTCTCTGGGATTTTCTAGGGGAGTATACGATTTTTGACAGTTGGATGTTCTCTCTTATTTGAATTTTATTGTTTATAAACTCTTCTGACATTTTACTTCTTAAATAACTTAACGCCCTAAAATAATCTTGATCTCTCATGATGTTTCAAATGTATTTCCCAGCAAATAACCATCTTTCTTCAGTTGCAATTAACTGGTATTTAGGGCATATGAATGAAGCATTCTGATGTATTGACCATTTTACAAACTCTAAATGTATTGTCCACTTTTAATTTAAATGTCTGCTGAGCAACATGTGCCGTATCCTGTTACAAAATGTACTAATCCATTACAGGTTAAATATGTTTGAGGAGTAATCTACCTTTTTATTTCATCCCATTCTTGTTGCCATATTTGTGATGATTCTTTTTATTACTATATACTTTGTCAATAATGTCCATTATTTGTTAATTATTCTATGTTTAATCCAATAAGAGGCGGCTCTTAAGCGGATTAAATAATCATTTGGCCTTATATTCTGATTACTAATAGTCCTATTAAATATATATATAAATATAAATATATATAAATATAAAATCTGTATACGCTACCCTGGTACCTGGTTTCCTAAACCAGGGCGTGTATATCAAATTTTCCGTTTATTGTTATTATAACTATACAATTCAATAATATTTTATTACATTATTTTACAGATTTTCCTAATAACTAGATTAAAATAATATAATAAATCAATAAACAAAAAAATAATTGAACCAAAATATAAATTTACTTAATTACTTCCCAAATTAATCTTCCAAAATCTACAAAACTAAAATATAAACAATTTAACAATATTACTAGGCCAGTAGGAATTATAGCTAGTAGCCAGCTATTCTATCCTTTAAATTTACTCCATAACTATACAACTACTATTACTAACCACTGGTTACCAGCGGTATGTACTGGTATCAAGTACTCGGCAGAAATTCTCTTAAATTGGACATTATCCTTAATTGTTTCAATTCTCCTTAATTTATTACAATTATAATAATATCCTTCTATTTGACAATTTACTTCACTTAAAGTTCATTTATCATTATTAATCTTTCCTACTCATTTCATTTATTTGTCCCAACACTTGAACTCATTAAACACTATCACCTCGCTTCCACCATATTACTCTCCATCTTTCCTTCCCAACCATTCCTTCTTCCATCTCGTTTGATCCTCCTGGTCCCCTGGTTGCACCATTTCTTGCGCTCAGCTCCTCCTCTCTGGACACCACTACTCCATCCTCCATCTCCTGCCGCGGCTCATTCCCATGTATCTCCAACATCCTTCCTTCCCCTTCTGTAATCTTCCTTCTTCCATCTTCTTCCCGGTGTCAAAACTCTTATAGGTATATTCTCTACTTCAGGTTGTAAATCAACATTATCCCCGTTTATTATATTTTTTAGGCATTTTCATCCCCATATTCCCTTCTTCCTTATCTTTATCTTCTCCTTCTAATATTCTCTTCCTGTTGATTTAATTAAAGTTATTTTCTATATTTTCTATTCTTGTTAGTTATTTGTGTTTGGGGGTTGTCTTTGCATACGTATGCGTTCTGATCTTCTTACCTCGACCTCAGCTTTTTCATTACATCATATTATCTGCTCTTGTGGTATTACCTCTTCCCTTGCCAGGTTACTTATTTTGAGTGCGGCCTGCTCGAGGTATTTATATAGGCCCTTATTTCTAAGTATATGTGCCACCTGATGGCCACTTAAAATTTCTCTTTCTTCTCTCACATGTTCTAAATAGCGTGTGCATTCAAATAACACATGTTCTGGGTTATCTGTGTTTTGCAAAGTGTACAGATATCGTCCTCTGTTCTGTTGATTTTCTTCCAATAAGTTTTGTAAGGCCCGTGACCTACAAGGTAATTATCATGCCTTTGGTGGGTTGTATAAATTTTAGTTTTAATCTCTCAAAAATGTTGTTAAATAAGTCGAAAGTTCTCCTGCCTGTCTCGGCATTTTCCCATTCGTGTTGCCATTGTTCTTTTAATTTATGTTTCATTTCATTTAAATTGTTGCAGTGACTGCCGATTATTAAGCTTACTTTCTCCAAGTTGCCTTTCATAAATCAATAAACAGCGTCTCTTAATTTAATCAATAGGTCAATTGGCCATATTCATGTTACTACAATAGTCCTATTGTAAGAGATGACCAAAATGTCCCTGTATATCTCAATAATAATTTGATTTGGTAGCTACTTAAGGTTCGTCTAATATATTCGGTGTCCCAACTCTTCCTTCATGGTTCAATATAGTCATAAAGATGCTATTGTGATTTGCTTTTATGTCTTCAGCTTACATATTGAAACGCCTTTGTCCAATATTGGCCAATTTAAACAGACCATTTTCTGCTGGAGTATTTGTAATTTCTACATGCTTCTTAAAATTTAATTTTTCTTCCAAATAATATTGAAATATTTATTTATCACTTGTCTTTTTATATTATAATTGCTAATTTTAATAATAGGATTCTATTTTCAATTACCAATGTATGAATATGAAAACATATTTGATGATTTGTGAGGAGCAATTTCCAATTTTACTTTTGTGTACCATTTATTTACATTATCAGTAATATTTCCTTTCTGCCATTTCCTTCTATTACTATTGATAAATCATCTGCACGTGCTATAATCTCTAAACCTTCTAATTTTTCCATTAGAGATTCCACAATTTCGGCCCTAAAATTGATACTTGCGGACATCCTTTGGTAATATCTTTTATAATAGCCTTTAACAAATACTCTTCTATTTTTTCAACACCCTATTAACGAATTATAAATGCATTTTAGGCACATTTCTCTTAAAATTTGAAAGAGTGCCGGCCACTATAAGTTATCAAACGCTCCGGCAAAATCGAAAAATATAGTTATGACATATTTTCTATTTGTTGTTTTACCTCTTAATAGCGTCCTCCCAAATCCAAACTGTTTAATATTCATCCCAACCATTGATTTATATTCATAAATTTGTTGCTCAACAGTTTTTGTTGTATTTTGCCCAGAGCATTTAGTCAGCAATAGATTTCAATACGATACATATGTGAAAATTGATTTTTGCAGAAAAGTCTTAAGGTGATTCGAAGAAAGTATTGCAGATAAAAAAATAACTGTTCGCCAACGTGTTAAAAATTAATGAGTGACAGGATTTCTCAATGCTAAGAAGCATGTTCCGAACTGCCAAAGTTAAGTGAAACACAGAAATTTCGTACGCAGATGCCGGCAACGTATTACCGCAGAGGGGCATTTTTCAACATGTCTAATAACACAGGTTAGTGCTTATTATTAAACAGAGCATCACTTTATGCTTTCAGTGAAAATATAAATATGAACTTCATACGCGACAATCTCCTGTAAGTCGGTCCTGGTGGTGTAGTGGTAACCATACTTGCCTCCTATACCCAAGATCGTGGGTTCGAACCCGGCCAGGACCGATGGATTTTTTCGGGCGTAAAAATCCTAAGTATGGCTTCCTTCGGAAGGGAAGTAAAGCCGTGGGTCCCATGTCGTACATTTGCGGCACGAAAAAGAACCTCAAGCCTGAAAGAGAGGCCTCTGAGCAAAATTTGTCGGCCGTTTCACGCCCTGAGTTGAATGGGACGCTGATGACCTGAGATGTTAAAGAGCGTCCATATATAAATCAATCAATAAATCTCCTGTAAGCGAGACCTCACTTTATCAGCGATGTTCAAGTGACATACAGTGCAACAAAGTAGAAGGGGACTGTGCAGAACGCTGTAGGTCCGAAACCTCTCAATAACAGATTTTGTCCTCACTGACAAGCCTGCAAAGATACAATATCAGAAGCACACATGTATTTTGAAGCAATTAATTAACTGACAACAAAATCACAAGTTAAAAATAATTATCTGTTTTCTACAACTACAGAAATAACAAATGCATTCTAAAATCATAGAAATTGCATTCATTCTTTGAAAAGTGCAAATAGATAAATATATAACTTTAAAAGCAGCACTTACATAAATAAAAAGTGTAATAACTCAAACGAACAACCCAATGGTATCAAGTCGTGAATATTTTTGTTGGCGTAGGTTCCTCTTAACGCAAATTAAGTTAATGTCTAACTAATTTATTCTTCTCGTAAAATATGCAATCTCCACGGACAAAATATCTTAATTTTACTACAACTTATCTAATCCATGGCAGTGGTAGATAATAAACTCACTCAACTTATAGCAATTATCCTAAACAAAATGTAAACAAACAACTTAATGCTATATATCCAGATTTAAATAGAACTAAATTTATGTTATGATTTACACTATTATTCTAAATTATATTTTAAATACCGAACACGATATGAAGATTAAACATATCTAACCTTGTATTTTGAGGAGTGATCGATCCTTCACGCAACCGGTTTCGCGGTGTGCGGCCGGCCGGCGAGACTGGCTGCTATGTCGGCGGTACGGGTGACAGGAAGTCCGTAGTAAATATAGCACAGCTTGTCGTGGAAATTATTTCTAACATACATAACATAAACACTTAAAAAGAAAAGTAAATTACCCACGTATATTAAACAAAGAGATACTGGAACTGCCTCCCTTCAAGCATTTCTGATACTGCTCATTATACTCTGTAGTTTCCTCTGAGAGATGGCAACAATTTCTTGAAGAATGTTAGTTATGTTTATCTAAAGTGTGTGGATTTGTTTTGAACACTTTCTCCTTAAATGCCCCCCAGAGATAAAAATCGCAGGGGGTTAAATCGGGGGACTCAGGAAATCCTCTTAAAATAATCTCTTTACAGCATTCGCTGATTCTGTACGCACGTATATCGTACATGAATATTCTTTGGGGAATAGAACACCTGTGTTGCCCCATTTCACTTGATACACCTGCACTCAATAACTGTATTGTGTTGCCTGGCAAACACTTTCTATTTGCATAAGGTTTCAACTCACCCAGAAGCCTCGAGCAGCGGGGGGAAATATACTCCTTGCCTCGGCCGACATAGCGCTGCTGGCCGGTTTCCCGGTTGCTCAAGCATTCTTCACCCAGTATTACATTTTGATATTAAAACATACAAGGCATCTTATGACTCGAGTTTTCGCCTTCAGCATAACAAATAAATTGCCTCTAACACTTTTTTTCCCCCTCTTTGGTAGCGATTATTTACTACACCCATCCATTGTTCCTGCGCAGCAAATATTGAAAGCGGAGAAGTAAGTAGGTATGCCGGGAAAGGGATTCATTTGTCATGCGTCACCACTCACTCAACTCTCCTATCTAGCAGAGTAAGCCACAATTTCTAAATTGAGGCGTTTACGGTCATCGCAGATTCATATCAACGTACTGCAGGGAAATCTAACTGCATTTAAAATATGGTGCAAAAAGGCCTCCTTATTCTGCACATCCTTCCAGTTGAGATTTTTCAGGATGGAGAATGGAGATGTGCGTATGCTATACTTGACTGACCGGTGAATGGCTCAAAATATCGACACCAGAATTCATTTATTACAACTCCATGTAGAATCGATACAAATGATCCACCTTATGTGACACTCGCTGTGTGCAGATTTGCATTCTGGAGATATTCCACTAGAACGAAAACTGAGCATACCAAACTTTTAACAGTTGATTCCCCTAAGATCATTCGCCTATAGATTTCAGCAGAAATACATCTTTCTGCTTTAAAAATAAAATGCCCACATATTTTCAGTACTGACGCTTACATATTGTATGTTGGGCGTTTATTTCCATGTATTCAAAGGCAGAAATACTTATCAACTACAAAAAACAGAATAAACAATATGACCAACTCCCAAAAATAGGCACCGTATAAAACGGATTTTCCTCAGTCCTCAAAAAAGACAAATTACTTTTTCAATCTATCGTTTCATATCATGTAACTGTTCATTTTCACCTTCTGTAGTAAAAATGTCTTTAGACACGATTTAAAATAAGAATTAAATAAAAATTAGTAGAATTTCACGTCAGTAAGGTGTGCCGTTACATGTTAAACATCACCACCTTTCCTAGTCCATTTCTATTCTGCCCCTGTACTATATTCACTCCATGGCTTTCTTGTTTTCTATTGGTTAGTACTCATTCTTGCATATGAGACAGTGATGATATTCTTTCCTATTAAGCCTGGTGAATAAGACTTGGCTTCGGATAAATCGTTTTGAAACTCTGCCTGCCAGAGGGATGCCATCCTTGGTTGACTTGTACTCCTGAACTCTCCGCAGTTCAGCGGTTTTCCCAACCGAAGTTACCGATAAAATTTGTTAGCCAAGGGCAATCTCCGTATTTGCCCAGGTATTACAGTTGTAATTTTGTAATATATTCTTGTGCATAAATTCTTATTGTTTATAGATCAGGATCATGTTGAACTTTTGGGGGAAATATATTATTATATTTTAAAAGTGTTCATATTATTGCAATTATGTATCTGAGCAAATTTTACTTATTCTCGCTATATTTTTTTCAAGTTTAATTATTATATCTTTTTATATTATTATATGTATTAAAATGCTTGAATTCTTTATTCGGTGCAATAATTTTTATGAATGTGATAATTAAGTTTTAATTATTATATTGGCAACTAAGCTTACCTCAGTCCGATTCTGAAGAGATTACCTTCCTACCCCCAATTTCATATTAATATGTCACCCAATCCCTTGGTAGCAAGACATGATTAGTTAACGTTCTAACATATATACTTTTATCTTTAATACTAAATAAAAATCTTGATTGCTTAACATTAGATGGACAGTATCTTGATTTTTTAGGATTATTTCCTTACTTTTACACTTAACCATAAAGTACATCTTGGTAGCACAGTGTACAAAATAAAATTGTTACAATTTAACAGCAAAATTGAACCATAAATCCAAAGTAACAATAATATTATATCATAAATAATGAACTATTGTAATAAGCTAGCCATAGTAAATATACTGAATAAAGGTCATATTAACAGGACTTTTGATAAGCTAGGAAAATATTCAAAATTAATTAAGAACTACATATACTAAAAACTTTTAGATATAATCCTGAGAACTCGGAATCAAATGTTTTTTTTTTTGTTTTTTTTTTTCTTTATAGCCTATTTATTCCTTAAAAGAAATGAATCATCAACTTTTAGAATTATCAATGAATGAAAAAGGGAAAGATTGAAATCATTAAAGGTCTCAAAGAAAGTCTCTAAATATTGACCTTAACACTGAAACTGTATGTGTTAAAAATACTAATTTTAAATCTTATTTTAGGAGAAAATAACAAGAAGGAAAGTGCGCAAGTTTGAGGCGAGAGAAATTTAAAATAAAAACTCTCTTCTCCATAAAAGTTAGCTATCTGTCTTACACGAGGATATCTCTGAGTGCTATCTCAGTAATTTGAGATATAAAACTCAACATACTTTAAATATAATTTTAGTAATCTTATCTTAAATATTTCTACTTTTTGACAGTCATGCTCTTAGAGATGTACTGTATTAATGTGAGCATATAGAGAATGACATTGTTTCTTGTAGCTTTATTATTCTGCAGATATTTGCAATAGTTATCTTTACTTTCTACCTCAATAGCAGCCAAATAGTAGTAAAAGTGAAAATGTCACAAAGGCATGAAGACTTCCATTAGCAGAACGGAAAAATTGTTTTCAGTGCAGGCAAATGAAAGAAGGCACAATGGAGAGGTGGCAAGAATAAAGAGGAAGAAGATGGAGAACCGGTTGTTTCATTTTAATGGTATTGAAGTTCACCATGTTTGAACCAGCATTCACATTTGATGAGCTACAGGGTATTACAGAAGTTAATGAAGCGTTAAATTATTTATTTAATGACAGTACTTTCGCACACCGAGTTGTTATGCAACCAGTGACGTTTGATATTTCCGGTGCCTGTTTTTAGGTTCTGCCTGTTCATATACAACACTGTACTTGTAACACGTGCTGGGGATATTCATTTAAATATTGTGTCTGTTTAGTTTAATATAATAAAACATTTTGTAACTATTTTATTTTAAATAAGAATAGTTATATTTTAACAGATGCTCAAAGATAATAGACATCTTCATTCAACGATAGAACAAAATAAAAAATTAAAGTAAAAAGAGTAACTGATACAAAACTAGCTGGATGGTCCAGAGTTCGACAGCTGTCTGTCATATTCCACGTATCAATGTTTTCTCAGTCTGCTAACCAAATGAGTACTTGAGGGTTTTTGTTGTATAAACCTTAGTCTCCACCTCCTGCCATAAGATAAGTCCCAACGACTGTGAAGTCTTTCAAGGGATAAACCTCCAATGTCGTAGATTTACGGCCTAAAGTTTGAAAGTAGAGGCTTCTGAGCAAAATTTATCGGTCATTTCACGCCGTAAATTGAATGAGACATTGATGACTTGAGATGTTAAAGAGCATCGGTAAATAAAGAAAATAAATAAAGGGACAAACCTAATCTAATAACTTCAACAACAATACGCATTTTGCAGAGAGATATTCTGCAAGAGCTAATACTGAAAGTTGACCAGTTCATATGCCTCTATTATTTTCGAACATATGCAACTTGTAAGGAATTATATTCCTCATAGTCAAATATTTTGATCTACCTCTAACATGTTTACTACGTACTATGCCGTTGCAAGTTACACTTCGGCACTTCCTAGGGTTTTTTTTTTCCCCCTTTCTCATTCCTCTATTTAGACAGAGTGTGCATTTACTTCTTTGTCAGTCTTGCAGGCCTGCTCTCTTTTTATTGGCTAATCCTCATGCCGGCATATATCGTCTTCAAGTGATAGTGGCGTAAATCTTTGTTTCTAAGCTCACTGCGTGGCCAGAGCGTATACATTTCGCCTTGGAACCTTTAGAATTTTATTGGCGGGATAGCGTCGTTAGTTCATGTTCGGGTAATTTTTTTAATTAAACGATGCCTCCTCGCCGAGTTATTTTATAAATTTCTTAGGCAAGGGACAATTTCTCATTTATTGACTCAATTACTAGTAATATGTTGTTAAATGCGAATTATAATTTCATTTGCCTCTATCCAGGCAATTTGCAAATTTGTGTAGATGTCAGGTATCATTAACGTTCGAGGTTGTTTAACTGCACAATACATATAGCTGAATAAGGCTTTGGTGCTATGAAAATACTACACTCTACGTACTTTAGAGTGAGTTTTTTTTTTTTTTTTTTTTTTTTTGCCTAGTGTTTAGTCCAATATTCAGAGCAGAAATATCAGGATTCACATGCAAAACTTTATTGTGTATGCGGTATTGTTCTTGCTGTACAACTTATAATATCTGAAGTCCCACATACCGTTTTCTGTATACCAAAACATTTTGCATAACATTATTATTATCGCAGTGTAAAACATGAAAGAAATATAGGATAATAAATTAAATAGAGGGGCAATAATCGGGAAGATATTTTCATGCATTAGGATGTTATGGCCCTTTTTACTAGTCCCTTCATTGTTTTATGGCTCTGCTCTTCTTCCTGAACATATAAAAATAAAATAAAACGTGAAATTATTAACGAGTAGAAAAATTCCTTTGGAAACAAGATAACAGCGCAAGTATGACCCAGCTAGGCACATGACGTTAGAGTTTGTGGCTTTTGTTTACATCGGAACGCTAGGTAGAGCTCAGTACCAGCTACACTGCATTGTTAATGTTAAACCAACTTTAAGTTCGTGGAAGGAAATGTTACGTTACTCTTTATGGGACATGCATTTTGTTTAGTCTAGTTAATCCTATCTACATATTTCACCATTTAAACCCTCTACTTAATACTGTAATTTCTAACTTTAATTCTATGTGCTACTCCTTTTACTGGTCTTAAGAATTTCATATATTTAGCTTGATTTCTATTTTTATTCTTTTCAGTTAGAACTCAATTTTTATACAAACATTACAAACATTATTTGAGTTTTCATTGTAATCTTCTTTAGCGTGCCACACATTTTACTAAATTTCTACAGTTCGCATAACAATAACAAATTGTAAATGTTGTTACATTATGTTATAAAGTACAAGTTACGTTAATAAAGGTAGTTAGTTCACAGGGCACACAAAATGAGCTAAAAGTTAAGCAAAATATTATTGATATCAAGACAGTATGGAAAGAAAAAAAATATAATGACCAAGTATGTATGTTAAAAACTTTAATTAAAGAAAGTCGTTGTCACAAAAGCAGAGATCATTCGACTTCAAATGCAAAATTCCTTCCAGTACTTTTAGAGTGACAGAAAAGAATTAATTTCGATTGGTTTGTTTAAAGCGTCTTTAAAAAGTTTGCTGCCTCTGCACAGCATGTTATCACTTGATATAGATATAAGTTCGGATAGAAGCTCGTCTCTTAACATGATTACATAGTTATTGCAACATATATAACTAATCAAAGTAAGATATACAGTGTAAATCACCATCACCGCAAACAATCCTTAAACGAAGATACTATTGATGAGTTGTTTTCGCCAAAAGGAAGTTCAGGCAAGGGCTCCCCATTAAAAGATTCTAACACTATTATAAGTGAATTTCTAGCACTAGTTGCAATTTTCAATCGGAACAAATCCTTCAAGAAAATAAAGCTAGATGCAATTAGAAATTAAATATGATCCTAGGCCAAGATATCGTTATCTCTCAAAATTATTCCCACATTCTCCATTCACTAGGATCATGTCTGTTTTTTCAACTTAGAAAACAAAACCATTTTCTATAGCACATCCAGCACGTTCTACTTCTATGATATATCGCAACGTATTGACAGTGTCTCAATGTACTCCGTGTAAATGAAACAAAATACATGTACATATGATCGCGCTAGGCAGGAAAGTGCCTAAGCAGTTAAATGGGGCGGACAACACTTTTAAAAGGATTTCCTTATAACTAGAACTTTATGTTTTAGACCCAACCAGGATAAATTACAACATAATGTTGATAGTTTCCATACTTGAACATAAAATGTGAAAAGACATGTACTATTTGGCCTAACAACAGGGGTGATGTGTTACTTTTTGTCTGATTATCATGGAAATTCTCTAAAAGGGTCTGAAAGTTCGAGCCGTATATACTCGTAAACTAGCTGTTTATAATCGTGAATAAAACTCGTTAACATTCATGAGATCAAATGAGATCAAATGAGCCCTCTCACTTCTTATCGGCCTGGTTTCAAACAAGCACAGCACTGCTTAACTTGTGGTGCGATAAACTAAAAGACTGCGACTGCTTGCCTCGCTTGACATGACTAAAGCGTTTGAGCAGACTTACGTCTTACCATTCTTATATGTTTGACATCTTCACGAACGGCAGCAGTGTTGTTTCTGGAAATCTCTAGCAGAAGTCCCTAGGGCAGTGTTCTGGTCCCTTGTTGTTTTCACTATACATCAGTGATGTTTTATTGTTGTTTGCAACAGTTAATACCACCTCTACACTGACGACTTACAACGTATAACAACATTCTTGACACAACAACCAGGATCCTGACTGAGTTTATGCCCAGACACGTAATCTGGGCCTGGTTTTAACCCCTTAAAATCGCAGGCGTTGGTAGTGAGACACCAGGGATTGCTAAGTACCACAGACATAGGCAATATTCTTCCCATTAAAATAAATCAAACTGCAATTCACTTCACCGATTCTACGAAAAACCTTGAATTCATTATAGACAGTAATCTTTGCAGAGAAAACTATGCTGCTGAAACCTGCAGGAAAGTGCATTCTCTAACCCAAACCTTTTAAAAATTAAATGTGCCCCTACTCAGAACTTGTAATGTCACTCTTCGACTACTCCGATTTTCTGCTAACAGACTTAAACTCTAACGCAAAAGATACAGTGTGTTCGTAATACGTGACCACATAACATCCTCCCTTGATATGCTGTCTTGGTTCCGCCTGAAATACCCAAGATATATTCATTGTCTCACACAGCTTTTCAAAAGTATCCATACATATTCTCCATTTTATCCATTTTCTCGTTTTCAAAAATCTGTCTTCCTTTCCACTTTACTCATCATCTTTCACCGTAACCACTGCCAGCCTTTGGAATGCATTAGCACAGAATGTCAGAGACTGCCGCACTTTAGAAGCATTTCATAAGAATTTGTTTAATGTTATTATAAATTATTAGATTGCTTATATTACAATACAGCTATTTATTTGTTTTATCCTGCTATATTCTATTATGGTTATTATTGTCGTAAAATTTCCTATCTCCTTTATAGTGTTGTTAGTGTTTTTCATTTTTATGTTTTACTGGTAAGTTTATCATTCTCATTATTTATACGATGTGAATGTATTGTTAGTGCTTGTGTTGTTCTTTTAACTCTTCACATAATTACGTTAATATTTTTGGATATTCATTTTCATTGTTCATATTTAGGTATTAGCACACATTTATTTATCTATATTTCATGTTTTACGTAGATTTATATGTGTACCAGTATTGTTCCTGTTGCTGTTTGCGTTTTAATTGTGATATTGTTCACCGAAACTTAGTATAATTATTATTAGATTGTTAGAGCGCAAGAGAAGACCTCATGAATTTAGCTGCCAGAATAAAAGAAGCATTATTCCATTTCAATAAATATAACTTAGTGCTAGATATACACTTTGTTACACATTGATACTTCATTCAGATAAAAGCAACGCATCAACAGCGCTTTTCGTTTCGGAAACATTCACCGTGCTAGTTTTAGATCATTCACCGTGCATTTGCAGATATCACAAAACTACCTTCCATTTCACGTTCATTTATGTGTATTACGAATATTTCCTAAAGGGGGCGACAGTTTTCCATACGATTCAATGTTGCAGGAAGTATGGCAGTAAGGCGCTTTGTAGTAGAAGAGTTTTACGCGGTATTTCTTGCATTATTATAAAGGTGATCATCTATTATGTTAGCACCGACCCGTCACCGCCACTGCAGCAAGTTAGGTCGGCTGATAAACATAGCAAAGAGGGCGGCTGAATTATCGTGGCTATTTCGAGCAATCAGTTACAGGGGCTTGCCTCGGGCCGGCGGACACATACATATATCATCGCACTGTTCTGACGGCCGCATATTATTGTCTTATATTGATGGATGTCCTCTGTGATATTCTCCGAACAGGTGATTCGATGCATCACCGCAGATTCTGCTTCTATCAATTCGTCATGCCTTGTTTCAGCGGAAATCATGAAGGAAAATTAGTGGAAGTTACAATATTCTCTCAGCCAGATTTCCATTAGATTGTCACTCCAGCAAGTTAATTAATTCTCATGGTCAATAATATCAGGAACATAATCCGTTTATTCTTTAGAGTTATTACGCATTCATCTTCAGCATATCTTCTATCTTCATAATATTCTAGGAAATATTATTGAAGTTTACTGCAAGATGATTTTTTAAAACATTCTTTAAATGCTTAAGTATCCCTTCATTCTGCAATATATACAGAGTGTAACGAAATACATAGGCAAACTTTGGGGGGCGAGATCCTCAAATAAAAATATGTGTCCGGAAATGCCTAATTGAAAGATAAATTTCAACGCGTTTCGAGATATGATCCAACAACATAAGTTTGTTAAAGTAATAGTTAACTTTTACAAACAATTGATTGAGTTACCTTGTAACGTGAATATTTGTTTACATTAGTGCTAAGTCTGAATGTTATGCAGTTAGCAGCTAAATATGATAATCATACCGTGAGCAACAGATGTATGGTCGAGCGAAACGGCGCAGCTGAATGAGATGGCATCCCCAGACCAAAGGCAGCAGAACCATACAACTCATTTGTGTGAAAAATTCAATTGCTATTGTAACAAGTTTAAATTGTTGGTTTTCATTTACGGGCATGTGTTTATATGACTTTATTTACCCCTTTTAATCTGAGGAACAGGCTCCCAAATTTGTCTCCGTGCACTTTACACTCTATGTATACATATATGAGCCTTTTAGTAATTATTAACTGCAGATGTACGTGATATTTCAATGAATAGACTGATTCAGATCTAATTTCATTTTAGACGATTTTATTTGTTTAGTGATTACTAATTTTTAATAACGTTTAACGCCCGTTTTTACTGCTGAGCACCACAGCCGGTGCACGTTGGTGAAACACGATATTAAACTACAAAATGTAAAAGAATTTTTTTAAGGAAAGGGCGTTCTAGACCTAATTTTAGGGCACCTCCCAAACATTTGCAATTTATGAAGACTGAGGAAAACCTTGGGAAAAAACCTAGTCAGGGAAAACGGTGCTGTCGGGAATTGAATCCCAGACCTCCCGTTCACGACTCCGAACATTAGTGGAATTGATCTATTTTCTACTCTATAAGACAAATAACTTCTTTTATTTCTAAATTTTGGCAAATATTTTATTTTAGTTGCTTTAACGTTGAAGAAACTGAGGTATCATTTCAATAATATTTCGGAGATACCATTAAATACTGCAAACTTACTTACCTTAGGAAATAACTTTAATGAGCTATTATTTAGCATTGATTGGTTTTCTTCCTTAACTAGATATATAAAATCGCTTTTCTACTTTTGTCTATTGACATCTGTCGATATATAATCACTAGTATAGAACAAGTAGTCTTAATTGTGTAGGCGTCTTTGTAATTTGTTGATAAATGGCTTTAACTCATGACAACCCACTTATTTTGTTGCTTTTTAAATATAACTTTGTTTAAGGGATTTTGGTGGAAAACAGCAAAACCAGAAGCAAAACCCGGTATATCCAAAATTCCAACTGCAATTGGGTACTATTCGTAAATGAGCTGTCTATAAAAGTTTGGGTTATGCTAGAAAAATGTCAAGTTCATAGTTTTTGGCAAAGATAATTTAAAAACCATTTTGAAAACTTTTTCTTAATTTTATATACGATAGTATGCAATAAAATAATGTTGAAATAGCTTTACGCGAAATTTGTCTTGACTAAATAATAGCCTTGATCATATAACAGTTGTTATCGTGAATTAATTATTTGTTGATGTCTCTCATGCCAAAAGCTGTTTGCTAGTTCCGTTTGAGTGTATACATGCATATTCATTAACAAAATAAGGGATAGACATTTAAATGCAAGACGCACATAAACCTATTAATTTATTTATTCTACAACTGCGCATCTAAATATACAAGCGAAAAATAATAATTTAAATTTTTGCAAAAGGCTTACAGGGTGATAAAATATATCCAAATGTAATGTTTTATATTTATTGTAGTAACATAAATATAAAAATACTTACACTTTAAATATTTATTATTTTCTTAGAATTTTTCAAAATGTATCTGCAATGAAAACGTATAATTCCATTTACTTATCGTAAAACATTAATTTTAATAACGTCGTCATTTTCTTAATGAATCTGGATTTCTCATATTTATGGTCTATTTAGATTATTTTAGTGTTTTTTTCATAGTAGACATCTGCAATTGAAATAAGAGATTGTAAAATTTCTTTGTGTCTTCACAACTGAATGTTTTAACAAATAAAAATAGTAAATGAGCAATTTCTTTGTTTTAAGTTTTGTACTAGCGATGGAAATAAATTAGGCAAGTTCTGCAAATACATAAAACATTCTCTAACGAATTATGTTCTATTACTACACCCAGTATTTATAAAAGACATTATTATTCAGGTACTAAAGAATAAACGTAAAATCAAACCACTGATAACTAAACTTTATTTCGGATGGAAAGATAAAATGAAAGAAAGGAGGGAGGGAGGGAGGGAGGGAGGTAGGAAGAAAAAAAGAGGGAACCTTTGGATGAAAATAAGGTAGAGAATTGACAGAGGAAGGAATACAGGAGATAGAAAACAGCGGAACAAGGCAAAGATGTTAGAGAATGAAGTGAAAGGATACGAATAGTAAAGCAAGATGAGGTCACTGAAATTGTTGAACGAAAAACAAAAAGAATCTAGTGGAAAATGCTAGGAACAAAAACTAATGATGGTGCAAGCAGTAGTAAACAGCATAACTCAATAACCCCTGTATTATAACACAATTTCTTCATTTGGATAAAAGATCTCCATATACAGAACACAATGGGCAAGCAGCATATACAGCATAGTAAAGTCAAGTCTATTTCTCCCCAGGAAAATTAAGATTGCCCACACAGCTGCAGGTTGCCATCTTGTTATTATTCAGCACTCTCCGTAAAAAGTACCCAGATTACTGTACCCCCACTCCTCACCCCGCCAGCTGATGTCGCCCTCCTGAAGACAAATATTACGGGACATTTAAACAGCAACGAGCCTGGTGGGAAATTTCACCGCGGAAATGACGTCGGGAGACGCAACTTATGTAAAATACCTAGCAAAGGAGCAAGGGGAGGGTAAGAAACTGGAGTTGTAAATGTACAAAAGGGAGGGGAATGAATGCCTTTCCAGAGAAACTTTAAGTTCCCAGTCAGAAGTTTTATATATCTATTGGAAACACTTGCACGCCTTTACATTTCCTACTTAATCAAGAAGGGGGGCTAAATTCTCCTTTGTAGCGTTTAGGTAATGTTTCTTAAGGTTAATGACCGCATTTCTGCAATAACGACACATAAATATGTTCTCCAACTCCTTATGTGAAAAAAGTACTTGCTTTTCCATCGGCAAGTGTTCCGTAAAACCTCCCAGGAATAATTTTAAAATGAAAAAGACAGATTAATTTATAACAAGGATTCTTGGACCAACAATGCCCTATTACAGAAAGTTAAATGCATGAACATAGGGCAAATAAACCAAACTATAGTAAAATGAACGCGGAAATACAAAGTACATAAGTTAAATAACAAATTGCAAGCCGTTAAACTATAAAAAAAACTGAAAAATTATAGGCATATATGTCACTAACACAAGAAAATAAAAATGAAAATATCAAGTAATATGGACAAAAATGTACAAAATGGTGAATAAGTTTATATCTCTCATTGCTTTAAATACATAAAAATTACCGCCACGAGTGGTCGAAGTCGTTAAGACTCGGACTCGTGAGCGGGAAGCCTGGGGCTCCATTCCCGCTAGGAATCGTCCTCAGGTTTTATTCAGGTTTTTCTCATTTCCCATAAATAGCAAATACCGGGGAGGTACCCTAAACTTAGAACGGTTCCTTCCTTAAACAAAAAAAAACTCCTTTCCCAATTTATCATTTCATGTTTCATTAGTGTCCACCACCTAGGTTACCTCAGTAGTTTAAACGGGCGTTAAACACTGTTAAAAACACAAAAATTAATAAATACTTAATGTGTATTTTGCTTTCAAATGATAAACTAATATTATGTTATTATTCATATACTGTAACTTAAAACATTAGACATGTTTATTAATAAATATCCTTAAGGTACCTAAAATTTTATTCTTAATAAAATTCAAATTAATTCCTAAATTGACACTATTCGGGAGATTTATACAGAAAAGTCTGCTATTTAGTTATTCTTCCTTGTTTAAATGTTGTAATTAAATTAGTTTACAAATTGTTTCAAAACATTTTTTTCTCTGACAAGCATTCATGCTTTAAATTCTTTTAATTTAATTCATTATATACAACTACACATATTAAAGGACATGTGTTTACTATGAGAGTTATTCAATAAAGAATGATAATTTCACTTTATAACGTTCTTTTAGCTTATTTCATAATGTACATTTTGTACTAATTCCATTGTAGTCACTTTCGATTCCCGCCTGCGAGAGGCGTGCAAGTTGAGACATGCTCAGTTCCTCCTACAGCAAAATGGAGGTGACAATGGCGAATAATGTGTTGCTCTGAAAGTGTGCTTTCCCCTCAACAAATCTTCAGCTTAGGCCTATGTAATATAGGAGGTCTATGAAGAGTTTGTTCTTCCCTAGAGCACAACTCAAAGAATGGGAAGGCAATCAATTTAAAAAGAAAGTGCATTTCGTGCTCTAACGGGAGAAAAAATTAACACCCTTACTGCGAGAGAGTCGTTGAATAGTATTAAGAACACTAAAAAATCTGAAAATTTCACTAGGTGAAATTTGTTGAACAAACAGTTTCATGGGAGGCATTTTCCGTCGTCAGAAGCAGTGCGGAGGCGATGCTGAAAGACTTGTTCAAAATGGTTTCTAGTACTTCTTTGAAGACTGGCAGAAACACTGGGATAAATCCAACGAAGACTACTTTGAGAAAGATCGAGGAGGAATAAAGGTATGTTGTGAAACAAATTATGAACAGCCCTTGTAGATACAGAAATTGATGTTTTTAATATCCATGATTTTTTTATTTATTTTGTATGTTGTTGAATTTTATTAATCAATTTACTGTGGCAGAGTTGAGACCATTAGACATTTCCTTCCGCTCTACGAATCTAATAATGTCATGTTTGCTTTGAATTTGAACATCAAAGAAATATAATGGCAAAGCCCAATAAGAAAGTAATGCAAAAAGTGCTTGCCGTGCAATTATGCACATCAAAGAAATTCAATGACAAAGCATAAGAAGAAGTATGAAAATTATTAATATCACCACATGCTAGTATTCAATTTGAACAACAGAGAAATCTAACGGCAACATACAATTAGAAAGTAACATAAAAATGAACGTACTTGCCTTACATTTACAGATATTTTAACCTAAAAATTGTATATAATATAATATGATAGAAAAACATTAAATTAAAGAGTTAAATATAATACCAGCTTACACAAATGTCTTGGTCAGTGAATGAAGCGTAGGGAAGGAGCAAAGATGCCATATATTTTGAATAGTTGCCCGAAAATATCTTCACTCCTTCTCACTCTGTAGTCAGAGGCACGCTCATAATTAGCCCGGAGTAAGGCTCTGACGTAATTATGCTAGACGCTTTCACATTAGTGTCGAAAAATCAAAAGAAAAGACACACGGAGTCCGTTGGAATGTAGATGAGAGAAGGAAGGAAGGGAACAAAGATAAATCCGTGCAAAGACGGCGCAGTTTTCAATAAATTAATTTTTTCAAAACGAGCTCCATTGTTGGCTAGACACGGTTACAGCCTATCCACTTGCATCTTTAATTTAGGGTACACAATTTTGAAACAATTTATTACCAAAACACAAATATTACATTAAATTCTCAATAGTGTTCGTGGTTTTGTTTTGTGCAAATTGGAATGACAATAACAACAATACAAGTTGCCAAGCAACGAGTCACATAAAGATGTGACAACAGTTAAGTCCTCTTTAAAATTTAAATAATAAAGTATAGGGATAATGCTGAAATTCAAAGTAGGGATGGTTGGCGTCGAAGGGATGAAACCAAACATTTAATCAACATTGGTTTAAATCTTTGCCCTCAATACCTAAATCGAGGTGTTTTAATTAGTTATTATATAACTGCCAAGTTTTGAAATAAAAACCCTGCATATTAGTGCTGAAGATATCTTGTTTTCTTGAAAACAGTGAGGAATTTTTGTTAACTACAAATTAATTGTGTAGTAAAACATAAATTCTATTTTCAGAATACGGTCGCGGAATAAAATAAATTTAACAGTCATTTTGCGCTCATGAAAGACTGCACTTATTGGATGGGTATTTGAATGTATACTTTACATAGTTTCTTTTTTGTGGATTATTATACACAGCTGTAACAAGAAAATTAAGCATTAAGAACAAATGTTGTATAACAATCTTTTCATTTTCAT
This sequence comes from Metallyticus violacea, assembly GCA_030762175.1. Taxonomy (NCBI): domain Eukaryota; kingdom Metazoa; phylum Arthropoda; class Insecta; order Mantodea; family Metallyticidae; genus Metallyticus; species Metallyticus violacea. Next base: position 93,591,094 of record CM060839.1, read on the forward strand.
TAAATTTAAAGTTCTATATTTATATCTGGAATAGTCCATAGAAGAATTTGCCCAGCGATTTGTTGAATTTTATAAAATAACACTAAGTTTTACGGTAAGTATAATTCAATCCATTAGCGTCCATGTTCATCACTTAACTCGCTTTTCTGCGAGTGTACGAGGTATGTATTGCAATCCGTTGCAACAGATGCTGCAAAGAAAAACTACAGGGGATAGGAAGGGCTGATGTGACTGCTGGGAGGGTGAAAAATCGAGAGAGAAGTCTTTAGAAGAGCCGTGTAGATGGCGGAAGAGGAAAAACTAACACAAGCAGATCGAAGCTAAAAGAATTGAGGCAAAGAAAGAAGGAAACAGTAAAAAAAAAAAACACACAACAAAAAAAGGCAGAGGGATATTATGAAACCCATGGGAGTGTGTGCAACTTGGTTTGGGGTGCATATTAATGAATGATCCTTAATTTTCCGCTTTCTGAAAACTATTCCTTCAAAATGATAGCGCTATGATAACGTATTCTTTCCCTCCCCTAAATGGGAATCTAAAGAGAAAACAATGTATCCCATCTTCACTAGTGGTCTTCTGTCACCCCACGAAAACGAAATTCACAGTTGCATTTACTCTTTCAGGCTCATTACCACTCCACGTTTTGAAGCTTTTTTCGTTTAGTACATTTATTTCAATAATTTTTTACCTCGGCTAAAATGAAAAGTTTTGCGCATAAATAAACAATTCTCTCCTTTTTGTCTCATCTCCTCCTGTTCCTAATTCATGCAAATAAATATACATCCTGAAAATATTATTATGCAACTTTCAGTTGAAACTTGTTACTTTTCTTTTCCGATGTACACAATGAATGAATAGTGTTTAATGCCAGTTTTTGCTACAGAGGCAATGGGCAGTGATGATACATGAGAGGAAACGATATATTGGGAAAGAATTTATTTTTTTTAAGGTAGGAACCATTTCAGGCCTAAGTTTAGGGTACGTCCCCGGCATTTGCCATTTATGAGGACTGAGGAAAATCTGGAAAAAACCTCAGTCAGAGAGGACGGTCCTGGCGGCATTGGAACCCAGACCTCCCGCTCACGAGTCCGTGCCTTAACGACCTCGGCCACCCGTGGCGGTGTACACAAGGGAGATTAAGTATGTTATCCATAAATGCAATTCTGAAAAGACACAAATCATGTATGTTAAAGAGGACATTTCTCATATTTGTGCAAAAGTTCATGAGGGTAGGTCAAGTTTCCGGTCTCGGCGATAAGAATTATCATCTTCACAAATTTCTTATCTGTTAAGTAAATTATTGCAGCTGTAACTTCCGCTCCGCTGTGTTCAGTTGTTCAGATATAGTTGCACTAAGAAGGCTATGTATAGAAGATTGTGACATATTCAAAATGGAGTATAAAAGAAGGACTTCAAATGAAATTAAACAGCGATTGGACGGCGTATATGGAGAGTACCCCCCTCATATTCTACCGTAAAAGAATGCACCAAACATTTTCGAATGGGCCGAGAAAGCATTGAAGACGAAGAACGTGCAGGTCGGCTCTTGGAGGTGCTCACTCCTGAAAATATCGCTCGCTCTTGTGGAAGGAGAAATTATGGAAGACCGGCGGCTCAAAGTAACATAATTAGCAGCAAGGTTGGCCTTTTCTACAACAACATCCTTCGAATTAATCATGAACATTTACATGTGAATAAGGTTAGTGCAAGATGGGTGCCTAGACTTCTTTCCTCAGTCCAAAAACAGCAACGAGTTATCTGTTGTCAGGCATTTTTGGAGCTCTGCCGTGGCACTGAGAGAGAAGTTCTGCAAACCATTGTTACACGAGATTTTTTTTAATTGTGTTTAACGCCCGTTTTTACTACTGAGGCACCACAGGCGGTGGACACTGATGATACATGAGATGAAATGATAAATTGGGAAAGGATATATTTTTTTTTGAAGGAAGGAAGCGTTCCAGGCCTAAGTTTTAGGTACCTACCCGGCATTTGCCAGTTATGAAGACTGAGGAAAACCTGGAAAAAACCCCAATCAGGGAGGACGGTCCTGACGGGATTCGAACCGCAGACCTCCCGCTCACGAGTCCGTGCCTTAACGACCTCGGCCATCCGTGGCGGTGTTACACGAGATGAAACTATGGTCCTCTACTATGATCCCTTGTCCAAAAGAGAATCAATGGAGTGGCAGGCAAACCGCGAAGCACCGCCTCTAAAGGCAAAGGTTACTCAGTCAACTAAGAAGATCATGGTCACAATCTGTTGGGACTGTGAAGGAATACTCTTCGTTGACTTCAAGGAGAGGAACACCACAGTAAATGGGGAGTACATGCTGACCTAATGCACAGACTACGTGCTTCAATCATAGAGAAAAGCCGAGGAAAGGTGAATGTTGGTGTGCGTCTTCTTCAAGACAATGCGCATGTACACAGCTCTTGTTGCAAAGGAACCTGTGAACAAATGTGGTTCAAGGAGATCGACCATCCCCAGATCTAGCTCACATTGACTATTTCCTCTTCTCAGAACTCATGAAGGACCTTCGAGGACGGAAATTTAAGATAATGGATGCTGTTTATGCCTATGTTAAAGACAAGACTTCTGAGTATTTGAGGGGAGGGGGAAATTGAATGTCAATTCAAAGTTGTGAGAAGTGTATTGCAATAAAGGGTAGCTGTATTGAAATATGGTTTTTGTCTTTATAATACCTAGAAAATGGTTAGACCGGAAACTTATGGACCTGCCCTGTATATCGGAGTAGTGGTGTGTGACTCGTTAGAACAAGTAGAACATGATTACACCTCTCAAAAAAAAGGGGGGGGGAATGGTACGACAGATGGTCCCTGTCCCACTATCCAAATGAAGGTGCATTCTTTATTATGTCATAATTTGAACAGGTCCTACTAATGGAATGTATATTAATTAATCTATCTATGTCCTATCCAGGTTTATCTACTTCTCGCATTTGCATTACTTTATCTCAAATTGTCATCTCCTCTTAAATATACCAAGTTTAGCTGACTAAAGTCTTTATTCCGTGTTTTAATAGCTGTATTTTTAATATCCTTTAAAGTTCTTTTTTATGTTTTAGGACTGAACAATCCGTTCCTTTAATGAACATATTTTATGAATATATTTTATATAAGTGTGTCAGATACTCGGGTCCTTTCTTCAAGTCTAGAAAAATAAAAACCTCGCACAAAGTTAAACGATGAAGACGTCGATAGATCTGAGAAAGTTGGTATCATCGGAAACTAAAGGATAAGGAAACAACAAGCATACTATAGTGTTCGTGGAAAATAAATTTAGATGTAGTAACAATCAAGTGTAACAGAAGTAGCCAAAAGAAAAAACTTATCTGTTCATAACTACAATCCAAAAAACTGGATCATGATAGGAGGAAAAGGTGCAATTATCATCTAATGGCTAGGGAACACTTTTTTCGCCGGTACAAAATGAACAAAGTAACCTTTCGAAAAATTATAAATTTGTTTCACGAAGGTATATGAAACCACGGTTCGGTTTAATTTGGCATTATCATACACAGGTGAGACATGTACACAAACCTGCACAATCTTTAATACATTCTTTTATCATCCAGATTCATATTTCCGCATTTGTCATTATGAATTTACATATTTAGAACTTGAACAATGAATCAAACAGAAAAAGATTTAACGTTTATACTATGACATACAGTAATGCTAATGAGTCCAATAAACTCACAAAGAATCACGTGCAATGATGATTAAAATATGTTAAAAAAGAAAATTTGAATGGAGAGATAGCTGAAACATGTTTTATACAGAAAGAAAGGTTTTACATGAAAGAAATAAGGTCTGTGTGGCTTCTGTTTATATACGCATATACTAAAAATTCAAATGAATAACGGAAATACTCACACAAATAGCGCAACATTTTGAACAACCTATGTTCTTCTGCAAAGTATGCACCTACATGTATACACTAATATCGGGAATTTCGTTTTGTTTTTACCCGCACGCGGACCGGGTCCAAAGCTGGCTGACAGTCAAGAATTGCCGCAGATAATGTCTGTTATGTGTGCTAAGTTTCGGATAAATTACTGTGTTATTGAGTTTAATTTCTCTGTTTTCCTCGATTAAAAGATTTGAAACAGAACAACGCATTTTCATTTGCTGTAATTTTTTAAGATATTAATCCGCTGTTCAGTGTGGTGCAAATTTTTAAGAATATTTTGCGGAATATTTTGATAGACCTACAGTTAATAAACAGTGCTTAAAGTGCAAACAACAGGATGAGTGTTGGACAAGAAAATACGAAGCAAGCATATGTGTTAAAGAGGAAAAATTGGATGATGTCGCTACTCAATTAAGACAATCACCGCGAAAATCTTTTGCAAAGTGAGCATGACTAGCGGAATCAGCTGCACATTAGTACATTCTGCTACAAAATTATCACAATTTCATTCCTACAAGGTTACTGAAGTGCATTCCTTATAACCCACCAAATTGGGAGGGAAAATTCTGTGAAAAAGGTAAGTATGCTTTCAGTACTTTATCGATTACACGGCAGGATGTATGTGGGCAGCTGCTCTGTGTGCTCACGGCTGCCTGTCTAACCCGCTTGCGGGGATACAGCAAAACAAGACCCGTTTTATATATCAGATAGTAAAAATCAAATTTCGTAGACACCAAGAACATCTCAGTATGAAGCTACATGAGAAAAAATAAAGAAATTTTGTGTGATAAGTGTTTCATTATAAAATCACATTCTGTTCTGTTCGTATATCAAAATACATACCTTGCTATCAGTTTTGTTTTCCCCCGGAGTGCCGCCCGTTAGCCGCTTAGCTGACAAGCTGGGCAACGGTGATTAGTGGGGGGGGGCAAAACAATAAAACAAACCAATCCTATACACAAACAAATTTAAGAGGCCTATTACTTACAAAATTGTCGAATGAGGTGTTGAAACTGCTCGCCTTCATTCTCCACACTTTTTGACATCTTCTTAGGAAATTATTTTCATTTTGAGAAATCCTGACGATTTCCGGACGAGTATTATCCTTGAGTTCTTGTATTGTGTGTGGATTCGTCTTGACCACGACATTTTTTTAATTTACCCCAGAGGGGGATCAGGGGACCGAGGGGGTCATAAATCCCTGCTAATAACTCTGTCTTGCGTATTGTGAATTGCTCTCATGGAATCATTCGCAATGTCAGCAGCAGCAAAGTTCTGTTGATATTCACATTAGTAAGTGAATCAACTATATGTTCAAAAATAATTGGTCCTGTGATTCTTTCACCACTGAATTAACACATATGAATGTTACATAAAGAACATTGTGCATTTTAAACACACGCGGCATAATGCACTTCTTGTATACTGTTGAATTTAGAAACGAATACACGCCCGGGAACAGCGGCGACCGTCAGCAAGATCAACAAGTAAGCAAGCAGGCTTGCTTCCCCTCCACGGTGCGGTAAATGAGTGAGTCTCACTCATAGGAAAGCACTGCTGATCGCACTGTGGTTTACGGTGGCAAAGGTGTGATTATGATTGACCGTAGTGCCAAAAATCTGGAATCTACTACGATTTGGCAATAAACACATAATTATATTGAAATTGAAGAAGCCTATTCGCCGACGTAGATTTGTAAGTAAAATTTGCCCAAATTAACAGAGTATAAATCATTATTGGCAACACCATATTTGTGAAACGATCCCAAGACATTTCCTTCCTCTGTTTACACCATTGAAGATTTTAATTTATATTTAAGAAGAATTTTTGTCGCCGCACAATGCGTCCCCTTCCCCCAGGCCAGTGTAGTAGTATGCGACAGTATAAAGTTTGCCATAGTTTCGGAGCAGACCAAATATTAACCCTACAGATTCAAGCATAGTTGGAAGAAAACCAGCATTTCTAAATAGGTACAACTAATCGGGAAAGATAAAAAGATGGTATCCGGATGAAAAAATAAGAAATTAGTGTTTGATAAAGAAGAAATGTTTGATGTAAGAATGCAAAAAAATTAAATATGTGTTTATTTTCTCAAACATCTCTAAGAATTTATTTTTCTAGTAGAAATTAAAGTTTAGTCGCATAATGTGTACTTTTATGCCGTCTGTTGAGAGTCAAAATCTCGGGTTTGGGGCATGATTATTTCCAAAATTATGTTTGCAACTTTGTTACAGAATTTTAATAATGTCAGGGGTGATCAATTTTCATACAGAAATTCACATCCATTAAACGCTCTATCTGGTAGTTAATCTTTTTGTTTTGTAATTACATATCTGTTAACACAGCTGTCTGTCCTGAAGCGCTTGTGGGACCGTTAGAGAAAAGTATTGTTATTTATTCGTTTGTTTTATTTTTAGTGTCTTAGTGATAGTTTAAAAATTATAAAGTACATGTAAAATTTACAGTATATATTACAATAGTCAGCTGACTTCAACTGTTCCTGCATGCTTCGCGTTCTTCTGCCCAAGATTTGCTCGATGTTCGTTTTCCAGCCAGGTGAATCGAATTGCCCTGCCCACTCACCTGACTTAACTTCAATGAGCTCCTTCCTATTGGGCTATCTCAGTGACCTCGTTACGGCACAGAGGGTTTTGTAGCAAAGGATCATCATTACTTATGACACACATTGGAAATCTTTGAACACGTACAACAACCAATGGAATAGCATCGTCGTTTCTGCAATAAAGCTTGAAAGTAACAAGATATGCCTGACATTTAAAGTACGTGCTTAAAACTGAAATAAAAGTCAGATCTTCTCCATAAATTTATAATGCTTAAGGATTAATTCTTTCTAACCTTTCCTTGTTGATTTCATGTATATAAAATTACCATTGATTTGTTTTTCTCTAAAGTACACAAACTATTTTTATAAGTTTCTTATTTTATAACATTGGATGCAAATTGTACAATTATTGTCAAAAACACCGCCACGGGTGACCGCGGTCTTTAAGGCGAGGACTCGTGAACGGGAGGCTTGGAGTTCGATTCCCACCAGCACTCTCCTAACTAATTGAGGTTTTTTTTTCCAGGTTTCCCTCAGTCGACATAAAATGGCACATGCCGTGGAGGTACCCTAAACTTAGGCCTCGAACGCTTCCTGCGTTTAAAAAAAAAAAAAACTTCCACTTTATCATTTCACCTCATATATCATCAATGTCCGCCACCTGTGATGCCTCGGTAGTTAAAACAGGCAAAAAACACACTTCTCAAAATTATCAAAAACTAAGGGAAAGAGAGGGAGTAAAAGAAGGGAAAAAACGAGGAAGTGTTAGGGGAAAGATACTGACAGTAAGAAGGAAGACGAGAGAGGGGCACATACACAACACACTTGTGAAATTGCACGTACATGTCCCCAAGCACTAATTGTGAGCATGGCGTGTATAAGTCCCGAGTATTCTTAAGGAAGCTCTCTTGTTTCATAAACTCCAATAGGAAGGAGCGTTGCCAAGAACATGTTACGTCATTCTGAGTTAGAACTTGAAGAGACTCAAAAAGTGAAAGAAAAATAAACAGGTTATTACACGATTAGTTAAAATTTCTTATATTAAAAATTAATCTTGAAAATTCATGTGACTTGAGGAAAAAAAGACCTGCAAAGGCGCTGGGCGCAATTGAAAGCTTAAACAACAAAGGGAAATAATAATAATAATAATAATAATAATAATAATAATAATAATAATAAATTTATAAAATAGGTTGCTACTTGCTACCAGTTATAAAGTAGAAGCACCAGAAACTGCCTCTTTCCAATTAGACACCCAGGCTGCCGATTGTGATATATTGTTTAACATTCAATATCCTCTCGAGAAGTCAACTGTCCTTGTCATAGTAACAGATAAACTAACTCTATTAAGCGTAATGTACTTCACTCAATAACGACCGATTTCACTTTCTAAGCGGCGAAAGATTTAGTCGGTATTTATGAAAACAGCACTATTATAAAATCCCACGGTTGCAACCTAAATGAACAATAAAGCTACTGTATTCAGATGCTCGGAGCCTACTTCCATTACAAATTATTATTCTCAGGAAACGCTAGTCCAGGGTTCAAATCCCTTTAGGCCGGTCACCTGTCCTTGGGTTTTGCGTAGTTTCCCTTGGTCGCATAGGCGAATCCTGAGATGGGATAGATCTTCACTTTCAATCCGTTGATTCTGTTACAGGGTCAAAAGTGACAGGGCAAGTGGGTTGGCGTTGAATGATATTGGCTTGGGTTTTTAACGGTTTCTGCTCCGGCGTCTGGTATGGAAAAGAGAACCTTTTGAGGGGCTCAAACTCCTTGTAAGAGGGGACTCCATCGGCATCGGGGCATGTTCAGGACTCCGTCACCGCCACGGGTAATGGAGATCGTTAAGGCGCGGACTCATGAGCGTAAGGTCTGGGTTTCGATTCTCTCTCTGATTGAGATTTTCTTCAATCCTTATAAATGGCAAATGCCGGGGAGGTCCCCTAAACTTAGGACTGGAACGCTTCCTTCCTTTAAAAAACAAATCCTTTCTCAGTTTATATTATCATCTCATGCATCATCAGTGTTCACCGCCTGTGATGCCTCAATGGTTTAAATGGGTGTTACAAAATGAAAAAGAGAGACTCCCGTACAGTTCCCGCCCATAGATCCTGGCTGCCCGTAATCTCCCTCACTTCATCCCTTTCTCTCGGAGATATATCCCCAGTTGTGAGCTGGTCTGAAGTGCCAAAGTAACCTCCTCCTATCTAAAGAATCTAATTCAATCAAAATATTTTATACTGTGCATTAAATATGAAACATTAAATAAATAACGAGAGCTTTGGGTTATAATGAATATAAAACCAAAACTAGCAATCAGAGCTAGATAAGAAAAGTAAGTAACGTTCGGTTTTCCATATTTCACTCCGATGTTAAACTTTAGTCTAACACATGCGTTACGTAAAAGAAAAACCTTACATATAAATTAACTCTGAAAGTTGTTAACTATGAATTCTAGGTCACAAGTACTCGAAAGTGTATGGGGAAATAAACTTAGAGGTCTCCAAAAGATTGAAGAAACTCATGATTAAGGTTGAATAGCACGGTAGCTCAGATGGAACAGCATCGGTATGGAAGTTAACATTTTTTCCTATCTAACTTTGATTTCAAATCTTAGCCTAATACAAGCTTTTGTGATAAAATCTTATTACTATTAGTATTCTTGCTATTAATATTACTACTACAATAGTAGTATAGACCCAATTGATTCAAACTATATAAATACTATAGCATAAAATAAACTTTATATGCCAGCTGAGCCTTAGGTGTTATAACTCAGAAAGAGACGCAGTTAGAAAGTTTCCCGACATATTTACTGAAGTGGAAAATCAAAATCTGAATGTAATGATAAATCACATAAAGAGAAGGATAGCATGTGTTCTAGAAAATACTTTTGAAATTTCTTTCTCACTGAGCTGATATCTACTCCCTACGTGCAAGGAAAATTAATAAGTCATTAGCATCTCTACTTTTTCGAGAATTTCACAGTTGTAAGGAACATTAAATTCTCTTTAAATAAAAAGAGTAGTCAGAAAGAAGTATTTATAAGGCTAAAAAGGATTGCTCGAAAGTAATGATAATATACCAGACACTTAAAATTCAAATTATGTAAATGAAAAACGAATTATTCAATGTGCATGAATTTGGAACAAAATTTAAAATAAAGAGAATTTTAAAAGTCCAGGGTAGGAAATCAGGCTAATGCAACAAATAATTTTCGAACAGTTGAGAACTAGTGCACCATAGTCTTTTCCTTCTCCTTTTGTCCAACATTTTCTTCTTCTTTTTCTTCTGATTTGCAGGTTTCCGTGCGTAAAATTTGATTCAGTTAGTTTTTTCCCTTTGTACATAATGCTTTGTATTGTGTCCGGTTTATTTTTGACTCAGATTCTTATTTCATTCCTGTTCTCTGTTCTATCTAATGCCCAGGCGAAAGTGTCAGGGCCACCTATAGGCCCCCATTCAACATCATTCTCCAATGACCCGTATTGCTAGCATCAGAGTGCCTCAGACACTGTCCCCCAGCGCCTGATGAGTTCAGGACCACTCTCTTCGTCCCGCTTCTAAGCAACCAGGTGAGTTCAGGTATGTTCCACTCCCTCTAGGCGCGAGGCGAGATCAATTACACCAACCTATTCAAGATCGAAGTCCAGGTATCAAAGAAAAGAGACCTGCAATCTCTGCCATTCACAGGAATAGAAAGAGATGAAGAGAAATGAAGAATGCTGGTTTAACAAAACTGAAGAAACGGAAAAAAAAAACCCTGGAAACAAACAAAAATATTAATTTTTCTCTAACCAAATTGAAATATGGCACCCAGGAAGTCAAAACTGTGTTTGCGGTCAAGGTAACCAAGCTGACCATCTGGGATAAGGGTATTTTCAGATAAGTGGTGGCGTAGGGAAAACAGTCGTAGTAGAAATAGTAACGGTAATAATAAAGTATTGAAAGCGTACAAATGTATTAGTGGTGGTAGTAGTTGCAACAATATCTGTAATTAGTAGTACTAGTGCTATAGTAGTGGTTGTAGTAGTAGTAATAGTAGTAGTAGTAGTAATAGTAGTAGTAGAGTAGTAGTAGTAGTAGTAGTAGTAGTAATAGTAGCAGCAGTAGTAGTAGCAGTAGTAGCAGTAGTAGTAGTACAGTAGTAGTAGTAATAGTAGAGTAGTAGTACAGTAGTAGTAGTAGCAGCAGTAGTAGTAGAGTAGTAGTAGTAGTAGAGTAGTAGTAGTAATAGTAATAGTGGCAGTAATAGTAGAGTAGTAGTAGCAGTAGTAGTACAGTAGTAGTACAGTAGTAGTAGTAATAGTAGAGTAGTAGTACAGTAGTAGTAGTACAGTAGTAGTAGTAGCAGTAGTAGTAGTAGTAGTAGTAGTAGCAGTAGTAGTAGTAGTAGTAGTAGTAGAGTAGTAGCAATAATAGTAATAGTGGCAGTAATAGTAGAGTAGTAGTAGCAGTAGTAGTAGTACAGTAGTAGTAGTAATAGTAGAGTAGTAGTAGCAGTAATAGTAGTAGTACAGTAGAAGTAGTACAGTAATAGTAGTAGTACAGTAGTAGTAGTACAGTAGTAGTACAGTAGTAGTAGTAGTAGTAATGGTGGTCGTATTAGTAGTAATAATAGTAGTAATAGTAGTAGTACAATGTTGACTTTGCAGCTATGTGCTAGTATGGCCGCAATGCTTTACCGCTTTTAGTGCTTTTTTTTTTCTTGTTACAATTTAACATCTTTCATTACACCGGCAGTCTGAGTAAACGAATTAAAGTTTGATGAAATGAGTGCACAAATGAGCCATGAGTGCACAACTTTTTCAGAATAAGGAAAATCTCCGGAAAAAAAAAAACTTTTCCCAGGCAACTGACATTTGGATTTGAACCCGGTATCTCCTAATTTGTAAACAGATTCGCTGATTAAAGAAATACGGGGACGGTCGTATGCTGTTGTTAAAATGATTATAACAACTAAATATCAAGGGTAACCATTATTAAAAGAAGTTATGCCTCTTTTTCTGTTTAATTATTTATTCCTGTTACCCCCACCTTCTTTCTCTTTTTGCAACCTGCACAGATAAAGCTCATTAGAGTCAAAGAGTAACGTTTTACTTTTCTTCTAGATATAAATACTGTTATTCTTCACATCAGTTAATTTTAACCAAAGAACTAGTAATACTGGAGTCAATTTATTGCTTAACCTACAATTGGCTTAGAATTTGTGTTTTTTCGAGTGATTTTATTTCTATTTTTATTTCTACAAACTTTTCTTTTAACAAATAGAGGTACTTATAAGCAAGAATGCAATTCTGAAAGCTCACTTTTAACAAACGCATAAAGCTTTCTGAGGAAGGTTGGTTATAATAAGTGAAACGATTCCGGAAATTACAAAGAGAGATATATGGATCGAATGGGCAGTATAATGCTTTACATGCAGGGGCGGACTCTGCACTTTAAATAACGTGCTTATAGTTTTATCAGTAATGACCAGCTGTTCCGGAATAAGGCGAAGTTCTTGCAGGAAATGCAGTGCTTGTTACGATGACCATTAGAAATCATCCAGGATATAGGATAGGCTTTCTTTCCTCTGAACACTGCTTGCAGTACACTATATTTCTTCGGTCATTGGAGATAAATAGCTAATAGAAACACAGAAAAATCTGTTGCCCTAATCTACCGAGCACTAAGTTAAATATCAAACAATATATTTCACATAAACTTCCTAAAAACAATGTTAATATGGAGTGTTTTGTAGTAAGCACATCTTGGATGATGATATAAATCATTTAGGCAGTGAGTTTAAACATAAATTTAAAGAACTATCTACGTTTAATGGATATAACATTAATGATTGGCGTTTAATTTGCCACAACTACCTACGACTTTATCACAAATAAAAATGTTGCCATATAAAAACGTATATAATAACCAGGGCTAAGATCTATATACCATAAAATGATTAAAAACGTATCAACATACGGACTATATTATCAAAATATGCACTAAACTTCATAAAAATTGTGCAAAAAATGCAAATAGAAGTTCTGATTGGTTTTATCGCTTAACTTCAGAACGATAATTTAACCTTTTTGATGTTGGTATTAAAACAATTAGAACAATCAATCTTTCTATGACAACTGTGTACTTACATTGGGCTGCATAACGTTATTTTAAATGTTCTAATGTGGTACCGGTCTATTGTCTCTTAAAATGGCTTTTTATTCGCTTAAACTCCACTCAACACTACCAGAAATAATAGGGACCACTCTAAGTCTTGTAGAGTTCCATTTAAAAGAGCACATCTCACTGGACTCTTGGCCAATATTATGTTCAAATTTACTTCCGTTACTTCTCTGCAACAGTTGATATTCTGTCTCTTCCCTAAGGACATTAAAGCAGGACAGAGGGGTATGTTGGTTTCAGAGGGGCTTAATACAGATGTGTTGCACGAGAGGCTTGCTATATCGTTTTTTAATATTTTATCGCCAATACGGATTTAGCAGCGCTATCAAGTGTTTAAAACACGTAATACATTATCGTTGGCTTTAACGTTAACTGCATAGTATTCTACTGCTTTTTTTTTTTTTTTTTTTTTTTTTTTTTTGATTACTTGACGCTCTTTAACATCTCAGGTCATCAGCGTCCCATTCAATCCCGGGCGTGTAAAGACCAACAAATTTTGCTCAGAACCTCTTCTTTCAGGCTTGAGGTTCTTTTTCGTGTCGTAAATGTACGACAAGGGACCCACGGCTTTACTTCTCTTCCGAAAGAAGCCATACTTAGGATTTTTAAACCCGAAAAAATCCATCGATCCTGGCCGGGTTTGAACCCACGATCTTGGGTTTAGGAGGCAAATACAGCACTACACTACCAGGACCGACTATTCTACTGTCTCCAATAACATTTCCCATCTAATTGTGATTAGTTTTCTGTTTTCCACTTTTCATAAAAGAAAACAGAATTCAACTTTGAAACACTAAAAATATTTTTTTTAATTATTATCTTGGAGGAGTAATTTTGAAACAAAAAATATTGGAAAGACTTCCAATAAAATACATAATGTGAAAAGATGTACCTTACCTGAAAATATGGACAGCGACGAAAATAAATCCTAGCCCTAGTAATTACTATCATATTAGCAAATAGTATTTATTATATTTGCGTTTTTTTAGTGTTTAACGCCCATTTTAACTACTTAAGTACCTCAAGTAGTGGACACTGATGATACAAGAGATGAAATAATAAACTGAATATTTTTCACTTGGTTTATTTACGGGGGCTCTTTAACATCTCAGGTCATCAGCGTCCCATTCAATTCAGGGCGTGAAAGAGCCGGTAAATTTTGCTCAGAGGCCTCTTCTTTCAGGAATGAGGTTCTTTTTTCGTACCATAAATCTACGATACGGGACGCAAAGCTTTACTTCCCTTCCGAAGGATGCCATACTTAAATTTTTACGCCCGAAAAAATTCCTCGGTCCTGGCCGGAATTTAACCTACGATCTTGGGTTTAGAAGGCAAGTATGGTTACCACTACACCACCAGGCCCACTTGAGCGATCTCGGTCACTCGTGGCGGTGATATTTCTATCTAACAATGAATACCTTCTATCTTCTATTGTTTTTGCCTTAGGTATTTAAAAATTAATGTTTAACTGGACACAAATTAAAACTGTATTAAAAATTAAACCATTAAAATATGCAGTTGAATCATACTCTGCTCAATATAGATGTAACAAAATTTTAACATTTTTAGGATATCCATAAATGTATCTGAGTTCCTGTTATTTGAGAATCTACAGGTTGATATTAAAATGGATGTTAATGTTTGCTGCTGTTAATAAACGTGGAAGAAATAAATAAAATTTCACAAATAAAAACACTTTGCAATATAAAGTATTTAATACATGGCTTATTACTATTTTTAGTAAATGCTTCTTAAAAGTTTAACATTTTTTTTAGTTTCAGAAAATAAAGAAAGATATTAAACTTTAATTCAATCAAGTGACTAATACAAAACTCTGATTAGGAGCAGCAACCCATACTTTCATTATCCCTTGGAGGAGGCTGGTCTTAGAACGGAAATCACCTCTTCTACTTGTATTAGATAATGTAAGAGTAGTTGGTAAAATATTCAAAGTAGCAAACTCTAACATTGGACAATGATATAAATACATGAGAGAAACTGTTAACCAGATATGAGACACTGTTTCAAACACGAGGTATGTCCGAAAATTATCCATTGAATTGTTTGCTCGGTTTCGATGTTGCTGAACAGTTTTTTTTAACAGTGTTTAACACCCGTTTTTACTACTGAGACACCACAGACAGTGGACACTGGTAAATTGGGAAAGGATTTTTTTTTAAAGGAAGGAAGCGTTCCAGGCATAAGTTTAGGGTACCTCCCCGGCATTTGTCATTTATGAAAACTGGGGAAAACCTGAAAAAAAACTCAAGCAGGGAGGACGGTACTGTTGGGATTCGAACCCCGGACCTCCTGCTCACGAGTCCGCGCCTTAACGACCTCGACCACCCGTGGCGGTAGAAGCTCGGCAGTCAAAGGAAATGTACGCTTGCAAATCTATTCACTCCGCAATGAGGTGCTATTGATTCTCCGTGACCGGTCGTCCAAAGTTGGTTTTATTTTTCTTTAGTGTTCAAATGCTTTAATATATGAATTGCACGACTTAGTAATATATTTTGCTTCTCAGATAGAAATTAATAGCTACTTGGCAAATTCATCGCTCATTGTCAAGCGCTACTTCCCAAATCACTACCCACATTTCCAAAATGCATTTTTTTTAAGTGTAGTTGAAATATGTCTGAAAAAGATTGGCAATAAACATATTTAGTCTTGAAATAACGGTCTTTTTATGCTCTGAAGGGGCTTGTAAACTGGTTCTGGCTTTTCCGAAGCATCGTTCAAACAAAGCAATACTAAATAGAAGTCTGAAAACAAACAAGTATTACCAACATCTACTTTTTCAAGTATCTATATAAAACATATAGAACCCTCGCATTTCATTTGTCATTTAGCGTTATTTTTTGAAAAATTGTTTCTGGATAATGCAAAAAAACTGGCACCTGATGTAAAGGGAAGAAAGAAGAACCCCTAAAGTAAAAACATCACAATTTTTCCCTATATCTTTTCCTTGCCGGTGTTGACGGTATTGGCCAAGATTTATAACCAAGGGGTTCTCGTCATAAATTCTAAACTGACCGATCGGTGGAACATGTTCTGTTTGCTTTGTGTGGTGTGAACGATGGGGAGGGGGAGAGAATATTGTAGGAGGGAGTGCGTATGTATTCTGAGAGATGTGCCGAGCTCAAACAAAAGAAACGATATTCAGGAAGGCGATAACTATAAATCTGCCTTCCCAAAAACTAAAGCTCACGCGGTGCTGTGAATGCATTCAAATTTCACTTTTATATTCAAACAAGTGAGAGGTATTCAGGTATTGAGTAATAGTTCGATGCTTTCGAGAAATCGATATTCTAGGTAAGGTTAAAAACAAGCCCGTGGGACGAAAACAGATGAAAGGACGCTAACGAAACTTTGCAGGTAGAATATAATATGCTTTAAAAATTGCACTCTACACAGCTATATGGTTAAAAGTAAGTTTTAAGCAATAAATTCGACTTTAAAATAAATAATAACTAAGCAAAAACAAAATGAACCATCATTAAAAAGAAATATTAACATTGACAGTCTAGGCTCAGATTTAATCTCTATGACTGCATACGGGAGTAACGGGTTCATAGGTTTTCGTTACTTGTCAACCTTATAGAATTTTTTAACAATTTTTCGTGTTTGTGAAAGCAAATTTAGCCTGATTTCCTCCTTAAACGAACCCCCAAACAAACACTTTACAGTTAAAAGATAGCAATCAAATGAAATAAGTTATTCTGTAGATAAAAAGCAAGCTAAATAGAAACAGAGATAGAGAGGTAATCTCCCCTTAGGAAAACTATGAATATTAATTCCATTCTCCGGGTGGAAGAGGTATAGATGTCATCCTGGATGAAGACAGTGAAAACACCTTTCTTCGATGTTTCATAGATTTGCAGAAAAAACATTTTTGAAAAAAATTGGAGTTTTTTGACAAACGCGCCTTCTTGTAGCTACGATTCACAGAGGAGGTTCGCGGTATAGAAGAAATGTGACCCCTGCCACACAGTACCGTCTTGTTGCGCCCTGAATGCCGGAAACCTGCCTTTACTACGTTGCAATAGTTGTCTTATGGGAATGGACACTAATGTTTTATACTGGTATTTCCTTTCTTAGACATATTTTCATGTATTTGCAGCTAATGTTTCAACATTTAATGATATTACCTGAAAACAAAACATATATCTGTACACATTGAATGAAAGAATGAAAAAATAATACTTTGAAATTAAAGGTTTGTTTATTAGTACTTAAAATAAACATCAGTTGGATATAATACTTTTCATTTGAGCTGGCAGCGAAAGAAAATCAAACATTCCTGTTTTTGCATAAGCATTCAATAGAATGAAATAAAATTGAAATAGTTTTATTTAATAAGTTCGAGGAACACCATAAATTAAAATATTTACATTTATTTAATGTAGCGATGAAAATGTGCAAAAGTGCAAGGTTTAACTGAACGATCAACCACTGGGTATTGAACTCTATATTAAAATGTGCAAGTGCTTTGACTCCAGAACGCGAGCATTACCTTATACAAAATCTGTTTTGAATGTGTACAAGGTCAGGAACCACATGTCTTCAAACTCTCCCATCCCTGCACTATAGAACTGTAGGCAATACTGAACTCCAGGTAAAAATTACGATTTATACAAAACAAAAATAATAAATTGTAGCGAAATGCTCAAGAAGGAAAGTAAAAAGAATAAATTATACAAACCAACTGTATTCTAAACTGTTTTTCAATATGCCTTGAATAATTATTTAGTATTCAAATTAAAAATCTATGAAAAGTGCACAAAGCATTATTTTTAATATTATTACATTTATCTCTGTATAAAGAACAATCTCCTTAATGATATCTCTACCCCTTTCATTTACATCATTTATAACATAATTAAGGCTTGGTTTATTAATTTTATTTTTGTTTTAATAATAAAGCGTTGTGTTGTACTGGTTAATATATTCTTCAGGGGTTATGATGGAACAACACACTGAATATTATTCTAAGAGGTAATAACACATCTGCAATTATTATTACATAATTATCAAGTTGTTAAGAAAATGATAATCGTTATGATATAAATATACATAAAACCTCCAGTTTTAAGTTGACGAAGAGATAAACGTTATTTAATGTGTTGATTCATAGAATGGTATAAACTATTTAAAATTAACTCGTTACAATAAAATGATTTCTGTTGAGGTTCGAAGATTTTTGTATCAAATTAACTTCTTCTCATTAAGTATTCATTTGTATTACAGGAATTATAATTTACACACTTTCCATGTCTTTTATTCTATTTGAATGAAATATTTTTAATTTGAATCAATGTTCTCAAAAATAACCATTTTCTTCCAGCCAACTACTTTATATTACAGATAAGACACTGTTGTAAAATGAGCAAGTGTTAATAAAAACATTTATATAAATTTTCATGTATCAATAAAAATAACATTTATAAAAATTCGAACTTTTTATTAGCTGTGAAATATGAAATAGTTGGTTGGGTCAACAGGCTTTTCCTTTTTTTTTTCCCCCCTTATTTTACATTTGTCTTTGGAAGTTTAATTTCTTAAAATAACAATAGTGCTTTTTATGCAACGAAAATTTTAAAAATTTAGTAATGAAAAATGTAACTTGAATTATACCAAATTAATCACACAACTTCAAAAAGTAAGAAACCATAAAAATATTGATTAACAAATGTTTTTCATTATCTAGGTTAATTATACAGCTTTATAATAACATTTCGTCAGCGGTAAACATTACAGGAGTGTTCAGAATATATTGCTTGTTTTTAAGGGAAAAGAGATCATTTGTATTGAAAAATTATACCTACTTTTTAATATTGCAACGTGCAGCAATATCATGTAGATGTGATACTAAAATATTGATTTTCTTCAGGCATTTTAATATTTTTAACAATTATTTTATAAAACTTTCTAACCATGCAACAAACGAACTCTTTCTGAGTTCTTAATACTGTTGTATAATCATTTGAATATTTTTTGCACAGCTATGTCGTTATCTCTCCTATAAAAGTAGTGTTTAAGAATAAGTTTGGAGATATCGACAAAATTTTAATTTCTTTCTTTTTTTTTTTTTTTTCATTATAATATAAATTTTTGTCTCTTCTTTTTGCATTGATTTTATACTGTTGCTAATACCATTATTGAATTTCAGGATTATTATTATATCCGTCAGTTTTTTAAAGCTGTGGCTTAACATGTTTAGTATATGAACACGTAGACTTTAAATCTAAAGAAACAATGAAATAAGTACTATTAGTAGAAAAATTATAATTGGAGCTAGGCTTATTAAATACTTATATTCGCCAAAATACTGAAGGACGAGGACCTCTTATGGAGCATGTTTTCTTCTAATCGATTTACTATTCAGATTTTTTTTTTTTTTTTTAAACGGACGCTATTAAACATCTCAGGTCATCAGCGTCCCATTCAATTCAGGGCGTAAAACGCCCGACAAATTTTGCGCACAGGCTTCTTCTTTCAGGATTGAGGTTCTTTTTCGTGCCGTAAACGTACGACACGGGACCCACAGCTTTACTTCCTTTCCAAAGGAAGCCATACTTAGAATTTTACGCCCGAAAAAAGCCATCGATCCCGGCCGAATTAAACCCGCGATCTTGGGTTTAGAATGCAAGTATGGTTACCACTGCACCACCAGGAGCGACGAAAAAAAATTTTAAAGGACATTTATTTTACATAATGCATAATTATGTACAAAAATCGGGAATTGTTCAGAAATTTTATCTGTAAATTAAAACGCATTATATTCAGGAGTTTTCATGCAAAAATAAACCTATAAATTTCTTGAGTGTAGCTACATAAATTTTCACCTCCGGTGCACCATGTTCTTGTGACAAATGTGTTTAAAGAAAGGCATTACAAGATCCATTATTTTTCCAAGCCAGATGGAAGTTAGGGTGTAGAAGAATCTGGAATTTGCGTTTGGTTTGCATTTGCTTTTCTCCCTTAGGGCAGGGGCGTTGAAACAATAGCTTTTCGAAGTTTCTTTAAGTGCAAATAGGTTTTAGGAAGGGCGAACCTAGGTACAGTCAGTCATTCAATAAATTTCCTCGTGTTTCAATTTTCTTCCAAAGATTGTCAGAACTCTTTTCAATACAAATACTTTTGCCAGAAAATAATAACTTTTCATTCCATGTCTATGTTTGACTCCAAATGAAGCATAGAAAGAACAGAATTGCTTAAAGAATGTTACAGATAATGATAATAAATGTGAGAATTGTTTCGCAAAATATTATCAGTGGTTACAGATTTATAACTTACAAGTTGTCTATAATTCTATGAATTATAATCATTGTAAATTTATGGTTAGTATTTTATTGCAAAGAAATGCTTAATTATTCATCACATATTCTTTTTATTCCTCATTTCTGTATCTTTTTATTTTTTCATAGCATTTTGTCATTCCAACGTCATAAAGTGAGGACAACTCCTTTTTCAAAAGTTATTCAGAATTTCAATAATTTTCTCAGTCGTTTTCTTTTAGTGTTCTTTACATAGTTTATAAAATAATAATTTTCATTATCGTTCATAAAATTAGTTTAATAAAACACTTTTTACAATCACAAGAGATATGAGGTAAATGATAATATAAGAGTTTATGTAATACAAATAATTATAAAAAGAGAACAATTTAAAATTAAGAGGAAAATTCAGGTTTCTTTGATAATATGTTATTGCATTAAAGGAATTTAATATTTTAAGTACTTATTACAGTTTCAACATAAATATTTTAATGTGTGTCTGTTAAGATAAACGCTCTAAATTAAAAAATTAATATCTCTTACCTTCAACGATAATTCCCTTAACAACTGTAGTAACCGTGTGTCTTCATATGTAGTTAAAGGGTGTAGTACCAGAACATTACTGACCATGATAGCCTGTCATGGTGGGAGGTTATCACCGAATCAGATGCAAGGAGAGCGAAATTACCTACCCCTAGCACACATACATTCACCGGAAACATGCTATCTCTATGTACATTCCGACGAGAAAGTTTGTAACGTGTGGTTTGCTACTGACAGACGCTGAATTATTGAGTGGCGGCGGGTTTCAGATAATTGACTGATAATTATCCTAAACAATACTCGCAATATGGGATCATGCAGAAGTCCCTAGGTGGAATCCCGGGCTCATGTTGACAGCTCACACCCCATCTTGCGGTCGCACTGAGCATACATCAAATTAACTTTACAGCAGGCTACTGTTGTATCAATGCCAAGCCTCTGAGTGCTGCCATCCGCATCCATATAACAAAATTTATTTTTTACAGGGTGGAATGATGGAACATTAAGTAAATAGATATAAGTTGTTATAGAATAAATCATTTAAGTAGCCACAAGAGCGAAAGTTGAGTTTTGGAGTCAATTCTTTGCCTAGATCGAATTTTCTGTTTTGCGAAATAATTCGACTTATGTTTCATGCCAAGATAACACTGAAAATATTTAAATGGAATGATCGTGAGATTATAACATTTAAAACAATTTTTTTTTCAGATTTTGTTGCTTGCTCCCCATGCTTTCAATATCCCTGTTGGCTGTAGAAAGTATTCCAAAACATGGATTGATTTCACTGTTTCCGTAACAGTTTTGAATTGTCATTACCAGATTGTTATCCAGTCTTCACCCATTGAATGTCTTCTAATGATTACTTTAATAGTTTCTGCTGACTTTTCCAAGTTTGAACTGGGGATATGTATTTAATATTTAGTATTTTTACGAACAAATTTAGAATGGAAATCCACAGAGGATCGTTTTTGATATTCCAAATAGTAAATGCACTCTTGCTAATTATGTCCATTATATTAATCAAGAATCTTTAAGATAAATTCTCCGTTCCAAAAGCATGGTATATATGTGCAACATATTCTAAAGCATGGAAACAAGTAATTTAATGAGTTCCATATAGGAACAAATATATTAAGTATTTTACATCATGACCGCACCATGATAGTATACACCAGTAATCAAATTGCTAACAAAATGATGTCTTTGGCCACAAACTGCTTTCTTGAACCTACTCTGCATTTTTGCAAGTTCCAAGTCTGAGAAATAGCTAAAGATGTTTATGTGAAACGTAACTATGGCAGTTTAATGCATTACTTCTACATTTCCTAGAATGCGGCAGTAAATATTCCGCTGTCAGAGGTTACGCTTTTGACTTTGTACTTCCACTTGACTATATTCATGCTTGCTGAGTTTCTACTAGAACACTTGTGCAGATGGCCATTTGATTTCTGTTCATAATGTCATCTATTAAAGAGCATGGGTTGATGTTCTACAGTACACAGAAGAGCAAGGATTGTTAGAGTCGGAGAATATTTCGGTACTTCGGTCCTGCCTACGTGGGGCACCTCCTGAAGGAGAAAACCGAATGCCAGTATCCACAGGTGGTGAAGTAGTTACGCCACGCTACGGTAGTCCCCACCCCTTTCCCAAAGAGTATGAACCTCTCAGAAGGGCCGCCTCCACACCTTACATCAGGATAGACAACTTTTCAAAGCGCAAGTCACCGTCATACCGCACCATCCCAAATCGCCCTTATACTTTCAGCTCTGTAGCTGAACCAATAAAAATAAAATGACACGAAGCTTGAGAGCGAAATATTTCCAGAAAGAAAAGATTGAACCCAGCTTTCCCACGAAAAAAAAACAAAGTCAGATTGCTTGGCCCCAAAGAATTTGAACCCGGGACTTCCCAATGCGAGTCCAAGCATTATCATCTGAATCACGTCACTTCGTTACATTGACCATACAACAAGCAACATCACAACAATTTCACTAATTGCACCATATTGTAGAACGGTGGAAGCCTATTTTTGAAAATCTTCCCCCGATTACCTACTTTTCACTGTGGGACATTTGATATACTTTCCACAAAACATTTATGTTAATGGATATAATTTCTGGTGATACATCAAGTAAGGATAATGTAAATATTAAAAGTATTTATAAATTTCCTCATAAGACGTTATAGTTATGTTATTAGAAGTTCCTCAATCCAAGTTGCCAAATTTTTTATGTATTTCATATGATCCAAAATTACAAATGAGTGGAAAGTGACATCATATGGGACAGTTAATAATAATGTACCAAACGAACGTAAAGAGCATGTATGTAATGCGATTCTGTCCCCTTTGGGTCAATATATGTGAAGCTTTTGATACTGTTAAAACACTGGTTTGCTGCTGGATATGTAGCAATTATACAAACATGAACATGATTTAATCAGAAAGATATAACTCTAATGATATATTACAGCTACCCCAGCTCTGCCCATTGAAGCATCGCAGTGATAGATGAGCATTTAACATGTTTTACTCATGTGGAAAAAGTGGTAGCAGGTTTAAGTCAAGTATACTTTGTTTTAGTGTAATCAGGGAAATAATGAGTTTTAATGTTCCTGAGAAGGCTGCACTTTGCTTATTTTATGGCACTATATGAAGTACCATGCGTTCCATTTATAGCCGGGCCATAGATCGTATATATGGGTAGTTCTCTTGCACTACAGTGACCTTGGTATTATTCCAATAGCATAGCGGTGAATGGCCCGCTCAAAGCCGTGTTATACTGTGTCAGTTGCTGCCATCTGTTCGAGCTGTAAAGATTAGAGTTTGTTCATTGTGCATCTCAAAAGTGAAATATATTGTGTGTGATTATTCTTATTAGTCCACTGTAATGCCCACCGAGAAGTTCACGCTTGAACAAAGAATTTAATGTACGATACATACGTAAAAACCGAATCACGTGGACAGGTGTGTAGACAATTTTTCAGTTCCAGGTAGAGAAACGGTCAAATGTCTGGTTAATAAGTTTAGGACAACGGATAGCTAAACGCTAAACCTAAGAAACGAAAAAGAAATGTTCTAACGGAGGAAAAACTAACGAAATTGAGCAGCATTCGAATGTTCTCCAAGGAAATCTTTAAGACATGTTGCACAGCAAGTGGATGCTTCAAAAACCTCTGCTAAATCTTTAAAAATTGACACCCTACAGAGTGACTATAGTTCATGAAGTAAAGCCTAGTGACAACGAAAACTAGTCAATTTCTGTAACTGGATTTTACAAAATATCAATGACGGTACTGTTGGCTAACATTTAATTATTTTCTCAGATGAGGCATGGTTTCATTTAAATAGAAACAATCCCCATACAATTGACGAACTTAAGCACAATATAAGAACAGAAATTATGAACATTACGCAAGAAGAACTTATGCTTTTGAATGGAAAATTTATCTGAAGATGTCAGGAATGTCTGAATGCACATGGACGCCACATTCAACACCACTTACAACACGGCTAGTAGTCATTATGGTGCATGTTAATATCACTCGTGAGTAAGTAACGAGGGTGTTTTAGGAAGTAAAACCCCCAGCGTAATAGACAGTGAGCGGAGCACGCGATCCGCGACCCAGCTGTATATGGAACGCCTGTATATTCTAGAGGGACAAAGCAGATCTTGTATTCAACATTCAAAAAGGGGAATAATCATGTATGGGCAGAAAAGAAAGACTTGCAAACCATTGTTTAAGACACTAAGGTCACGTGTTTATATTCTGGCAAAGTAGAAAAACCCTAATAGACTTCCAATACAACAAATACAAACATAATTATGATAACAGGAGCAATGATCACCTGAGCAATATATCACATATGATCGATATAATGAAATAAAACTATACAATACCTCAAAACGTTAGGAAGATCTATTCATTAGCGATATTGAGAATACTATTCAATCATTCCTACATGAAAATGTCTTTTACTTTTTGGATGAATGTTTTAAATGTAATTTGAATGCAATTTAAATGTGCATAAGTTACAAAGGGTCAATGATAAACTTGCAATGAATGTATGCACTATAATGCTTTACTTTATTGTCATTTATACCTAGATTGTACACGTGCATGTACTTCACATGTTCATTATCTATATTTATTTAATCATTTATTGATTAAAGTTTTTATTTCTTCTTTTAGAATCGTATATCATATGAATTGAATTATATTTTCAACACTTAACTTCAACACTTAATTAAGCACTAAAACCATGAAAATTTATCCTAAAATAAATCCTTTTTGACACTAGAAAACACTGCTGATGAAGTGTGGATATTATATATAATTTTAGTTTATTTATTTCTTGCATTCATGTTTAAAGAAAAAAGGAGGTTTTTACCTTAAAATCCCAGCTTTAATTTTGAACTGTGCGCAGGACTATTTTCAATGTCCTTACCTCTACACTGCATAGTACACCAATAGGTTTTAAATTTTATTAATTTTACATTCTTTAAGGAGTATTAACTTTTATACATTCATAGAAGTAATGCATTAAAATTATAAATAGTATTGCTCTTAATATGCATTATAAAATAAATGAAAATATTATCTTAGTAGCAGGAGCTGCATGAACCGAACGAAACTTATAGCTACTTTTCCTTCTAACTTTGGAAAGAAGTTCTGGGTTTTCTTTTGTATTAAAGCGGTTCCTCTAAACCTATTATCTACAAATTTACAGTAGTCTCCACTTCGACATTACATAACCTTCACGTTTAGAAGGTTCGGACCTAATTGTGGACTCGTCTAGAGCTGCTCTGAACCCATACCACTCCTGCTGGTTTTTATGGTTTTTAATCTTCTGGGATGATGGATTATTCAACAATACACCTTCCTAATGCGAAGATATTTGTGCATTATTTCCGATATCTACGGGAATTAATGTTTAGAGACTTTTGCAACTCCCTGGAAGTCTCTGAAGAATCGTTCTTCACTATGGCTTCTACACGTGTCATATTTTCATTTGTGGTTACTGTTGCTGGATCCCCTTGTGCTCCTTGTCTTTCAAGACTGTTCTTTCTCGTCTAAATTCCGCAAACCGGATATAAACTTTTATGCGGGAAGAAACAGAGTATTTGTTTGTAATATTTCCAGTCATTCTTGTTGGCACAGACCGAACTTACAATCGTAACATGAAAATGCTGTTATAACAAGGTAAGAGTAGAGAGCGCACGACCACAATTACCATTTTGCTGCAGCTGCAACAAGTGGCGCGCTCTAACTTCCGCTATGCTTACTAATCAAAGCAAATTCTTTCTCGTGCTCCAAAACTAAACTTATATCTCTCACAGTGTCTACAAATCTCAAAAGTAAAATAGCAATTCCCGTATATATTTCATCACAAAAAAAATCGTTTCAATGATGGCAATATTGGCAAATTTATAAACCAGCTAACCAGCCACTAATGAAAATTAAAGTTTTCAGTGAAAATTTTAATTACAAATTGTGAATGATCTGTAATCTTGATGAGTACCCTTTCGAATTATGCCGTGAAACAAATATTAGTCTGCTCTCTGTGCATAACATTGTCATAAACTTTTCTAACTCTCTTGGCATTAATATGTAACTATTTAACGAACTGACATTGACTGGGGACATTAACTACAACACTAATCTAAAAACATCTTGATTTTAAACGGGATCATAATGGGAAAATATTAGGCTTGGGTATTAACAGAAAACACAAATATTATTTAGATATTAAAAGGCAGTATTTATAATGATTTTTATCATTCATGATGGACGATGTTAACTAAAATGCATTCCCAGGAGGGATGTTGCACAACCAGTCACCTCAACCTGTCAATCTCAACTCTCTACTTTAGACCGTTAAACACACGATTCTCCATTTTGCGCAAGCGCTGAATTTTGCTTACGTACATGTAACCTTTCCCCACCCGTCATTCCTGCTTCTTGGCGAATTTACAATGCATTTCCCGCATTTTAGTTCCCCAAATGCCAAAATATTTATTATTTGAAATCTAATTATATTTTTTCCTGTAATATTTTCACTCAAAATGTTCGTAAATGTTTAGTTCTTCACATGTCATTTTTATGTCTGAGCAATAACTTTATGATATTTACACATTATTTATGTATTTATTTAAGCAATCATATGACAAATACTTATTCCCATAAGCCATTATATTGTGTATAGGATAGTGCTATATACTCTATCTATATTCAAATTGAAATATTTTCTGTTAATTTATAAACGTTTATTTATATTTATACGATAAGTATATTGTTTATTGAAATGAGTTAAAAAGGTGGTAGCATAAAAAGCAACTCTACCTAAGATGTGAAAGGAATAAAATAGTAAGTAGCAGCATGAACAGTTTTGTAAACAACATTTCAGTTATATTTACATAAACGTCCCACTACTGCAAAATGACTAAATGTGTAGATGTTTCGCTGAACAACGGCCAAAGAAATCAAAACGTGCCGGGAGCATTGCGGCGAAGGGCCAAATATCCGGTCTATCAATTTTCTAGGGGAGCCTTACTATCCGAGCTAAGAGCGAGACAATAATTTGGTTTGAAAACACGGCTCGAGGCCTTGCCGTTAATCTCCCCACTAAGGACCTTCCCCTTCTCAGCTTGAATAATATCGGTGTAATAGCATTTAGTGCTACTTAAGTTGCAGGGGGCTTGTAATGGTCTTCTCTGTCTGCTAAAGATTCCTTCTGCTTTCCCTTTATATGAGCTATAGGCAATTACATGATTTTCCTTTGTACCTTTAAACAAGATACCTCCAGGTTTTTGCATGGAGCTTGTGTCTTTCCCAGAATTCAAATGTTTTGTTAGTGAGCATTAAAAGTATGTATTGCTAACGTGTCTGTCATTCCTCTACAAAAGCGAAAAACTTAAATGTCCTTTGTTTAGAATTTTAAATACTAAAATTGTGTTGTAATAAACAAGACTACTGGTAATTTTCACATATATTCAAAAGCGGAAAGTGAACTACAAATATTATTTCTTATAAATAAGTTAAGCTGGAGCAATTTATAACCATTAGAACTCAAAGTTTTTCTAATAATTTGTTTATTTTGAGATCCAGTTTAATACACTGAAAAATATACAGGTCTTATTTTCTATATGTGCCAATGTTTACCGTTGATTAAGGCCTTTCATTCGCGAAACATAAAACGACTTGTTAAATGTATTTAATAAATTTAAGATACGAATTGAATACATATTTACTTAACTAGGTGTGTAAATGCCGAACTATCTATTGCAACTTTGAAGAGACATGCATTAAGGGAAAATGTGAAAAATGGCTAAGATCGAAATATAATTATACAGTAAAAATTGACTTACTCACGGGTCACTATAATTAGAAAATCTACCTACAAGTGTACAGATCTTACAAAAAAATAAATTATTTTCCCAAAAAATATTATACCTTATTTTCAGATTGCCACAAGTATTTAAACTACTTAAAATACTCGATTAACAGGATAACCCGGATGTGCCAATCTTTTATCTCGTATATACGTAATTATTACTTTCAGGTTTCCCGTTTTTAACTCAAATTTAAACTATTTCTGAATGCTGACGTATGAATTTATGGGTAGCAGCGCGCTGCTTTGGCATAATTCTTACACCTGTGCCCTCTGGTGGCTATACTTGTTTTATAGCCGTTGCCATGGCAACGGTAGACGCTTACTTTATGCTCAGAGATAGCAAGTACAGTCAAAACTGAGAATCGGACAGTAGGCAAAATCTAGGACGAGGAAGAATGTGTGCCGTTGATTGGCTGCCTCTCTTCCATAGCAACTGAGAAGGATGCGCGAGCCGGCGAGCATTGTCAGCTTGTTAATTTTAATTTTTTAGTCTTCTTTTAGCTACAAAAAATTTTACATGTTACATTTACTGGTATAGTGATTTAGTTACTCGGTTTATAGCTTGCATTACAAAAATAAAACGTATTAATTGTTAACATAGTTGCATTTAGCTCCGGCTATGTTTAAGCGATTGGTGTTATAATACTGTTTGTAGCCTAGGTTTCCTATGGCGCCATTCCTGTGCATAAGATACATTATTGCATTAAAATAAAATAACCTCCAAACTATGAACCTTGTGTTAAGCCCGTCAATTACTCTGATGTGTTTTATACTGATATACAGTAGTTTTTTGCTTTATCAGCTTTCTGTTATGTAATAAGTAGTCTAAAACAGTAAGAAGATATAATTATATATATACTTTATAGTAGATACTCAAAGTTATTTTCAAATTAAACAACTTATGTGGAAGCTGCGCTGCACCAACGTTTTATGTTGATATCAAAAGAGCATTTTGGCTTTGATATATTTCTTGGCATTCAATCCAACAATAAAGTTATCACAATTCTTAAAGAATTTAATCTTAATAATTCTTTTTTTTAAAATTGCTGGAATAGCAAGGGGAAATATTTTAAACCTTCGTCGCCTTTTAGTATAGAAACTACACGTTTTATGACGAAATACGTGCAGTTGTTAAAATTAAAGTTTTGCATGTTTCCAAAGGGAAGGATCAAAGATTCTCGAGGATCATTTCTGAAGTTAAAAATCGTACTTCTTTCCTATAAATAAATAAATGTTTGCTCTATAGATACGCATGGAATATGAGAAGTTGGGTACAATTGAAGGAGATGTATCGTTGAATATTTAAAGCTACAATTATATTAACAAAATAGAATGCTTGCAGGAAGTGTTAGTGTTAATAAGAGATTTCCTGTGCAAACTGTAAAGCTCGCAAAGTAATAAATGAAAAAGGAATTAGAATTGCTGGAGAACGAGACTTCAGTGGTTTCTTTCGTGAAATAAAAACGCAAATGACAGCTATTGTTTCTGCAGGCGAAAAATATTAAGTACTTTTCTTTTCCAATTCAATAAGAAGTGTAGCTATTGTTTTTGTAAGTGGCGAAGTAAGTTAAAATATTTTACTTTTCACCGCAACAAGCTGAAGCTTTTCGAATACCTTACCAGATACATTATTTACTAAGCAGAGCCCCTTGTCACCTCCAACAGGAGAGTTCATCATCAATCCCTAGCGACAGGTATTTGCAGATGCAACCTTCCTTACTTTCATTTGTTTGTGCGACTGAACAGAAACGTGAAGAGAGAACGTCCCTATCCAGGGAGTGAAAAGTGAACGCAGCTGGTTCCTCCATCCCCCTTATCCAGCTGGAAGGGAAGTAGCTTTCTGAACGTGTTCTGAATTTCTAGAATGATCTCAGCAGTCGATCGCTGGTGATTGGTAAAGCTGATGGTGATGACGTGTTTTGTGTTACATCTTGTAATATAATAAAAGACAGATGTTGAACGGTTATCTCCCAAGAGCATGGTTTTGAATTCCATTTAATTAAATAATTGATCAATTTATTATAATGATTATAAAATTAAATTACCTTGGTGATAACAGCATATTTTTTATTTAACTCTTTAACAAGAAAATATTTTCTCATGTTTATGGTAAATCCTAAAATAGTCTAAAATCTACAATTTCAATTTGCCTTCTTTTACAAAAGAGTACACCATTATGAGACAATTTTATTATAACTTAAGCATTTTCAGAACTGACATATGATCTATAATGTCCTCTATTTTAATAATTTATTTCGCGGTCTGCCTATGTTACGACTATAATAAAAATTTTAGTTGGTATACTTACACTCTAATGATTTTAGTTCCTCTATTTTAATTGTGTTCTTTAATTTTTGAATACATATTAATTATTATAATTCTGCTCCTTTACCTACACACTTCAATAGCTAAAAAAATGCGTTTCCATTGCCCTAAAATTTCACTCTTGCTTAATGTAGCCAAATTTTTGCTTGATATAAACATATACTTTATAATCTTCAGTTTGTGCATGCTTTTTTTCTCAATATGATTTAAACATTATACTTTAGATCTTTTGTATCGTGGCCAACTCTCAATTGGATTGAAAATGCAAAATAAGAGGCATAAATTGCAATATAATTTTAGTAATGATAGCTCATTTTTAGTTTTGTAATTTTTGTTCATGTTGATACCTTTCTCTGAAATAAAAACTTTGAGTCATGAATACTTTCCTAAAAAATATTACGGGTATTGTAATTACATTTAAAAATGTTATACTGACTCTCAAGAAATTTGAGATGCCTAGTCAAGTATAAGTATTGTTGTTAAGTTAATTGTTTTTTTAATTAAACTAAATGCCAGAAACTTATTTTGCAATTTAACCCCATTTTAACGCGTTACTTAATGTAAAGTAGGGTAAATTTTTTTTTAAATCTACCTATCCTAAAGTGTTTCAAATGATGGTATTCAGAATCTACAGTTTTTTGTACTATACGCCGGAGGGAGGTTTACAAAGTATTTTTCTTTGTTTTTTTTTCTTCTTCTTCTTTCTTCATCTTATAATTAGTCCTACTCGCATGATAGAATTCCCACAGGATAACTTTCGATAAGAGGGAATTAACATCATGCGTCAGCACATAAGCTTCTTCAGTAGATATCATTTTTTCCTTAACTCTAATTCTGCGTCTAAGTGAGAAAAGTAAACACGTGGTTAAAATGGCAGTGAAAGTGTTTTATATCCTCTTTAGTTTATGTAATTAGTCATTTTAAGGTAATAAGCAACCAAACATATTACTAGAATGTGATATGCAGTGCAGTTTACATGATATTCCTACGATGGCCCCAGAGATCAATGTCGTCATAGCGTGCTGCAGAGAAGCCGTTTCTGGTAGTGTGACGTAGGTCGAATGCAGAGTTATCGTGCGTCAGCTCTATTTGAGTAGAAGTTACTGCAACACATCTCTTTACAATATACGAGTGCAGCACGATTTAACCAATTTCTTATTCTAGTAGTCAGTAAGTAATTTTCAGTAAATAAAGTGGAATATTACATTGGTTTCTAAGAAATGTTATGATGGCACTTATGAATGAACCACGAGGCATAAGTGTCTTAGAAGAAACAAGTTCAGTTTATTTTTATTTGCTATTACCATGCATAAAGACAATGCAGTATCACGTATAATGCCTTTGTAACGGTCTGATAAGTGTTGCTTGGCAAGAAAAAAAAAGAGTTGTTTGTTTACATTAAGTTAGCCTAGGATTCCCTTGAAACTAATAAAACATTATTACTTGTTCAGAAACAAAAGTTGAAACATTGCGCAGTTAACTGGATAACATCAGGTGTCATCCTGGAAAAAATTCTTTTGTAACGATCTATGACAAAGTTTCAAGCATTTGCAGTCATCTAAATTAACCATTGGCACATATGTCATAAAATGGGAGGGGAGAGAGAAATCAAACGAGCTTCATGGTTGACTAAACATTTTTACTTGAAGAAATGGACGGCTGAATTGAAGTTCATGTGGAATCTACAGCAGTGTTGAAGATCTGATAAATGAGCTAAAACATGATTGTACCAGCATCGAAGATGAAGCTCGTGCAAAAGTGAGATTGTGGATATCTCAACTGTACGAGTGTACAATATCCTTCACGAAAAAGTGTAGAAAAAATATGGTTTCCAATTGTTGATAGGCACCAAATATAGCCCGAAAGGAAATTTTTTTTGTAGAGATTGGCGATGTTTCATTGCAAGATTTTTGTGTTGATTCTTGATCCTGGACGAAATTTAATTTACTAAGTGAACGGTAAAGGTGTAAAGAGCCTTTTGTCAACTGAGACTATGATCACTTTTTTATAAAAATAATCCCCGTAGACTACTTGGAAAGGGTAAAAACAATAGCAAAAGCTTACTTTGCATCACTGTATGGGAAATGAGTTGAAGACAAAACGTGCAAGATTTCTGCGTAAAAAATGTTCTTTTACCAGGATGATATGCCGCCTTACACATTGACACTCTGAATAATATAAGTAAACAATATGGGCCTCAAAATGATTTTTCCCTAATCCTTAGCTTCAAGCAACTCTCTTTCCTGTTCCTGAACGTAAAACTCAGGCTCAGTGGGAAGAATTATTTCACTAATCGATCCCAAGTGACTTTTAGTTTTAGGTTTCTTTAACTTTATCAAAATTTGAAACAACTCTTGCATTTTGAGCATATAATATATATGGCTAGTAAAGATTAAAACAAATACATGTTAAATATGAAAAAACTCCTTGAATAAACCATGACAGATTCCTGATAAGAGCGATGAACAATCAATTACATATGTGGAAAAAAAATGGAAAATTGAGGTGGTCAATTTCAACATATCCTAGCCTAAAATGGGTAATAAGACACTATTTTCAAGTGCTTTTATTTCATAAATTTTTAAGAAAAGTGTTGCATTTATTTTTGTCATCGTAAACAGTAGCGATCGTAATCGTCAACTAATGCCACACTTGCTCATGGCGTATCACTCCCGCGGTCAGCGAACCTATGAATATTCCTGCGTATCCTTGTAATAGGCATAACATTTTAAAAATGCTTACCCAGACTGCTTGGCTTGACCGGGAATCGAACCCAGGACCTCTGAATAAGTGGTCGCAAACGCTACCACTGGACCACGAAGATGATCTTTAATAATTTTATGCCTTATTGGTAGAAATGGAACAATTCTTTCGTTAAGAAAATATCAGCCTTAGCTGACGCAAGATAAAGTACATGACGTCAGAGAGGGACGGTTAGAGTTTGTAGTTGCAATGCAGAAACCTCCTGTTGTTTTCATCGGAGCGCTAGGCAGAGTTCACTGTATGGTTGATGTTAAGGTAACCTCACTTGCATGGTAGAAAGTTCCATCACCAATTATTACTTTTTGTTTATTAAATACATTCCGAATGTTTTAATACCTAATTTTATGAAAATAAATAATAAATTCTGAATAATATTATTTTAATATAACTCTTTGAATTAACGAATTGTTTGTTACTTTGCTTTACCAATTTATTCCTCTTTACAAAATTTACTATTTAATGAAAAAGTATTGGTTATCAGTAAACAAAATAAAACAACAGACTGTAAGCAAACATACCCTTTTGATGCTACCCTCTCCTAAACGTCGTAAGTCAATATGTGCTGGAGATATCTTCGGTAACTTCAATAGAATAGGATTTAAATCTTTGCAGTGAAGAATCTTCATATTACATCTTGTAATCTTCTTTGTTTAAATATGAAATATATTGCACAATAGTTTTGTTCCCGGTTGGGAAAAGTTTACAGGGTTCCGTTACTGAGAATGTTGCCTCAGCTATTTCAAAAAGTACACTGTAAATGATAGCAGCCACTAAAAGCTTAATAACTAAATGTACATCCCACATTTTCAATAATAAAAGCAAGAATTTCCAGAGATATAAATGCTAGAATGTGTGGATACATAAGAACTATGGAAGTAGGAGGATTGGGCAAAGAGAAAAGGGAGAAATGGATGAAAGAACCTAGGATCAGCGTGGAAAAAGAGTGCGACAAGGAAGCAAAGAAACGAAATCTTGAAAACGCAGAGGGAAATTTTGATTAAAGCACTTATTATTTAATGAATGAATGTAAGAAAGAAAGAACGAAAGAAAGAGAAAATAAAAGCACAACCAAAATTTAAATGGACATAAAAAAGAAAGATAAAGGAAAAATAAAGTTTAAAATAAATTAGAAGAAGGAAAAACACAAATTAAAATCTGGACTATTTTAAACAAGTATACCAAAAAAGAATGGTTAATGGGAAAAGATAAGGGAGGAGAGGAAGAATGCGAGGGAGGTAAACAAAAAGAAAGAAATTGGGCGATTTTTTTTTGAGTAATGTTTAACGCCCGTTTTTATTACTGAGGCACCGCTGGTAGTGGACACTGATTATACATAAGATGAAATGATATATTGGGAAAGGATTTATTTTTAAGGAAGGAATCGTTCCAGGCCTAAGTTTTAGGGTACCTCCCCGGCATTTGCTATTTATTAGGACTGTGGAAAAGCTCAGTCAGGGAGGACGGTCCTAGTCGGCTTCGAACCCAGGACCTTCTACTCACAAATACGCGCCTTAATGACCTCGACCATCCTTGGCGGTAGAAACTGGGCGATGGATAGTTTAAAGCAATGAGAATTAATATAAACGAATTAATTAATAAATTAAAAGATAGAGAAGTATTACGAAGAATAAAAGAAAATGAAAGAATTTAAAATAAATAAATAAAAGGGTAAAAAGCAAGGGAAAATGAAATAAAAAAGAAGGAAAATGTGGACTGTATTCGTGTGTAGATAAATTAAAATTATATTTATGAATAAACGAAATAATCAACAAAAACTAAATCAACATTTTAAAATGTGCAGATGATAAGCAAAGAAACATGAAGATCTCCATATACTAACTTAAGAAAGCTTGTATAACTGCTGTTTTGCAGCGGTTTGCCTTTCGAATGTTTTCCAAATAGCATCAAGCTCTTCTGTTTCTCTCAGCTTCATCCCTTTTTCTGAGCAATTCCCAAAAGGCGCCTGTCTTCTGCTTCCCCATCGTCCGCGCCTTCTCTGTCCCCCGCGACAGTCGGGAGGAAACCGGAAATGGAAATGAGATTGGGACCCAATAAAATTCCCTAAACCGGATGTTGTACGGAATAAGAACTCTATTAAATCTCGCTACGCACCAATCCTTTCTGGCAAGAGAGCACAAACTTAAAACAAAGTTATTTATAATATATTATATAAAATCACGCTATATATTCAGATTTTGGTTCTTTTCCAAATTTGGAGAATAGGAAAAGTATATTTTTATACAAGTCAAATTTTCAAGAAAAATATATATATATTTTTTTTTTAATATCACTATAGTCACAATACATTCTAGGCTATGTGCATTCTTTCGTACGATTGCATTAATGCTAGCTGTTTTTTTTTTTTTTTTCTTTTCCCTCCCTACAAGAGTAGCAAGTATTCAGGTTAGACTGTTATTTTGCATAATGCTTATCTGTATACAATATGTTGCTCAAGATGAATGCGGCGTCTGCTCGCTCTGCAGCAAAAGCGAAATGTCATGCCAACATCGGCAGACTATTTGGAAATGTTTAAGAAGATTCTCAGATAT
Organism: Metallyticus violacea; assembly: GCA_030762175.1. NCBI lineage: Eukaryota > Metazoa > Arthropoda > Insecta > Mantodea > Metallyticidae > Metallyticus > Metallyticus violacea. Next base: position 93,626,614 of record CM060839.1, read on the forward strand.
TTTACGACTTGCGACAATGGACGAAACATGATTCATCACTATAAACCGAAAACGAAACGGCAGTCTAAACAATGAATAGCACGAGGCGAACCGGCACAGATAAAGGAAAAATGCAGGTTAAAATACAATAAACCCTCTTAATTGAGATACTCGTGGCCTCTGCTAACTCGCGCACTTTGGTTCGTCTGTCAGCCAAAACAATCGCATTTACTTTATCAACATTTCTGGCCTCATAGTTGATTTTGGAACTCCAGGACGTGGTGCGTCTTCTGCCATGCTTGGATGCATTTACCCAAAATCGAACGATATCATTGGAAGGGCACACGTCGCCCAGTGTAGACAAAATCCTGTCGTGAATTTCCTTTGTTGCTTAAGAAAAAAGAACTGTACCACACCACGAATCCCAATCGTATTCATTTTGTACTATCACTAGAAACATTTGCGTTTAAACAATTGCAATCAATGAACTAACATAAGAACGACTTGTTGACTAGAATATTGATACATAGAAAACAAATATTATGACCACATATAAATTGTTTATAATATCCTCTTTTAGTACGCAAACCAAGTTATTTATCAAATTCCCTCTTATATATATTTGTGGAAAACCCCGTTGGTAATTCTTAGCATATTAAAAGCAGCAACTAACGTGATATTTTTTTTAAAAAAAAAGGTAAATATTTTTCATTTACATGTTAACTTAGTTTATAGGTTTCACTCTTATAAACGAAGTGCATGGTGAGTGTGCAACGTTAGTTTACAGTCATCGCGTTAATAGTGTTTTTTTAATGATTTATTTATGGACGCTCTTTAACAGCTCAGGTCATCAGCATCCCATTCAAATCAGGGCCGACAAATTTTGCTCAGAGACCTCTCTTTCAGGCTTGAGGTTCTTTTTCGTGCCGTAAATGTACGACACGGGACCCACTTTACTTCCCTTCCGAAGGAAGCCATACTTAGGATTTTTACGCCCCGAAAAAATCCATCGATCCTGGCCGGGTTCGAACCCGCGTTCTTGGGTTTAGGAGGCAAGTATGGTTACCACTACACCACCAGGACCGACCTTTAATAGTGTTTAAAGCCCGTTTTACTAGTGAGGCACCACAGGCGGTGGACATTGATGATGCCTAAAATAAAAATCTTTTCCTAGTAAGAAAAAAGAGCCATTATGATGATGACGACGATAACTGGGAGAAATAAGAGTATTATATTTTTATTGTTTATCACAATATTGTTCATTTGACAGTGTTTATAAATTGTTTACTTATTTCAATAACTGTCTTAGAAATTATTTATATTTTAAAATATAGTATATTTATTTTACATGGTATTTTACATACATCTTCTACCATGCAGTCCGTTTCAAAGCTGCAGACGTTCTAGTGGGCTTTACGGGGCTCGTTTACTGGGAAGCACCGATTGCTCCATCACGGGAAAAAAATCAAATCATCACGCACTCTTCACCGGCAGATCGCTCAGTGTTATTTTTAGTTTTGTTGAAAACACGCGAATTACAGTAATTCCCTTGCTCACACGGGCAATGAATATTGATCTCTTAAAGAGTTAATCCTATGACAGATGTGCACGTAAACTTCGACGTCGTTTTCCTGTAGCTACTGTACTTTCAAGACCATGCGTAATTGAACTGAGTTACAAATTGACATGAAACGGGATCTGTTAAAGACAAAAATAAAAACTGAAAGAAGGCAGTTGTGATAGAAGAGGCTGCAATGCAAGGAAGTGCTAAGAAACCTTCACGCCGATTAGCACAAGAATGCGGTATTTCAAAAAATTTAGAATTAAGAGGACTGAAAAGGCTGCATTTCTATCCCTATAGAGTGACAATGGGTCATCGATTGCGGGCAGGAGACCCGGCTATTCGTGAGTGGATGCTGCAATCTATTCATGACGGTACTGTTGATCCATTTCAATTCAGTATGGTGAACGAAACTTGGTTATATCCACTCTCAGAATGTAAGGCATTGAACTGCTGAAAATCCTCATATCAATCATGAAGTTCCTCTTTTAGTTCTATTTTCGTATCGTGAGCTCGCATCTCCCGCGCGGCCCTGTAGAACGCCGGCAGGTTTGAAATGGATCGCACTGTGTAATAACATTGATTTTGAGCTATGCTTTATTTACATTCTAATGTATTTTCGGTTTGCCAAATGCTATAGCATAATATTTTATTTATTTGGGGGGGGGGAGTCTTGGAGCTGGGATTGTAAGAAAGATCGACAGATCCAAGTCCAGCTGTGTTCAGCTTTCGCATCATTGTTGCTAGTTACTACGGAAGCTGATTAGGCCAGTCACACACTCACTCTCCTAAAGGAGAAATGGAGACGAAAGAAAATGAAACTAACAAAGCCCTTTTACTCGTGTCGCCAAATCGATTTCGAATAGTTTCATTTACCTTTGTTTCAGGAGGTCATTACACGAGGACCACTAGAAATGTTTCGAGACACGATGGTTTGACAACAGGTGTACATCAATTTAAAGCCATCTCTGTGCATGCCAAAACAATAGGATAAGTCAGCTTAGAACAGCAGACTTTGAAGTTTGCTGGGAATTTGAAACATTAAGTTTAAAATTGAATCTCTTTGCGAAATGCTTTTGTATTACCTTAAATGAAATGTTAAATTGTTTTGTTATTTGGGAGTAACCTTTTATATGAGTTGGAAATGAAATAAGAGCTTATCTATAATTAATTATAAAGCACGAGGCCAACTAAATGAGTTACTACGTGTTCTGACTCGCGTTTCAGATATACCGGTAGATACACTTGAGAGAATGTGCAATGTTATGATTAAGTCTTTCTGTTATATGGAAGTGAAATATGGGAATGGGGGAATGCTAAATATAACTCCAACATTTTGGGCTGCAGAGGTGGAAAGAGGATTCAGAGGAATTGGTCTGGGTTCAATGTGGCAACGAAAATAATAAAAACGTATTGAAGAAGGTTAAAACAAGGCTAGAAGATATCAGCAGGCAAGAAGTCAAGGCAGAATGTAACACTAAAGTCTCCTTAAGCCTACCAAATGAAATTAAATTAACCTGAGGTAAAGAGATATATATGCTCGTTCTAAGGAGAAAGTCAAGATCACAAATGCCCTGGCTAGGAAGTTGGAAGACTAAAAAATAACAGATAGTTTTCCTGTAGAACAATCTACTCATTTTACTTCTATGAAGAAAAGTTTATGCTTCCAGAAGAATGCTATGGTGCACAGAATGTGCTTTAAGCAATGCAAAATGTGTGCAAGTTTTCTAATCGTTCATTTTAGTGTATCAAACTTATCTAGTAACCCTAGCGCTTTAGAACTTACATCTTGACTGGTGTTTTCCTCTGCCCATTGTTTCCTGGGAATTTTTATGCATAACCGCAACACTTTACCAACTATCTCGTGAATTTGTGCAGAAATTTGAACATACTGTCTTCGAATCACAGCAAAAAAACTTTACTGCAGAATGTCTAACAGTTCTAAACAACGCATTTGTTGATTTTGCAAGAACTCTATTTGTCAACTCTCCAGGAAGTTGCTGGTTGGGCTACAGTCAAATTTTCAACCTTTTACCTCCTTAACTATTGCTTAATGTGTAAAAATACCTGTAGGGGACTTGTATCTAGCGCCTGATGAATTTGAAGTGACATGTAGGGACTTGGTTTGCAGTCGCATTGCAACCCAATGTCCGGGTAAGCTTGTGGAGTATTTTGATTGGGAGAGGTGAGAAGAAAAAGTGGGATTAACCTCTTGCTTAAGAGTCACGTGCGTTTTCAGGAAAGTTATACAGACTGGTTGTTGTTGAATAAATGCTCGGATAATTATGTGAAATAGTATATTAATGCCAACTCATCTACTGAGCAATCCCATTGCATACAACTTGCGATGTCTTGCCATTGAGCGTGTGCATACATGTTTCTCGCCGTGGACTTGAACAAGGTCACGCTAGTTTCTAGCTGTCAGTATGGGTCTGAAATTTCTTGAGTTCAATTTAGTTATTACGAATTGCATATTTTGTTCTATATTTAATTGCGAAGTGATTAATGGTTCAGTATATGATTTCTGCTGCACAACGTGTCTTTGTTTATGAATCTTGTGTGCGAAATCAATCAGCTCGTCAAGTTCAAAGACGATTTAAAGAAAGATTCCTGGGTGTAAATTTACACACCTTACAACCATCCATGTTCTTTAAAATAAATTATAGTGTCTTTTTTTCTATGCAACAGTTGATGTCCCCACATACGTGATTACAATTTTTTTAGAACATTAATCTATGGGGAGCGTGATTCGCTTTTTTCTATAAAACTCTTACACAGATCATATAGCGAAATTTCGATTTGAGAAACTGAAAGAGTGTTCCAGAATGACAGAGTTATTAGTAAGGATTTTGATCCCTTGGAGCCGCTACCTACCCTACCCCTTTCGACTTCTGAAACAAATATTTGCTAAGCAATAGCTAACATTACTCAATGTAAACAATAGCGAATAATGCACAGTTGTTAAAGAGATGCCAAACATGCATGAACTACGACGGTGGCCAGTTTCAGCTCCTTCCTTTATAAAGTGAATAAGTATAAAATTTTAAAATAGTTGTACGCTGTGTAGCGCCACTCTACAACACCCGCAGAGCAACGAGCACCCCTCTTGCCTAAAGTCATAACACCTCAAGTTGATTCATAGTTCATTGGATCGCTCTGTATATTTAATAAAGGAATATTTGCAGTTATTTTATTATCAAACAATATTACATCTGAAGTAACAATGCTCTATGCAAACACTCTCCAGCTGTAATAACAGCCGATTTGCAAGTATTAAACTATTGATGAATTATAGGCTAATGCGTTTCGTGTGAATTCGTGAATAAATACTTTATTTTGTTAGTAAAGAAAATTAACACTACACAATGCTAATTTTCTTTGCGACCGATGGAACAGAAAATCGAAATAAAAAGCAAGTATTCATTTGAGTCAAACTGCGCTTTCAAAACATAGGAAGTACATAATGCATCCTGCAGATTCCAGGTTATCGACAAGTTTGCGGCCATGAAAACCAGGGGAATACATTATATTTTTTATTTAAATAGGAGCGTTTTGTTGATATTTTCTTAAATTCCTTTTCCCGCTATCTTTCCAGTGTATAATCAATCACGAATGAGTGGTAGTTCTAGTTATCCAGACTCCAGAAGTGTGTGAGGTATATTCAGCAGTAGCAGTAGCAATAGCAAAGTTGTACACCCTGAATTTTATGCTGCTGATATGCTGTCGTAAATTGCTGGAATTAATAAATTATGATATTCCTAAAGCAATGTGCTGATTCACTTGTATTATTTGGGGCGGTAATCCTTATTTTTCCGTTGTGTTGTTTCTTATTATGTATTACAGAAATGCTCCCTTAATGTTGCAAAATTTCACAACATAGCAATGCTGTTTTTGTGTAGGATACGTCAGTATATCAGTAGCGGAAGTGATTGTTGATTTGGTTTATTTACGGACGCTCTTTAACATCTCAGGTCATCAACGTCCCATTCCATTCAGGGCGTGAAACAGCCGACAAATTTTGCTCAGAAGTCTCATTTTTCAGGTTTGAGGTTCTTTTACATGCCGTAAATGTACGACACGAGACCCACGTCTTTACTTCCCTTCCGAAGGAAGCCATACTTAGGATTTTTACGCCCGAAAAAATTCATCGATTCTGCCCAAAATTGAACCCGGGATCATAGTTTAGGAGGCAAGTATGGGTACCACTACACCACCAGGACTGACAGCACAAGAGATGTGCTAATATCTGTGAACATTAACTAATGCTGCAACTGACTTTGACATGACGGTCTTGTTGACCTGCCTCAAGAGCATTGTCCTATTGTTGCAGCTACAAATCACACAATGGTAATTTACTGTAATGGTGCTAAAGCAGATATTTAAAAGCAATGTTGCAACATCTATGGATACATAAATTCTTCATAATATTCGAAGAGTTAAACTGTAAAAGATAAATTTTCCTCAAGTGCTCATAAGTAAATCCAGACGAGTGTAAAGCGGCATTATCGTAATGAAGGAGAGCTTTCTTTGGGCAAGGTGTGGACGTATAGCCTGAATAGCATCCTTTAGTTGATCTAGTAGTGAAGCGTAATACTCCCCGGTGATGATTCTGGAGGTAGTCTATGAGCACAACACCACGAGAATCCCAGAAAACCGTACCTATGACTGGAACCGTTTTTGCTTTCTTTGGCGCGCTTTCACCTGTTGCCTCCCACTGTTTGGACTGCTCCTTTGTCTCTGGAGTGTAGTGATGAATCCATATTTTTTATTATTGCGAAACGTCGGAAAAACTCACAAATTGTGTTTACACAAGTCTAAACACTGTTGCGAAATGTTCATTCGAATGCGTTTTTTAGTCCATTGTTAGCAAACGGGGCACGCACCCATCGATCGGAAGCATACCTAAAACTTGGCATAAAATGTACATCTTTGCAATGTCAGCCAACTTGCTTACATTCAATCGGCGATTATTGAGTGCAGTGTACTTGATGTCATGGTCTGGTCGTCGTAGCAGTTTTGATACAAAAATGCGCTCATGGATGTACGAGTACGCTTTAATTAACCGGTGAAAACGAGGTGAAAGAATCCTTATTGTGGAATCTAACACCTTTTCTATTTCTGTTGGTATTAAACCCTTCAAAACAATGTATTTTATGTGTTTCATTTTTATACATTTTATAGAAAATGTTAACACTTGTTTATTTATACGCTCTTCACAAACAAGTAACTATCTCACACGCCTGTAACTTTACGGCGCACCATCTAAATTATACTTCACAACTATCATAGTAATTTGGCATCTTCATGACATCTCTGAGTCAGACCGAGAACTTCTTCTAGTATAAAATTTCATTTTTTTTTTTTTTTTTTTTTTTTTTTTTTTGCAGTAAACCATTTGTCGCATTGGTGCAGAAGTTACATATCTTTGGCAGCAATATTAGAGCAAGGCAGACTGGGGTAGTTAGTATGTAGCTCATTGCTATGGATTTCTTAGATCAAGGAGAAACGGAGCGGACCAGAAAAGAAAAATTATAAAATATGCCGAATATTAAAACCAAAAATTTTGCAAAAAATGTGCAGATTGCAGGTAGGTAGACATGAATAGGTTGGTAATGCTATAACTGCTCACCAATGAGATATTAGCGAGTCTTTTATAGCATTTAAAATATTTAGTTCTTTTTCCATAGTCTTTAAAACGATGTGCATAAGGAAAATGATCGCTAGGTATTTACCTTTTCAAGTGAGAAAATGATGAAAAACTCCCAAGAAGTTATCTCTACAGGAAATCGAAGTCAGGCGATGACGTGTATGTCTGAAAATACCTTTATTAATTTCTATTTATGGGCAAGAGCATTTACCAAATAAATATGAGGATAAGTCAATATGTAAATTTTCACGATTTTTATACGTGATCGGATAAAGACAAATCAAGAGAAGTAGCATTGCTTTATTTTTTACATAATCTCCAATGTTATCAAAGTATTTGTTAGTGGTAAAATGAGGTTTTCCATTCCTACTCGTGGAGCCATTTCACTCCCTTGTCATCACTATAAAATATTATGCCCCATAGATATTTCTCCATTTCATCAATGGCATATTAATGGACGGTCCTCCGCTCTTCGTCTTTCGAAATTGTTCAACTCCCTGCAAGCTTCAGCGCTTGTTGAACAAACGTCACTTCTTATTCGTGTACCGACACAATCCTCCTGTAAATTTTGGCAGGGTCCGTGTTTTGAGCCCATAGAAAACAGTTTACTGCGCGGGACCGTCACCATTCGGAAGACCATTCTTTCCGCCTTCTACCGATAGGACTAGAAACTAGCGCATTTGTAGGTTCAAGACTGATTACATTTACCAGACCCCAATGCGGGGGGGGGGGATGACGGTCGTAGTCGCCCTATTAGTACCTATAACAAATACGAAACTTTTACTCATTTTGCAAAAATGGCATTATTTATCACTAGAAAATATATAGATGTTTTTTAAGAATTTGAATTGTTTACAAACAATGTTTCTTATATATAAACGAAATGTAAAAAAATATTAATTATACACTTCTCCACAGGCAAGCATAAATCTTTATAAAATACACTAATGTCTAAATTATTGACACCGGAACGGAAACCTTTCCAAAGGGCAAGCCACCCCCACACCGCGCCATCCACCTCACCCTAGCACTTTCGATCCTGTAACAGAATCAATGATAAGAAATGGGAAAGCGGAAAATTCTTGGAATGTAAACATTCATTCAGCATTCACCTAAATGGCATGGGGAAACGACAAAATCTAAAGCCAGGAGGGCCGGACCAACGAGAATTGAACCCTAGACCCCGAATGCGAGTGCCAAGCGTTACCGCCTGATTCACCCCACTTTTCTACTGATATTTTATAGTTATGTTCGTCCAAATCAAAGTAAAAATTATTTTGCATTTCAACATTTGTACTTTAGTTGGTGGTACAGGTATAAGTGTTATGAAGATGGGAAAGTAATAAAAGAACCGTTATGGGCTATGACGATATAAAGATAGAAAACTGTGGTGTTTGGAACCTTGGAACTTAAACGATTAAGTTAGCATATGTAATGTTACACAGTTTTAGTATTTTGCTGATAAAAACAGCGTCGAGCTGAGACTAGAGTTTCTATGAGTGCAACCGCGTAGTACACAATCATTTCTGCAGTCCTCTCCGGGGCAATTCCGATTGCGCCCTTGCACCCGTGTCTGATAACCTCTTCATGTGGGGGGCATGCCACCCGGACACTCAGAATCGCAATTTGCCGCTACTCGTTGTACAGATACTTCTGATTTTTTGTTCTCTTTTTTATGAGCGAGATGTGGACGAGAGGAAGAGACGCGGAGAGAGAATTGTTGGGCTAAAGCTGAACATCTCTTGCATTAAAATGGCCAGTTTAACGTTCTTGTCGCTTGCTCTTCCATGTGGACGCCCTCGGTTTTTTTTTTTTTACAACGTTCCTCGGCGGCTTTCGGACTCCATGCTTAAAGCCTACAACGGAATAAAAAGAACTACTATAATTTGTTAATATTTATACTTTTTCTGCCGCCTAAGATTTTATGTCAGCAAGTATTTTATTTACAATCTAAATCAGTCACTGTTTTCAAAACTGCAGTTTACGAACCTACTGGAGGTTCCCGGAATCATTCAAGGAGTTAGCCAAAATATTCTTTAATGGGAACACCAAACTGTGCCCAGCGTGGATTAGACATACCGTTTTCAATTCTTTTAAATGAAACATGCGTTAAGATATTTAGTGACAGGGAGTAGTTTTCTTACTCTCTTATAAGAAGAATGCTTTCATTTGGTGCTAGGCATCGGAGGTTAAAAGCTTGGATCACTGTCCACTTGTGTGTTTACAAACTTCAAAGCTCTGTACTACACAAAGGAAGCTATGCACTCAATTCTTCATTTGAAGTTCAATGAGAAGAATTCAGTTTTGTTTCATTTTGAAATTACTCTATAACTGTATAGCTTAAGCCCCCACGGAATTCTGTCACAATATGAACTTTTTCATAAAATCCTGGTATAGATTTAAAACGGGTGAAATATAAAAAAATATATTTTAAAAATAGGAATAAGTGCTATTGAATTACTAAATCACATATTTAATTTTAAATGTATAATTATCAAACTTCTGCAGTTTCAGTGTTTTAAGCGTTGTTGCGGAGCTCTAAGGTAGGCCCATTTACTAACTACAGCATTTAGATTAATTTAAGGTTGTTAAAAAATTTGTATATTAATAAGGGGCTCATTCAGCTCAGATCTTTATGAAGGAAGTTCACAGTTTGGGAAACTGTTCTAGAAAGTGCACGGGCACAAACTAGAACTAATAAAGCAGAACTTGTTCCACCCCAGAGATTATATATACATTTCCCTACTTTCTAATAGATTTCCATGAATTGAGAAGTATTTTTCTTTATACTTCAACTTTTAGTGTGAAATTAGATTGGATTAGATTTTAGGGGCAGAGTAAGACATTTCGGAACTTCAGTCTTGTTCAACGGCTGGCCGTATGTGCCTACGCCACCAGTGAGCACGTCTCTGGGAAGAAGGGATGAGGCGAGTGCAACACTGGGTGACCAGGATTCACGGGCGATGAGACACAGTCCTTGACGAGGTCCCAGTATTCTTTTCTAGATAAAAACCTGGATGCCAGTGGAGGGCACTCCAAGGATCAGAAGTTCCGCTCCCATAGCAGACCCGGACAACAACCTTTCAATAGTGCAAGTCACCGTCGCACCGCGCAAACCCAACTCGTACCTGGCACTTTCGATCTTGTAACAGAACCAGCGGAATTAAATGACATGAAATGAAAGAACGGAAAATTCGTAGCAAACATTCCAACATTCGCCTGAGCAATCAGGGTAAATAAAGAAAAAAGTGAAGGTTAGGAGGCCCGCACTGTAGCTTGGGACCTTCTGAATGCGAGTTCCAAGTATTTCGGTTTAATGTATGAGAATTACATTAAGGCAGATCTTCACTCTATCGTATGAATTAATTAAATTTATTTCTATAAAGAGCTGTAGTGGTCCTCACCCAGATGTGTGCTTTAGTACACAAAGAACACACAAGATTTATAAGGTCATTTTACTGTTTCGAGACTCAAGATACAAAATACGAAGAAGCGAAAAGAAGAAAAATCAAATATTGTTAATGTCAATGACGGCGAAGTTAAAAATAGTAAGAAATGGGGAAAAAAATATAGACAAAATACCAAATGGTGGAGAAAAGCAACGGAAAGAAGAGATGAAACGGGAGAAAAGGACAGAAAGGGAAATATATGCTAATAAAAATAAGATCAGCAAGAGAAAACAAAATAAAGATAAGAATAGAAAAGCAGAAGTAAAAAAAAAATGAATAAAAGAGGAAGGAATTAAAGCACAAAACGGGAAAGGAATATGATGATCAAAAGAAGAAATCAGAATGATTAAACGGAGGAAATAACTAGAACAATTAAAAGAGGAACGGGTTGGAAGAGTTAGGAAAAAGAAACAATTGGAAAAAAGAAAAGGAAACAAAGAAAAGTGATAATATAGGAAGAGCAAGAAAAGTAGAACAGTTAAGATCGGTCGTTCAGGATATAAAATGTATCACTGAAAGAACCTGCTACTTCCGATGGTCCGAGGGGTGAGAACGCCGGTTAATGGCTGTTGGAGAAGTCTGCGGAAGACGTGCTCCCAGAAGAAATGACGCTTGCGTTACTTCCAATAACGCAGATGTCAGTTGCAGCAGCCGGGTTGTCACTCAGATGCGTGATTGAATCCAATTCTGCTACAAGATACTTTCTCTTTGGTCGGGTAGGGGAGGAGAGTCCTCTAGGTGAGGACCACGTTCTGTTCTGTGAGGCAAAACCTCAAGGTGGAGTGCTGGCACCCAATTAGCGCTTCCACTCTTTTCTTCCTTTAGAAGTCTCTTTAGCTTTTCTTTCTGTTGCAGAGCAGCCCTACTGAAAGTTATACAGAATATTAGATATCTCGCTTTGACCACTACACTCATCGTAGTTTCTTCCTATTAGTCTACTTCTTCTCTTTCTCTTTACTTTATTTATACTTAAATAAATTAATAACTATAATAAGTAGCATACATCTTTTTATCTACTTCAAACTAGAAACTGTATTTTGTAACACTTCATTGTTACCCACTCTGGTTCAATACGCAATTTAATTATTTATTTATCTCTTTAAGCGGATACTAAATAAATATTTTATAATGAATTACCATTTTATTTATCAAAATTAGTTAGCGATACTACATAAATGTATTTCTACCAACAAAATTTATTTGCATTTATAACCGTGTTGGCAGCTCTGGAATCATGTCAGGTTGAAAATATCAGTAATAGCTGATCCAATCATTGCGCATACAGAAGTGCATAATATCGCTTCTTTCAGTGCGAGAAAATCATAATCTAAATAACAATGTAGTATACTTTATAAAGAAAGTGAAAAAAAAAATAATAATTTTTAATTTTAATTTACAGTTTTACTCCGAAATAACCATTTCTGCGATATTGGTAACATTATGCAAAGATTAGGTAATGTTTCTTCCGTCTCCTTTTACTGAGAAATAAGCGAATTATTAATTCTGTTTAGAAATAGTGTACACGTGTTATAAGTGAATTTATCTTGTAAATAGAATGTATTCAAAACGTCACTTTTAAGCACTTGTATTTTTCTCCATTTATTTGCCTTTTACTATTTTGTACTTATATGCCTACTTATTCTCTTTAATAATAATTTTTCCATTAATAGATCAAAATTTGTCTATTGTATTTTATGTTTCTTTTGTTCTGCACTTATTTTAATCTTTTTCGCTGTCTCAGCTGTTGTCTTTTATCTTCTCCCCTAGGATCAGTTTGGCTTCCATTTTATTATTTTTCACCCCATATAATACTGGTAACCTATACTCCATAATTTCATTATGTACTCTATTTCCATCTTTTACAATTTTCTCTACACTTAAAATTAAGTCTTCACTTCTCATTTTTATAAAACGAATTCATTTTTCAATTTCTGCAATTGTACTTTTATAACGTTTGAAGCATATTTTTACTTCTCCAGGAAACGAGCTATTAATTGTTATCTTTTCCTAATTCCCTAACAGCTCAGAATATGTTGGGCAAAGCATCAGTAACGACGCAGTCTTCAATGGAAATTCAAAACATATAGAAGTATGACACAGACCATGGAAGCCTACACACTCATTAACGAGTTTAGTTATTGATAAGTAAATCTACTTCTTTTTTTTTTTTTTTTTTTTTTTGATTGATTGATTTATTTATGGACGCTGTTTAACATCTCAGATCATCAGCGTCCCATTCAACTCAGGGCGTGAAACGGCCAACAAATTTTGCTCAGAGGCCTCTCTTTCAGGCTTGAGGTTCTTTTTCGTGCCGTAAATGTACGACACGGGACTCACGGCTTTACTTCCATACTTAGGATTTTTACGCCCGAAAAGATCCATCGCTCCTGCCCGGGTTCAAACCCGCGATCTTGTGTTTAGAAGGCAAGTATGGGATCTACTTCAACTTTATATTTTTGGTGAATATAATGTAATTTAAAACAATTTATTTTATAGGATATGTATTATTAATCCAAATTAACATAAACTGTCGAGATCTTCTTTATAATAAACATCGCTTATGGTAAAGAAAAAAAGTCTTTAATTATATTCAAAATTGGGACCAAGTACATTTAACTTATTCGATATCCGTCATTTTACTTGAACGGGGTCCCTTGACTGGAACCTGACATAAGGTGAATTAAAATCTATTGCCTGAAGAGAGCTGGAACAAAACAAGCTTTGGGCAGAGGTTTCCTGCGCTTTGATTACCTATATAATTGTACGACAAACCGAGATTCAGTTTCTCAAACGCCTATATGTACCTATATTAACTTGAGAAACATCTACTTCAGAACACAGTTTTTAACTGTTATTGATAACTTCGTACTCTGAAGTAGGGTATGCTATCTCGTGACAGAACACTCTGGTACACCGTTTAGGCACGTTTATTGAACGTTCTGTCATAATGTGGTTTAACTTCATCAACATTGGATTGAATATGAATTGCAGCAACAAACATTTAGAGGTTATACAAGGATGTTAACTGGATGTTCTGATGTAAGGAATCCATGTTCTCCAATGTTCCATTAATCATACTTTTCTTGTTTCTTCGGAGCATTATCCAACCGTCCTCACACGTGTGCGAATGACATTGATATTTCATCAATACATTACCTGCTCTGTCTTGTTTGTTATTAGGAGAGTTTGAATGAGCTACTAGAGAAAATGGAGCTATTCACTTACTCAGAATTGGTGGGTGCACTGGATGTACAGCAAGTGTACAGATGCTATGCAGAGACACCATTCAGCATTTTTTTTTTTTTTTCCTGTACACAAAGGCTGCGAGAAATCGGTTAATATGCATGAAATTGGCCGAAACAGGTATGGACTTTGAATAGAACATTTTCAACGCATTTGAAACAACTTCACAGTCAGTATCCGTCACAATGTACATAGTTAATTAACCGTTTTGAGTGTTTTACATAGCAATTATTCTTGTCCATAGAAGAGATGAAAGCATAGCTATAACTGGAAGAAGAAAAACTTGAATGCATTGATGCGCCAGGGCTTCCAACGGGCGTTCTCTTTGAATGCATTTTCTGATATAGTAAGCAATTATGTGATTGGGTCTTACGTATTTCTCAACAGACTGAACTGAGTTGTTTACAAACTTTTCATTGAGAATGCATTCCCGAAGATCGTGTCTCTAAGCGATTCGAAGGTGCATGTGGTTTCAACATGACGGAACACAATGATATAAAATTCAGTCGTGGAGGAATTGATCGCACCGATCCTTTCATACGATAAACAGATGTAACGCTGATATGTTAAGAACTTAGTTTACGACGCCAGTCGCTGGTCGGTAGGATCGTCTCATCCAGTGACGAAGTGCGCCAATCTCCTTGAATGTTAGAGCACGTGCGACACTCCATACTGCGTCGTGGTCGTGGTGATCGACATTTTGAACAGTTGCTGTAAAGGAACAGTATCTAACAGAAAGTATTAGAGTATCGCTGTACGGTTATTTGCGTAGGGTTATTTAATTATTTCTTAATTCTGTCAGTTAGTTGCTCTTTAGTAATTCTACTAATAATAATGTGATGATAGATGCAGATGAGGACTTCATTATTTCTTTTTACTTATCAGATGTCATTTATCACAGTCTTGCAGAAATAATACGATTTAGCACTTTAATATAAAATTACTCAGTAATAAAGTGCCGAAGATTTTTGATCCCTTACATCAAAGCACTGAGCTAACTTTCTTGAATAACTTACGGAAATGTAGACCGTAGAGTCCGTAATAATTCTGTATAATAATCACAATAAAAAGCAGCCATTTACTATGTCTTAAAATATTGATGTTTTTCCAGATTTTGATGAAATTTAAAACCCTTATCAATAAGATAACAATTTGAATGTGGTTTTGGCCTAGATATTGTTTAAAAACCAAAGTGATGCAAAAACGTAGAAGTTAAGACGAATAACAGAAGGAGGTTACTCGTTCGATCTGTAAACTTCATAAAGCTCCACGTATCGAAACCTTGAGTTTCCTCAGTTCGTTTGTGGTCACTGAGATGTCTTTAGGACGACGAGGTTCATCGAGAAAGTTTTTGTTTCTTCTTTATCGAGACTCGTTCCTTACTTGACTTTGGTTGCCTCAGTCCCTGTTACTGGCAAGGTTCGTCAGATGTACGGCCTTATCCGGTACACTCTCTTCCTATAAAAGACTTCCTTTGATCTTTTCATGCTCTTCCGCCAAACGCCAAGGAGTGTTGAGACGTTATTTTTCAAGCTCAAGTAGACAGCATCTAATTCAACATAAAGATATAGTAGGAATGACTTGAGGGAATTTAAATAACACATCTCACTCAAACAGATTTCCAGATATAGAGAGCTCTGCAAGTCACGAAATAATTATTTAGTAAAAGAAGAGGATAAAATGAATTTTAAAAAATCTTATTCTATAAGTTTTAAAGTATAGATATATTTACTCTGTACTTTGACTAAAAATGGATTAAGGTGCAAAAATGTTATTAAACATTTCCATAGTTTAGTGATTTATGGAAACAGAAATATAGAGTTGGGATAAAAACGAGATTTTAAAAAAAATATTTTAATTACTTATAAGTAAATAAATTTAATGAAACTATCATATATTAGTGTTCTCGGTCGCTGCTTTGCCACAAGAAAAAAATTAACGAAATAAAACGTTGCCAAAAAACGAGCGTAAGCAAAAATTGTAAACCACAACCGGCAACTTATGCAGTTGTCATGTAGTAGGACACAGTCAACTTAAGAAACACGAGTAAGATATTAACATATCTTTTACTTTGAAATGTTCCAAAGATGCGGATTTCTTCATTGCCACTTGAGAGGAAAATCTCTTTTCAAAAATTGGTTCAGGTGTTTTAAATGACACGAATTTCTACAAAACATTTATCAGGATTGCAAAAATATTTAAATATTGATAAAATATAAAAAAACGTGGCTGGAAATGTTTCAGTTCTACCGTTTCATTTATAACTGATAAATAAAAGAAAAATTATTTAGAAAGCTGTTAATTTAATGTTTTATTTTTATTATTCATTTTAGAATATATTCTGTGCACAATATTTATCTAAATGCAAACAAGTTAAAATTATTTATAATTTTTCAGTAATTAGTTACGCAAAAAATATAACAATTACAACTATAAAAATCTAGTATAGGAAAATAAGAAATACTGAAATGTAAAAAAATTATTACTCAAGTCAAAAAAAAGTTTCAATGTTTAATTCCCTAAACATTAAATTTAAATAGGCGAAAGTTATTAATACCACGCTGAAAGCTAGAGCGAGGTTTTACCTAATAATTTCAGTATCAGTTCTGCTAAATGCTAAGTGCATAACGAGCTTCTTAATAAAAATAAAAGACTGTAGTAAACTTCACTAAAATAAAGTAAATAATAATATAATGTCAGAATTAAATGCATGAGGTCATAGGAAGATGGAAGGATTTGCTGCAAAGATAGAACAGGTTAGGTGTCTAAGCCGTGTTGTGAGAGTAATGATAATAAGAATTAAGCTTTCAATGCAAAATAAACTAGAAAAAAATGTTTCTTTAAAATTAATTTACCTCAAATCAACAGAAAAATCTATCAAATTATTAAAAAAATTTTAGAACAAACATTAGGTGTTTTGTTTTAGCACAAGAAACAGTTCTGGTTTGATAACAAAGACCTGCAGTTTCTTTCCCCTTTTTTTCTGGCACTAAAGGAACACATAACTCTTTTTACGAGAAAAAAAATTAATATCAAACGAATAATTTATTGATTGCTATGAAATTCTGTTTTTAAGATCTCCAAAAATGAGCACATAAAATATTGAATGCCCATAGGCGTTCATAGCACATTAAGAATAGTGACACGAAAAAGATGTAAGTATAGATCGCTGGTGACCTCTACAGCAACTCAAACAATTTTTTAATACTTTTTTCTCCTTTTATGTTTTTTCAAATTGTTGATAGCATATGCTTCTTCAGATGTAATGACTGCTACCTTAAGTTAGTATTTTGTTGCATGTCTTGACCCAGTGAATACGAAATGAACTAACGTGCGTACTTAAATTAAGATTTCCAATGAAGTGGATTAGTAGAAATGCTTATGTATTGTCATATCCTATTTTGTCTTCTGTGAACCTTTTTATTGCAGCTTTAAATGAGACCCCATTTGAAATAAAAGAAACTCTTGCAGTAGCAGGGAACATTAAAGACCATTGCTGCTTTGGATGTAATCTTTGTACAGTGATCAACAGATGCAGCTTCAAACGCATTTTATAAAATTAAATGACTATAAATGTTTTGTAACTCTGTCAAGATAAATGTTCACGTTAATTAATATGTGTTGTCCTCGAAAATAAAGTTTTCCACTCTGTATATATACATTATTATAAACTAACAACATATTAGATAAATCGTAGCTTTAAGAATGTATGCATAATATTTCGGAATTAAATTAAAGTTTGTGAAAGTGCCTCAAAAAAGCAGCTATACAAAGAAAATGTTAAAACCGTGAACCATGCGCTCGACTGCCAACTGCCGGGACCACTCAGCTGTTTAAAGTGAAGCCCAAACATATACATGACACAGTACGCGATGTTTTAACTCTCTTCACTACCGCACTTCCAGAAGAAGACTCCCATGCAAAACAGTCAATTTTGGCAGTGAATGAACTGTGTCATATTGCAGTGCAGCTAAAATAAAAGGCGAGTTTGGCGGCTATAATTTTTATTTAGACGGAGCGTACCTGAATGCCATAAGATGTCGACCCAGCCAATTAATGATATTGGATGTTCAAGTCACGTGGCGTGGAGGAAATGGAGAGCCCCCAACTCCCCTCTGGACCACCATGTCACCTCCCCTTCCAAACTGCCCTCAGCACCCGCGTATTTTCAGGGAACACTTTGCCGGTAACATACAAGAAGACGGCAGGTCTTCACGGGAAAAGTTTTCGACTCGGGGAGAGACTCTTCCAAACTTGAACATGTTCTAATCCCATCTCCGTTTCGTAAACATTCGCATTATTCCTGCGTTTTCCTCGACTACAGCTGTACA
Organism: Metallyticus violacea; assembly: GCA_030762175.1. Taxonomy (NCBI): domain Eukaryota; kingdom Metazoa; phylum Arthropoda; class Insecta; order Mantodea; family Metallyticidae; genus Metallyticus; species Metallyticus violacea. The sequence continues at coordinate 93,644,824 of CM060839.1, forward strand.
TGCAGGGAAAAGAAACTTTCCCTCGTGCAAGCAATGGCGTAGAGAACCATTACACAAATTATGATATCTAAAAGCTAACAGTGTGCTGTTATTCTTTCAGGCATTTTTTCGTTCTTTGAATCAAAGATTTTCAATTGCAATTATATTTTCTGCGAAAGGTTTATACCTTATGTGAATATTTCACGAATCTGACGTTTTCGATTTCGAGGAATTCTTGCCCTGAATAATTATTAATGAATGTGTTTACACCGACAATTCTAGTAGCGTTGTAAAATCGATATATAAACATCACAATAGCAAGTAAACAGTTTCCATACTATAGCAGTGCCATAACGCTGTAAAACCAACAAAACAAGAGGCAGTTTCTTAATTTTTATAGCTTTATCATATAAATCTTTATATTCATTTTAGTATTCCTGAATTTCTCAAATTCCTAACTTCTGTTTCATACTTCGATCCTTATGTTTTAATTTTTGGATTTAAGATAATTAACTTCTATTTCCAAATGACTATTTTATATTTTAAATTAATGTCCAACTTTTAAGGAAATATCTAAACAGTATTGGTTATTTGTTTGCTTTTGAGAAATGGTCCACTGTATCTAAAATGACCAATGTCAGAATCCTGGTAATAAAAGTAAGGAACTTTATTTACAATATTTTAATTGATTATAATTTGGAAGCAATTTTGATAAGTGCTATAAAATTTGTATAATTAAATAATTTTATATTGCAGCACTCACATTATTTTAATGCGCATATTCGGTAAATAATCACTGGTCTACAACATTTTTTGCTGAATGAAAACTATTCACATTTTCTGATTCCTTACCAAATAGAACCTCTCAAGCCAGTCTTGGTTTTGTCTCATCGGGCTACAGTTTTTCAGAAATCAGTAATATATAAAATAACAATTTGTATTGTTTGTTCATTGATCAAATACATAAAATAAATATTCTGAGAGATTTAAAAAAATATAATAAATTGTTCATATTGTGAATGGGACAGCAGAGTTAAATCAGAGCACTAGACCAGAGAAATTTGGTCACAAAGGAGCAATTTAGTCCTAGAGGGAAAAAAATTGCTTTCTCCTTCTAATGTTCTTCTTTCACCACTTCATATTAAATTAGGCATGATGAAGCAATTTGTTACTGCTGTGAATAAGGAAGTGATAGTTTCAACTTTCTTGTTACAAAGTTCCCACAGAAAACTGAAGCTAAGATGGCAGTAGATTCATGAGCTTATGCAGGATGAGACCTTGCCTCAGTCGATGTCCGAGTTAGAGAAGTCACCATGGCTGCCATACGAAAAAGTGATAGCAAACGTTCTTGGTAACAAGAAATCTGAGAACTATACAGAAATCTAGGAGTAGAATGAATTTTATCAACAGCCGTATTGATTACTTCCCTGCGAACCTTCACGCAATGAGTGAGGAACAAGATGCAAGATCATTGGGATGTGCTGATTACTGTTAATATTTGAAAAGAGAAACTAGTGAAGGACATATCACATCTTCGAAAATAATGAACTTCTCTTCTCCCTAATAATGAAAAAAGTTTGGAAATTCTTAATTCTTAATACATAACTTTCTTTTTTCAGTATATTCATTAATATTTAAGTTAAAACGAAACCTAAAAAACAGTTTTGTCTAAGCTATGTGCATTATAAATGTAAGTAGGTATATTACTACATTTGATGTGATTTTAATTAAAAACTTAGCCCGATAGAGTAAACTTGAAAACATATTTGAATTCACGCCATTCATATTCTATACCCAGGTGAAACGCATTATCTATTTAGATCAGTGTAATAATTGTTTGTGCGCGCGTGAGTGTGTGCGTTTATAAAGAAGGGTGCGCAGTTATCCGAAATATGGCGAACTTGTGTATCATACATAGGAGGATCATAACATTTCTATCTGTTTTCGTGAAATTAAATTTATAATGCTGTGCATCTGATATATACGAGGAGTTTTCTATGATCATAAAATTTTTGGCAACTCATCCTTAAAATTTTCACGATTTTTTTCAAAGTAATCCCCGTTGGATGCATTGCACCTGTCCAACCGTTTCTTCCAGTTTTCAAAGGCCTTGCTGGAAATCACTTTTGAGAGGCATATCAGAATCGCATCTGTAGCCTTGAACACTAAGCAGTGATGTAAAATGCCTTGCATGATGAAGTCCCTCTTCAATTTTGGGAAGAGGAACGTCACACGAGGTTAAATCTGGACTATAGAAAGGGTTAGAGACAAGCTTCACGTTGGTTTCTGTGAGACATTTAGCAACATTTGGAATGTGGTCCATGCATTATAGTAATGCAGCATCAAGCTTATTGCAGGGAAATATGGCCCTTTGCATGTGATATGGTCTTGCAGAGTTTTCAGGAAATCTTTGTAATATTGCCCAATTACAGTTCTGTGTGTGCAAGTAAGACATGCTGGTAAACCTTCCCTTGAATATCGAAACATGAAATGATTACAACACATTTGCTTTTTATGGTGTTGATGACCTTTGTTGTTTGTTCTCAGGATGGAAATGATGTAGCCAAGTTTCATCAGCAGCGATTACCTTTGAAAGATACTCTGCACCTTCTCGTGATATCGTCCTCAACTGCCTTCAAACCTGCACGCGAATGTTCTTTTATTCGGGAATCAGTTGTTTGGTAATTCACCATGCGCAAACACATCTCATGTGCATCTTTTCAATACCAATGTGTGAGGCCACCCAGTGAACTGTTGAAAAAGTTCTTAATATTATTTGATGATTCTTTCTCAAATGACAGCTGCGACGTTAACGTTTTCTTTCGTTAGAGCACCAACTAGAGAACAGGGTTAACCTTCCTTTGAAAACTATTCCCTCCCCTCTTTAAATATTTTAAAACATCTTCGAGCTGCGTTATAGGGAAGAACGACCTCCCCACAGGCTTCTGTAACATTGCATAGCCTTAGATGAGTATTTTTGACACCAAAGCAGAATTTCAAAGCAGCATATTGTTCGTAATATGTCACCTCTATTTTTCTGTAGGAGGAACTGAACATCTCTCAACTTGCATACCTATCACAGATGGGAATCGGAAGTTAGAGCAACGAAAGTGGTACCGCATGTACATTCTACATTAAGCTCACAAAAATAGTATAAAATAAAAATTTAGTGAGAGAAATTATGTCTGTAAAATAATTATACTTCTTTATTGAACAGCCTTCTAATATGTACATATAATCATTTTTCTCTTGTTTCAATATGCCCGCCATTCTTTCAAAGTACTTTGTCATAAACTTACGAAAACATGAAAATATTAATTATATTTTTATTTCAACTGTCACTAAAGAATGACGTTTATAGAGAAGCGAGTGGCTATTTTAGTGCCTGATTGCATGTTTGAAATATGCAGGATTTTTACTCGGAAAGTTCGTATGGCATTGTGTACATCGCTGTCTTTCAGCAACATGGAGCACCCCCTCATTTTTCGTTGGATTTGAGAGGTGAGGATGTCCCAGCAGATGGATAGGCAAAGGTTCATCGGTGTGCCTGTGCATGCTTTCAAATGCAGGTAGGGGAATGATTAAGTTTTTAAGAGCCCTTCGAGTGCACGATGTTTCATCGAAACAAACCAAAGTGCTCTGTATGTTGTTACTACGTTGCTACTTAAAGGGAGCCAGAGAAGAAAACTCCCGCTTGTAGCAATACAAGAGGCACCGGATGATGTTGCTTTAATTTATGCTTCAGCACGGACAACTTCTTGACTTGGGAAAAAGTGCAAACTGAAGGACACTACAGAATGTATCCAAAACTCGCCGTCCTCTTTCGGAAGTACAAGGAAAGAATGAGTTTGCTTCTTTCATTCTCACATCTTTTGTACTCAAGAGATCTGGGTTGTGCTGTACAAACGCATGAGGAGCCAATTACCAAAAGCATTCACAAGCTCAAGGAGATTCAGTATATACGTCTATAAGGGGGCTACACTAAAATCAAAATATCTATGGATATAGATTTCAATTTTAAACAAATTTTATATCCTCGTTTAAGTTTTTATGCAAGACAATGCCTCTCACGACAGCTTCCAAAGAATCAAGGGTATTATAGGGCTGTGGCAGAATTTTGTTGAAAATATACATATTTGCTTTCATGATAAATTAAATGTTAATAAAAATGTGAGCGTATTTGCATAAGAAACCTCTCCAAATTTACGATATCTTTAAAAAATATAAGGTCCTATAATTCGATTTGCTCTTACGGCATACCACACACTAATCTTTTTATCATGCGGTTCGTGAAATATTTGTGGATTTTCTGTGTTCCAGAATCTATTGTGCTGTGAACATACGTAACCACGTAAATGAACCCACACTTCATCAGAGAAAGTGATTAACTGTGAATCAACAATCTCATCATGAATGTTCTGTAAAACCCAATTACAGAAATTCACTCGACTTTTGTTTTATGCGGCCGTAATTCTGGGACTAGAGTAATTGTGAGGTTTCGATAAAAGTTTAGTAGCCATATGGACTGAAGTTTGTGAAACGCCAATTTCGAGTAATGATTTATTAGCAAATGCCCCAATATCATCCAGCGTTTCTTCTGTTAGAACCCTACGTTTAAGCCTACGAATTTTGCAATTCAGCGATCTTTAAACCTATTGACAAGGTTTCTAGCTGCACCTCTATTTGGAGGTCGAATGCCAGGGAATCTGTCTACAAATTGGCTACACACTTATCGGCATGAATCTGCTTTGATGCAAGTATCGTATATAAATATTCGTTGTAGAGTAAATTTTTCAACCGTCATTTCAATTATCCAAATGCCTTATTTAACGCACACAGAGCTCATGCACTCTAAAGCTGATTCGAAAGAAGTACACAAGCGACACGTCTTCTAACATTTCAAACTGTACAAAGCAACGACCGGTAACACAGAACCCGCGCAAGCGTGTTCTATTGCCAACACCTCAATCTGTACTAAGCATTGACCGAAAATGTATGGGCTCGCACAGCATTGAAGGAAAATTACACATCTAGAATGCCGCTGTTTACTTCGCGCTTTACCGGCTTCTTCCAGCCCGCTTTCTTGGGTCAAACCTGACGCGAACTCTCGTATACATACTTATATGAACCAAATTCTCAGAAGAAAAAAACTGAAATACAAATATACAGTATATATAAATATAATTTATCTAAATCATTAAAAAATTCCAAAAAAAGAATAAATAATCAGCATTTTTTTCTAAATGTTCAGTTAAAACACATATTTTTTTCCTCCTTTCGTTCACTTTTTCCTTCTTTCCTCTTTTTCACAGCTTAGATTCGGTAAAATACAGTCGTTTATTTCCAAGAAACTGATTCATATACAATTAAAAAAACTACTCACTTTTCTACATACCCTTGTCACTTAATGCATCTTTCCTAACATACTTTAAACAAAAATTAACACTTCTCCATTGAACCATTCCTTTTGAAAAACAATATATATAAATTAATAGTAATTATGATAGCAGAAAAAGATAAAACAAAGAAAAAGTCACACTTGAGATCACAAGTGACTCTTGTCCTCTTGCCATAGAAGGACTCTACGAGTCCGAAATATACCGATCTCAAGTGTGACTTTTTCTTTGAGTTTTATCTTTTTCTGCTATCATAATTACTGTTAATTTGTTACATTGTTGATAGTGTTGCCTTATTTTTATTTTTCTTATATACATATATATGACAATCACTGATGTAACGTTCATAATAATATTATACAGATCGTTCTGCAAAAAAGCTCGACAGTTAAGTTAGCTGTATGAAGTCTTTGATTATCTTGGAGGAGGACTGCGGCTTGATTAAAGCTCTTGACCTTTGGTTTATCAAACTAGAGAAAATTGTTCAGAGTAGTGAACAGCATTACCCGTTCTTTAAAAAAAATCAAAAAACATCGCATCTCTGTGTTTCCAGAAGTAAAATATCACAGGTATATAACGGAAAATTATAAATAAAAGTTTGAAGCAATATGAAATCCACTCCACCAAAACATAAAGTAAATGTTTATCAGTAAATTACAAGCAATTTCTCCAAGTTTTCTGACAAGAAATTATACCGTCTATCAGTAAGAGTATGTTTATATAATGAAACGCTGCGCTCTGTTCAATATCTGCTAAATCATGCTGGAATATATTTTCCCTTCCTTCTAGTCTTTAAGAGCTTCATTTAGCCTCCAAGTAACGAACTTCATACACATTCGATATCATTCTTATATCACGTAATTTCATTTTCGCCTTTGTTAAAAACGAAAGTATTTATACAATAATATAAATTCTGTCAACAAAGCATTTTATCTATTGTTTACGCATTATTGAAATACTTTTTTTTTCCCCCACAAATTATGTACGTCGCGACAATGTGGCTCTGTTGAAATATTTGCATACCAGAATATTGTGGCACGCGGCAGGAATGTGGGAAACTAGTGCGTGTAGCGTAGTGACAGTTGGAGAACTGATAGTTGGGAAAGTAGCTCTGCGCATGCGCAGTAGGACAAAGTGTAATGTATTTTTTTTAACGGTTTCTGGGGAGCCGAGAGCTGGAATTTGGAGAGAGTGAACGTTGCACCTTCTGCTCCGGAATGGCAACCTTTAAGACGGACAAGGCAATTTACAATTGGTAATAAAATTATGATTTAACATTGCGTAATGTTCACACTTGCTTAGAATAACTCGGTGCATTATTATTTTCTTGTTGTTATTTCATTTTCAGTATGATTAGGTGTAATTATTCTAGATAAGTGATGCAGCTACACTCCTTGTTCAGTCTAAGGGTGATGTAATGAATAAATTATATATATATATATATATATATATATATATATATATGCGGGTGGATTTACAGTAGGTGATTTTATTCCTTAGCATTTCTTCCTAGACAGAGTTAATTTTTTTCCACCATCTTAAGAAATGAAGTTCAGATATTTCGGATTGTTTTTTTAATTACCTATACAGGAATAGATTTCAGAAAATATAACTCACAATACAATTAAAAAAGTTTTAGTCTTATACGTTACATGTAAATCATATACATACATACCGAGGCTCGAAACTAATATACCTACAGGTCAGAACAGCATTAAAGGAGAAGTTTTCTTGTCAGCTGAGTGTTAACAGCAAGTTAACAGGAAGTTAAACGCGTTAGTCAGAATTGAAAGAAATAAATTATTTGGAATTTCACAAATTTTGATGAATTTATTGAACAATGTAAAATAAAATCTTCAAAACGCTTAAAACCATACTAGACAATGTAAAATTGGTGTAAAAATAGGTAAATACAAATAGTTATATGAATTATTATGAAATTGGAAGTGATGTTGGGTTCTTCATGTGTTAAAACATAAAAATGTACTTCTCAGTTCTCTATGATTAATGAATTAAAATATGATTTAATTATATTTTTCCTTTCACTAGTCAGAGGGAACTTTCTGACGGTTATAAACTCTTATTTTCATTTCTGTTTTAATGGTCAATTGATTGAAGAAAGCATACGCTACATATCGATACAGCTCTACTACTTTTCTCTCGAAATTCAGTTCTTTCGGATTATATATTTACACTAAAGCTCAGCAGTATTCCATCTTATGCCTGCAGAGAGCGCTGCGTACCCTGTAATTCAGCGATGCTTCAAAACCGCTTGCTCAGCTATACTAATCGCCTCTGCTGTAATGACGCCCATTGATTCTCCTGGCCGGACATTATCGCTGATGCATTCATGGCTAATGCAGAAGCAATTGCATTCCACAAACTCAGTGACTGTTGCTCAATAGCTTTCTTCCTTCAATGAGGTTAATCTTTCTGGTGCTATGCTTAACCACAGACATTTCGAGAGATTCAGTTCATCCTACAGATTTGTAATGAGCTAGTCATGGTCACAGGAGCTTGCCAGAGAGAGCAGGTTGAAAATATGACAGTTAATGATGTTGAAGACACAGGTGAACTCTGGAACTTGTAAAAATCAAATGGTATATCCACACCGTTATGAGTATTTCATCTGGCATCTTAATTTCTGCTTACAGTAAAACAGATGAAGGGCGTAATTAAAACGATTTACGAGATATTTGTTCTAATTTTTTTAAACCTTATGGTAACAACTGAAGACAGCAGAAGCACGATAATTTGCAACACTAAAAAAATGTACAATAATTAATAAAAAGATAATTTTTAAAAGCAAAGGCACTGGTTAAACTGGTTCCACACATTATTTCTCATTTGCTTGGAACTTTGAATTATAAGGTCAATTTGTGCATCTGATGTCTCGTCAAAATATTCTCAATTGCCCACCACACTGTGCACATTGAGGTGTAGGTCAAAGGAGGTACAGTGACCTGTTGTGATAAATTTGCATAAAAACAATTGTGATAAAATAAAAGTGATATAACAGGAACGGTGAAATTTAGATGACAGACAGCTGCAATTGGTTGGGATTCCCAATATTCTAATACCGGGTTAGTCACTGATTCATTTGCTAAATAGTAATTGTAGGTGTATCCTATATCATTTGATTATTACAATCACTGGGAATATTTCGAACAAATGAGGATCTAAAGTAATGCGTTTTTTATTTTATTTATTTATTTATTTATTTTGAGGGAAGGGAAATTTCGCAATTCTCCACACAAGTTGATCAACACTCCAGATACACAACTTCAAAGAGTTCAAAATACCTGAATCTAAAAGATTCAAACTCTTTCACGGGCGTGTTTTCAAAAGCTATTTCCCATGATTAGATGTTGTCACCTGGACATTAGCTGTGCATCGCATCTTTTCTGGAAAAATGAATAACGCTATCTACCTAAAAAATATGAACAATTCTCTCCAATTCTACTCCTAAATTGTACATTACATTCAATGTTTCTGAATAAAACATCAAATTGATAAACTTACTGTAACAATAACAACTTATGAGACATGAAAACAGCGTTAGTAAGTACAAGAAAAAACAGCATGATTATTTAATAAGCTAATCATACCGGGTGTAACAATACGGGTGTACGACCAAACGTTCAGAACACATTACTCACACGTAGAAGAAAATATGTCACACGGACATGGGACCGGAAACACTTTATTTCCATGTTAGAACTCGTTTTCTACAACTCTTCATGGTACATTAATCATGGGGAACAAACAGGAACAGAACGTACCAGCATACCACATGAAACTCTTTCTTGCATGAAATGTTCAAAATACCCTCTTGGTTAAATTGTAATTGTTAGGCTCACCGCCAGTGTTTTGTGTTCCATTTGAACGAAGGTAGTGTTAATGCTAGAGGAGGGCATTTTGAACATTTCATGCAAGAAAGAGTTTCATGTGGTATGCTGGTACGTTCTGTTCCTGTGTGCTTTTCATGATTAATGTTCTGTAAAGAGTTGTAGAAAATTAGTTCTAACATGGAAATAAAGTGTTTCCGGACCCATGTCCATATAACATATTTTCTTCATCTTCGTGTGAGTAATAAGTGTTGAAATTTAGCCGCACCTCATTGTTACACCCGGTATACAGCCGTTTGGGTATACCTTAACCAAGAACATAGATGAAATGTGTAAGTTCCGTAATTTCTTCGGAGAAATAAAAGTTTATTTTAAAGAATATAAATCATACCGAGCTCAGGCTGTAATATACGAAATTCTTATTCAGGTCCTAAGTTCAAATCCTGCGGCCGACTAAATTGACCAAGGATTTCCGTGGTTTTCCTCAGTCCATTTTAAAAAAAGGGCAAATACCGCTTTAGTATTTCTCTACTAAGGTTTCGCCTTCGAGGTAGTCCTAATATTCATTAAGGGTGTAGCTCAGTGTGCACGTTTAATCATGTGCGTCAAGAATAAATATTATAGCTTCTCGACAGGTGACTGATCTGGGTATTGGTATGCAGGTCCTAAAGCTGGAAGATGGTAAATGCAATGAAAGAAGAAAATAGATCACTTTGACATTACTGCATGTCCATATGTTTGCTGAAGAAATTCCGATACCTTCATAAGCGATCTTGGGTTTAGGAGACAAGCATAGCTACCACTGCACCACCAGGACCCATATCTCTCTCTCTCTCTCTCTCTCTCTCTCTCTCTCTCACGCCCACGCCCACGCGTGGGATATACAGATATACCAGACATACCAGCAATTAAACAACAGTCCTTTGATTTATTCATCAACATTTAAACACGAATAAGGTTAGTGCAAGATGAGTGCATAGATTTCTTTCCTCAGTCCAAAAGCAGCAACGAGTCTTCTGTTGTCAGGCATTTTTTAAACTCTGCTGTGGCAACGACAGAGAAGTTCTGCTAACCATTGTTACAAGAGATGGAACTATGGTTTTCTACAATGATCCCTTGTCCAAAAGAGCAGCAATGGAGAGACGTAAACCTGGCGAAGTACCGCCTCTAAAGGCCAAGGTCACTCAGTAAACCAAGAAAATCATTGTCACAAAATTTTGGAACTGTAAGAAGGAATACTCTTCATTGACTTCAAGGAGAGGAACACCACAGTAAATGGGGAGTACTACGTTGGCCCATTGCACAGACTACGTGCTTCCATCAAAGAGAAAAAGCGAGAAAAGCTGAGTGCTGGTAAGTGCCTTCTTCACGACAAAGGTATTGTGCTCATGGTTCTTGTTGCAAAGGAAGCTGTGAAGAAACGTGGCTTCAAGGAGATCGATCATCCACTCTACAACCCAGATCTGGCTCCCAGTGACTATTTCCTCTACTCAAAACTCAAGAGGGACCTTCGAGAAAGCAAATTTAAGTGTGACGAAGAAGTGTTGGATGCTCTTTATGCTCATTTTGCACAAAAGATTTCTGAACATTTTTGGGGAGGGGGGATTGAAATGTTAATTAAAATATATGAAAAGTGTATTTCAATAATGAAAAGTGAAATAAAGTTGTCTTTAGCATACTTAGAAAATGGTTAAGCGGAAACTTATGGACCTACCCTCGTACTTCATATGCCAATAATGCATGCTTTCTCACAAATAGTGTTGTTGGAATACACGAGACAACAGTGTGGAGTTGTTCCAACAAACAATTAATTGCTGGAAGGATAGATAGCATCTATCCTACATGCTCTAGATTTCCCATATTATTCGCTATTCTAATCATTACCTAAACACGGCTTGTACAAAAGAAAACTTTTCAATAAGCCCTTAAGAAAGAGGTTGCCTACACCAAGTCAAACTAAAGTCGCATTACTTCATTTCTCAGTTCCAGAGTAGTCATAACATACTGCGATTCTGCGGCCTTTCATGGTTTTGTAGCCCATTTCACGGTAGCTGTCGGAGCGGTAACCTTCGGCGTTCAAATTCTCGCAATTGCAACTATAAGTACATTGAAAAGCAGCACTTTAATACAGGAGACGTTCCAGCTACATCCACACATTTCTGGCATCTTTTTAGAAAATTGTCATTGTGCGTTAATTTCTAGTGTAATATTCACTTTCATTTCCAATATATCTTTTTCCATACGCATTGTTTTTTATATCCCCCCATAAATAAATGTATGCATTTACTACATATCATACAGTTAATTTCTCGTCATGCACTGAGATTTCGTAAATAAAGCCGGTTATTTCTGCACTTAAATACCTGTTATTTTGCGTCAAAATGGAACAATTCTTATTAACGTCCCGTAATATCCACTTACAGAAAGTTACATCTGCCTGCAGTTCCAGTAGCCTTGTAACTCAATTTCGGAAAATGAACGATGTATGTGAATACTTTTCTAAAAAGTTGCGAGCAACAAAAATATGAAAGACCTGGTATAACTGAGTGTTGGATGGGCATGCAACGCCTGCCCATTAACACAAAGGAAACATTGAACTAACCTTGAAGATTTGTAGGGCATATAGAGTGAAAATGGAAGAATATGAATCATCTACAGGGAGGATGTGGTAGCCGTAGATTACATCTGTAGTTCCACTAATTGCCATGCCTTGTATTTTTACTTCTGATTTACCCTCCAAATCCTCGTATGATAAATGGCTACTTTACGTCATGGCACTAGAAACCTGCACATACTCAGTAATGCTATACGGGTGCCAGACGTGGTCGGCTACAAACAAACAGATGAATACACTACAAAGGAAAATGCAACGCAGGATATTAGGAGTAACAATATGGAACGAAATCTCCAATGAGGCATTAGCCCAAATAAAATCAACAAAAACAGATATCGCAGAAAGAGCCGCGAAATAGAAGTGAAAATGGGGAGGCTACATAGCATGGATGCAGGACGATAGATGAACGTATGTAACCACCATGTGGGACACGCGCTTAGGCAAACGACACAGAGGCACGTCAAGCTGGAGATGGGAAGACTTCTACGCGGCACAGGCAGGTCGACAATGAATTAGACTAGCAAGAAGCAGGGATACATGGAAAACCATGGAACATCAACTTCCAAATGAGTGAAATCTTATGAACAAAAGTAACAAAGTGTAACATACAGGGTAATACTACCGTACACAACTCTAATGCGAATTAGCTCATCGCATTAGCGAATAAGAGCTACCCCCTTGTAGAAGGCCTTTCACCTTCACAGGGGTATTCGGGTTCATTATTATTATTAATTAATACAATAATTATAATTATGGCTAGCAAATATCTAATAAGTGTGATCGTATTCTGAAACAAGAATTTTAGTTCACCAAAAATATTTGAAGCAGTATACGCGACTTCAGATATTCGTATCGCAAGCATTGACAGAGATCAAGTCATATTTCCCCTTCTGATCTTTAACGCATTTATAAAAAGCGGTGTCATAGCGAATAGCTGAACGCTTATCATCACCACTTCACACGCTAGCCCCCGGCCGGAATTAAAGGAACCATTTAGAAGTGTCAGATGCACGCGGGTGAGTTTTAATTACCCTGATAATCGCGGCTCATTCGATGACGTCACCTCAACCCTCTTTCCGGATGTTCGGCGTCCACCAGAAATGAATGACCATTATCCATCGCCATCCTGGTCCTTTTCCCTGAAAAATATGGGCACCCCCGGCAGCGGACACTGGGGAAATAAATCCCTGGCAGTAATTATGTTTATCATACATTTTGCAAAAGGGGTGGAAAGCCTATGGTGTGGTTTCAGGTGAAGAGAGTAGGGAAATGTTTTAATTGTTCTCCCTGCTGGCTTTCCATTGGTCGTCATTTCCTCGTTTCGCCAAGGGAGGTTTAGATAAAACAGGAAGCAAGAAGCAGATGCGATCAAATAATAAAGACAGCGCGTTATCCAATAGGCAACGCTCGAGGAGTGTGCGAGGGACGTGAATTTAATTCCGGAGAAATCAGACTGTCTATTCATTATAGCATGCAAGTCAAAAAGTACAGGTAACAATTCCATCAACAGTGGCAAAATTAATAGAAATAAATCGACTGCAGAAACGAAAGAGAATGTGAAAAGCAGCATAAAAGAAAAGGATTAAAATTATTATTATTATTATTATTATTATTATTATTATTATTATTAATCATACTTTAAATCTCTCAATTATCCGGTTTTTTTTTTTTTTTTTTTTTTTTTTATATGAACAGCTGCAATGTCGTGATGATTTTTGTTTCTTTCTGCTGCAAACCGGATATTTTCTCGTGAATTGTTTTGATCTTGTGGTTTTAAAGATGTTTTTATCCTTCTCAAGATAATCAATAATTAAAATTCCTATAATGTTCCTAACCGACCATGGCGCAGAACAACTGACTTTTATTCACTGTTTGAACTGTTGTCTACATTCTGGTGCGTGGATTCGAGCCTCAACCAGAATTAAAAGCCGATGCACAAAATCAGTTCTGATACTGTTATGTAAAAGTGCTCCAAATACTATTGCACATTTTTATATGAACGTGTTTCTGATCTGCTATTAGCAAACACGGCTCCCACCTTGTGTGAAGTTTTTTCATGTTAAACTCTTCAAGTAAAATATAATCTATACATGCTTATGAAATGCCTGAAAAGTCAGCAATTTACGCACTTTGGTATTCGGTCATCTAATATATCATGTAGTAAAATGTACATAACCATCATTTGGACGCGTGGCTGGCTTAACGGGGATTTGCTTGCTCCGGGAAGATCTCTGTTTTCTCATTTATGTTGGAATTGATGTTCTTGTGCCGCCTTACATCTCTTAAACCTTTTAAGAAAAATTTCATTAACACTTATTAATTCTTCTTCTAAAATTGCAGCAATTTCCCTTCTTACAGGCTCTATAATTCTGTAAACATTCACAGCAAACGAAACGCCAATTTTTTGGTCATACAATGGTAGTTCGTTTACAACTGAACTCCAGTATCTATTGTTTTGTGTCCTTATATGGCCATGTAATGCGGTTCAATAGAGCGATAATTAACATTATCCAACACACAACTGCACTATTCACATTATCACGTGGTTGGAATTCCTGAACTACATTTATCTTATAGGGCTTTAATTTTAAAAGAGCAGTGGCATTCCAATCTACGTTTTTCTCGGAGGTTTCTTTGAACTTGGTTCTAGCTTTTCTCCGATGATATCGAGTTTTTCCTCTGTAAGAACACGAGGCGTTTTACGTTCAGTATCTTATCAAGAACAGACCGCGTTTGCCTAACTCTATTCACAAGACTGTGAACCGTTTCTCTATGAGACCCACGAGCAGCAGGGTACATGTATATAAATCACAATCTACATGAGTTTATTGTCACATAGGAATCACATATGAAGATTCTTGTGCTAATGTATACGACATTATAACAGCGCTAACATACTGTAACACTCAAACATGTAGTCTTACAATTTTTCAACTTCTATACAGCACAATGACTTCGCGTCAACTGATTAGTGGAGGTGGAGAAGTAGAACCGGTTAGAAACAGAGAAGTACAGGATAGGTAAATCACCGTTAAGCCGGCCATGCGTCCAAGCGAAGACTCTGTAGTTTCTTGCTTATAGGCCGTGGTTCATTTGATGAAAAAAATGACCTCATGTTTCATCCGTAGCTCCTTCGGGCATATTCTCCTGTCTAGCTGCCATTCTAGCAGTCAACACTTCCTCTGATGGTGCCCAACGGAGCTATGGGCGAAACGTTAGGTGGTTTTTCATCAACGGCCTATAAGCCCGGGAACCACATTTTATTGGATCAACGCTGGCGTGAAAGTCTAAGTATGTATACATATCAAGTGCTATTGTTGCGCTTTTTGAAAGGCTTCACGGTTGCTACAACCATGTATAAATTCAGCTCGCATAAACTTTTATATATAGAGTACCCACAACACAATACTGGCTTGATACTTCAAACGAATGCTTAAGACAGATACGAACTTTACACTGTGTTCGAGAATGAAATTCTCAAGAATGTGTTACCATCTCAATCTTTAGACTTAAATATCTGCAACTTTTATCTTTGGGGAATGTTAAAACACAAATCTACAAAATCAAGCCACATACACTAAAAGTGCTGAAGATTAATACTGAGAGAACAACATTCTGTCTGACAAAAGGCAACGTTTCAGGACAAAAAATTCCCGAAAAAGTCATTGCCATATACTGCAATGACAATAAATTTTGTAAATTCACCGGTAAATTAATTAACTTAATTCTAATATTGACACTATGTATCAGTATTCATAGAACAATGAGGCCGATTATTTCATTATTATTCATAATTTAATATACAATAAAATAAATACTTTTATTAATTTCTGGATGTAAATTATGATCTCAATACTAATTAGTTAACTGAGTTTTATAGTTATAGCAGGTAGAGTACATAGAAACATATTTTAAGTGCATAAAATTGTATTCTTTGCTGTCTGATATTAAAAATGTGTTTTAGTGCCTGTTTTGATAATTTCAGAGTCTATTAGGTGTCTAAAAATTATTTGTAGTCAAAAACCTTTTTTATGCCTTCAGTAAGACCAAACCAATCATAAAAATGCTTGGACTAATGAAACCTATAAAACAGATACATTCATTTTTGTTATTGTCACTTGTGTGAAGAATATGTGATCCTGGGTTTCTATCCAAAAAAGTGAAGCTGTGCTGTGAAATGTTTTTCTTTAGTTCAATTATGCTAACACTCATTTTTATAGTGTTAAAATGTATTTAATTATAGCTTTATTAGAGTACATATTCTGAAGCGACCATTTTATACTAATGCTAAATTCTTCATTGATATTTTTCAAACTGTATAATAATGCAAATGTTGTAGTTTGAACTTCATTGCATTGACACAAACTATGGTTCAACTCTAGAAAATCTTTATGGAGTAGTGATTTTGGCTAAGTCTTGATAAATGGAGCTTGGTACTAAAGAGAATGTTCAGAATATTTCTTTGGGGAGAGCAAAGCCTTTTAAATCAACCCTTACTTTAAAGTCACTGGTATATTATCTGAATTACTGATTATGCTATTCTAATAGTGAATGATACCAGAATATTTTTAATTTCGCCTTTTACAAATTAGCCAAGTTATGGGGAAAGGGCAACTGACAAACGGTGTCTCCTATTTATGTTTCTAACAATATTTGTGTTGTTACATTTATAATAAAAAGTCCTCATATGTCAAATCTATCTGAAAGTTTTAGAGCACTCTTCCACCCAGAATCTTTGAAAGCGGTCCCTGATATTTCCGCTGACTCCCTCAGATCTGGCAGCCCTACATGGAGGCAAAACCACAAAATACAGCAAATGTTCTTGAACTGCGGAAATACCAATGCGAGAGTCTCGTGAGCATGTCCACACTAAGCAATACAGTGGACAGGGTTTACAAGCAGTATTTATTCCTTCCATACATTTGGCCTTCGCCCCTAGGCGCGTCAAGAAGGGAGAGTGGCGCCATCTGGTAGCAGACACTTAGCGCCTCTCTTCATTTCCTTGTTTTCTTAAACCTCCTCCCACACAGTCGTATATCATCTTGCTGGTCCAATATCGCATCCCCACCAGTTCCTATTCTCTCTTTATCGCATCAGTCTGTGAGATATTCCACGGAGGGCGAAACAAAGTTCAAATGTGCACGCATTTGTTGGCTTTTTCCTAATTTCTTCTTGTCTGGAGAACCTGAAACACATTAGCTGTCACTTACCCGTCTTCAAAACTTGAAGTCTTCACTAATAAATCAACTGTTCTTCATAAAGACAGAACTCGAACTTGGTTGAATTCTTTTTTTTTTTTTTTTTTTTTTATTGATTTATTTATGGACGCTCTTTAACATCTCAGGTCATCAGCGTCCCATTCAACTCAGGGCGTGAAACGGCCGACAAATTTTGCTCAGAGGCCTCTCTTTCAGGCTTGAGGTTCTTTTTCGTGCCGTAAATGTACGACACGGGACCCACGGCTTTACTTCCCTTCCGAAGGAAGCCATACTTAGGATTTTTACGCCCGAAAAAATCCATCGATCCTGGCCGGGTTCGAACCCGCGTTTTGGGCGTAGGATAGTTGAATTCTGACTTAATATATTGAGCGATGAGTTCATGTTTGCTTTGTACACAATTATGTTACACTTATATATTTTCCGCAATTTCAATCATGTTGATACACTTCATCTAAAGCAAGATGATTTGAGTAAGCGAACAAGAACGCATGTTGACTGAGTTAGTGTCGATGAGGAGTTGGTCCTCAGAAGCAAGGATTTGGAAACATTGTAACGTGTACGTACATTGCAGCATTTCTCCGCTTTTCTTACCATTCAAAGCATGCTAATTGAGAATGCCTTTCCTCCAAATGAAATTGAAAATAAATGTTTACTTTCCCAGTAATCAAGTCGCATCAGGAATTAGAATTCATGCCGCATGCATCATATAAAAAATCTATCTCAATCAGATATAATTCTTCCTGCTAATTAACGAAAACGGTGCAAAGATTCTGAGCTCGTCCAGTGTGTTTTGATTCTTTCAGTCTTCATTTCAATGGGTTATTACAGGTAATTAATGTATTGATAATCCAAACAATTGCAATGCAGTGCTTATTCTAATTCTCTGACGTTTTCATTAAATTATTTCACCTCGGATTCTCAATAATTTTATCAGTTTTTCAGTATTAATATTTGAATAAAATAGAAACAGGCAGTTAAAAAAAAATACTTGAGTCAGATTGGAAGTTATGGCAGTAATTTTAGAAAATATTAAGCCTCGCCTGTTTCGTGATTTATAAATGATATAAGGAAAATGAAATTGAATGCAATCACGTTTAGACACTGATCCAGGGGGTTCTGTTGAAAGAGAGAGGATTTTGTTTTGCGTTATGCAGCTATTTTAAACGTCCAGTCTAAGCGTGAATACTTGGACCTGAGGTCCCTAGTCTTTCATCTTCATAAAGTAAAGCATTACGAAACATTTATTAGAATTAATACAGTGCGTCCAAAAAATTCAACACTTAGAACAATCACAGTACATACTGTGTCATCCGCTAGACTCCATACAAATTGAAGGCAAAATTTAATAATGTTTAAAACAAAATAATAGCTTGGGTAAAATGGTACGGTACTCACCTTCGAACCTTTAACATATATTTTTCTTTTCTCGAAGTTTAAGCTTGAACTTAACACATTTCCAGAAACTGAAGTCGAAGAGGTTTCTAGTTCTACGACCATGGTGCCCATTCAATGACGCTTGTGCGCCAATCCAACGTCCAGCTCGCCAATCACGTATTGCATTGGTGAGCCACTCGTTTATTCTTCATGTTTCAGTCACTTCACTACCACAAGGCCGGACATGCATGTTTACATCACTTATCTCTAAAAATCACTTGCATTTTTCACCAATATCAAAGGAAAACCGGAAAATAATGAAAACGTAAGCAGGTCGAGGTAATACTCAATGACAGAACACATTTTGACTCATTTATATCATTTTAATGACATGTTAGATTATTACCTTCACTCTTGTTTGCCGTCGCCAAGGTGACCCATTCAGAAGCTGGTGGCGTAGTGTCCTCCGCCTTTTGGATAATGAATATGACAAATTTTGACTGCAGAGCTCTCAATTGTTGGTAGTGTGCACGACTACATATTTATAAGAAATAAACGAAATGAGACAACTAAAAGTGTAAAATGTAGGTGATGGAGAGATTAAATAAACAATAATAAAGCCCACGTTAAGCATACAGACGATCGCTTATAGAAAATAACAAAAAGAATAAAATGCAATTAACGCTTTTAAAGTAAAGATAGTAGCACAAAACTAAGGTAATGTTTGTAGTAAGAATTTTATTTGATAAAGGATAAATATAAAAAATGTTGAGCTATATGATGACGTTTAAAGCAAAAAGAAGAAGAAGAAGAAGAAGAAGTTAAATTGCAAAAATTAAGTTTCGTATAACAATAATGTCTGTTCTGGTATATAATTATAATAAGCTAACAATGAAAGAAACAGAAACAAGGAAAATTGTTTCAGCAATTTTTTGTTTTAATTGTGCTCGTGTCCATTTTCACTACTGAAGCATCACAGGCGGTGAACATTGAAAAGACATAACATGATAAATTTGTGTGTTCTATTTCAGAGAAGGAAGTATTACATGCCGAATTTTAGAATATCACTCCGACATTTGCCACTAATGGAGTAGACGGTCCTGATGAAAATCGAACCGCAGACTAGTGAGAACATGTCTTAAGACCTCACCCAATCATGTCGGTAAAAGATATTAAATATGTCAATTTATCTTCTTAGACTAGAAAATAAAGTTTAATGCGTAACAATAAATCACAATAGAAGAAATAGTTAAATGTTATACGAAGAAATTAGGAAGACAGGAATTATCAAAGAGGTCTTGAATCGAGAGTCAGAACGTCAAAGAGAAATAGATAAGTTTTACTTGGGTAGGAAACAGGCCTATAAGGGAGAAGTGGAGAATTAGGTCAGAACAAGAAGAGAAATAAAGCTAGTGGTAAGAGGTGGATGGTTTGTTTACTAACCATTATTCATTTATGTCCATTTCAATTTCACCTTATGAACGAGAACATTAGCAGATTGGAAGCTGCAGAGATGAAAACTTTGGCAACTAGAGGGTGTACAAAACTAGACCTACTAAAAATGAAGAAAAGCTATATTTAATTTCATGTCCATCCAAGTGATGGCAGTAATGATAATGCTCAGCAAAGTCAACGTTTAAAAATATTCAGTGAACTCAAAAATTCGCAACTATCATATGAAAGTAACATAACAAATTATTGGGCTGGCCAGAGTATCTTGAACTCGGGTTTTCGGCAGTCAAAATAAAGTGAAGGATTTTCATCCGGCTCCTTTGAAAGCATTGTAAAGACACCGCCAGATACAACACTCAGAGAAACAAAACACCGCTTGCAAGACCACAATCTCGCCTGGAGTAGAAACAATAGAAGCGGAGCCTGTTTTCTAGAGAAAGGAAGCAGAAACATAGCCTTGACATGCCTACAAGCAGGGAGAAGTATTGCACTGTGCTTTACAGTAATGGTGCTATGCTAAGTCGGACAAGCGGAAGTTTATATCTCGTGGACCGGAAACGAAAAATAGAATGTTTTGAAACAATTGCTCAAAATAACCTAAAGATCTTTCCGAACTCATCTAATTCATAACTTTTGCCAAAAGTTGTATTTTGACGTTATTCAGCTGTGATAGGAAAAATATTTAAATATCTCCGCTCTAGTTTGTGTAATCTACCTATATTCAGGTACTTTAGAATATAATAACAACAATATAATAAAGGCGTGAGAACAAAACTCCTACGAGAGACATTCCTCACATAAAGTGTGTGACAGGTCCTCACAACCACAATGCCCGAGAGTGAATGTATTTATGTAATTTAAATATCATATAATAACAAACAGGCACATTTCACGTACCAGAAAAATGCATTTGGTTACAGAGACACATGCCTCCTTGACGAGAGGGAAAAGGCTGCCTCTTGTAATCTCTTGCGCTCTCACTTACTCGAGTAAGTGCACGCAGGTGTCCGGCATGAGTCTTTTGGATCCGTAGTTGCTGGACATGCTCGAAATTCGTAAAAATAGAAAAAGGAACCGGTGTTGGTGATGACGTCATTTCATCGAATGATCACGAGCTCTCCAATGAGGAGTCAAAGAGTTGCTGAATTTAAAGCGAGCACGTTTGGGAGCACAAGACCTCCCCAATAATATTTCAATATTTTAAAGGCTACGATTCCTGGGGCGCTGGTCTGTGGACCCCGTTAGCTCTTGATAACACAAGGGAACACTTTGAATTTAATATATAAGTGGAAGAGACGCAGTTTCAGAGTCAGTAGTTACCAGGATGCAGTCCGGGATACAGTAGGCAAATGAAAGACACGAGGCACATAATATAGTGTTAGGGCGGTAGATGCAATTTGAGGCACCTTGCGTAGCTCGTGGCGTTAATGTCAAAGAGGTAATGAACCAGATATCCGACAACAAAGTATCGTGTGAAGAAACACTTCCAGGCGTTTAATGAAACAACTTGTCGTGTGATTTGAACCCTTCCCTGACTACGAGGGCACAAAAGGCGATTTCGGGCCTATGAAGGACCCGGGGTATGAAGAGAGACCCCCGGGTAAATATCCAACAACTGCAACTAAATCAACGACAACCGCTTCAAGTGCAAGCTGTCTCATTTAAATTCAGTTCTATTAAATCTTTGTAGATAATTTACAAAGGTTTGGAGGACATCAAAAATCTAAACAACGCCTAAAAATAGTACACATTAAAGAATTTGCTAAACAATCAATAGTAGTAAACTACTTATAAAAACGTTTATTTGCTAAATATGAACTTGGTGACATTTACAACTCTGCGTTTAAAATGTTTACATACAGAGGGTGCCAAAAAATGTATAGCATTTCAAGCAAAGAAAAAAGTGTTAACATAACAAAACTGAATTCACACTAACAGAAAATGATGAGCATTAATCATCTTAAACTTTTACAGTTACACAATTACAACAGTTACTGAAAATGCCCACCGTCGGCATCGATACACTTCTAAATACGAAAGCCTCATCCTCTTGCACCATGTTCCGAAACCACTCACAGTGCTGCATTCTCCAATCAGGGTCATCTTCATTTAATGCATGCAAAAGTCTTGGGATAAAAACTTTCAACTTTGCTGTTTCAGTAATACGATGTACGCCGGTTCTGCTAATCCCAGTCTCACGTGCACATTGATTTGTACATTTCTGCGGTGAGTGCCCAAAACGTCTCAAAACCATAACCGAAGATGCGGCGTTTGTTGCTGTGCGAGGTCTCCCAGATCTGTCCTTGTGAACATCGCAAACGGTACCATGAGTTTCAAATTTGTCTCGAATGCGTGCAATTGTTACTCGCGTTGACGGTTCTGTTCTGTATACACATCTTCATTGCTTTTGAACTTCAACAACATTCTCGGTTTTCGAATGCCACTTCAAAATTGCTTTCCGCTGTTCAAACGATAATCTTGCTCTCTTTTGTTGTAGCGTAATGTGAGTCACATCTGTTTACAGAACATCATACGATAATCTTGAATTCATTTGTTCATTGTTGAATTACCTGTCAAGTAGCAACGCTATCATAACGTAATATGAGTCACATCTATTTACAGAATATCATACTATACATTACTGTTGTTTTTTTCGGCACAACTTTGAAATATATTAAATAGATATCTACTGTGAAAGTGCGTATACATTACGATAATCTTGCTCTATTTTGTTGTAGCAACGCTAGTATAGCGTAATGTGAGTCACATCTGTTTACAGAACATCATACGATAATCTTGAATTCATTTGTTCATTGTTGAATTACCTGTCACGTAGCAACGCTATCATAACGTAATATGAGTCACATCTATTTACAGAACATCATACTATACATTACTGTTGCTTTTTTTCGGCACAACTTTGAAATATATTAAATAGATATCCTTTGTGAAAGTGTGTATACATTTTTGGCACCCTCGGTATATGAAGCAAAAGCAAAATTTAGGAGTATTCGAATTCTGTGTCTAACTTTAAGCGGCAGTTTATTATACAATTTGATTTTATTTACTCTTGATATTGTAGCTGGATATCTGTAATATTTTCTTTATACAGTGAGTTTCAAAAGTCTCGTGCCTAAGGGGTTCATTGATTGCCATTACTTTCAGGTGAAATAGTGCTATCCAGTAACAATGCTGAAATTTGAATAATGTGTATGGTCACTAAAGAACATCACGAGAGGCTGCAGAAGATTGCATCGTTGGCCTTGTGATATTCCTAAGTCATTTCAACAAAATGTGGTGAATACGTTTTAGACAACTTTCATTGTATTCAACGGTGAAGGTCGTCAAACCGATTAGATTGCATTCGTTCCATTGTGTGATTAGGGACAGTGGATCTTGCGCCAAATATTGAAATCAGATTCTTTCCACCCCTATAAATTGCAGCATAGGCACACAGTGAACAATCAGGATCCTGTAATTGGTAGGGATGAAGCTTTTCTTCATTACGAAAATCCATTCTTTTAAATGGGCATCTCCATACATAAAATGCAGGGAAACTGGGCCCCATAAAACTCGCACTGGCCCCGCCCTTCCAACGATCCAGGTGTTATGATGTGGTATCTATTCCATGGAACATCATTGTGAGCCCACACTTTTTTTGATAATCATATCAACCAAGGCATCTTTGGCTACATAGCACGGTAATTAAGTTTTAGTGAGTGGCAAACAATGGCAAGTATCAGCTTGATGAAGCAACAACACATTATGCTCTATCACGAAAATTGAATAGCATATTTTTTAAGAATGTTGAATTGGAATAGATGGTCCCAATGCTTTGCCTCCATGTTCACCGACCTTTAAACTCTTGACTTTTCCCATCGGGCTACATGAAATAATTTCACACACAGTACGAAACACTTAACGTCTTAAAGGACTGTTATAAATATTCCACCATTTACACGTGTGAGCATGATCAATGAAACTTTAGATCGTATAAAGATACTGTCTTCGAGTGCATGGCCCCATGTTGAACATTAGCGATTAGCTTAAGAGCTTTTGTGAACAAACAACCAACATTGATATAATAAGATAGTTAATAACCTAGAAAAATCAAAATAATAGCTTTTATAGGGGAAAAAAACCTGTCAGAAGTAAAATTATAATTAGAAATCAGATTCTGAAAGAATCCGTCTTCAATATGGAGAGAGATGTAGAAACTAAATTGAATTATTTTTATTCATATTTATTTGTTTACCTGTACCATGAGGAAATTGGGGTATGAGCCCTTCAGGCTGTTAAAACGTAAGAATAATACCCTTAACACTGGGAATCATATCTCCCTCGTTCATAAAATTCCCAAAGAGGAGTCTAGTCTTTTGATAATGTATATATGAAATGCCAGATCATGAACATGCCTCCGATTTTAAGAGCACTCGACAATTCCCTTCTGTGTCTTATATGTGTAGGGTAAAGTCACCCTACCATCTATACTGGGAGGACGTCACAGAATAGGAAAAATGTAGTTACTTTATTCACCCTTACTACAATTGTAATGGAAGCCATGTTAATGACGTGATTTTCCAAAGACAGAGATTTGAATATTCAAATGATTCTTATCCAGTTCACATACAGATGAAAGTGGAATTAATTCCTAAGCTTTCGAAGGTGTGTGCTGTCCCAATCTTCGCATACTTAAGTGCAGGGCTTATAACACCCACCAATGAGCTGCGGGCCTTCATCAACTTGAAGTAAGCCTGTCTTGGCATCAGAAACTTTACAGTTAGTAGCTCTCCACGCTTGAATGAGCTATGTGCCAATGCAATTAAGTTGCTTCACAGCAAGTACAGAGCAGGCAAGTGCAGCCAAGCTACTTCAGCGATTGACGAAACAGCCTTCTTTTGCAAACATGTTTAAGTATGTTTAAACATTTAAAAGGGCCATTACATAGCCAGCTGACCACCGGTATGTTTACATATAGTATATAATTAATGTAACACGATGTAATTATGATAAGTAATAATTTGATTATTTATATATATATATATACATCTAAGCTGGTACTTAAAGGGAAACAAACAGATGTCAGTTTATGTGAAAGTAAATGTCAATTAGCAGGTCATTAAGGTAAGAATGTGAAACGTCAGATGCAAGGGTAACTGGCCATACATTCCTGAATACCTGCAGTCGGACCTGGTGGTGTAGTGGTAACCATACTTGCCTCCTAAACCCAAAATCGTGGATTCAAACCAAGCCAGGATCGTGGATTTTTTCGGGCGTAAAAATCCTAAGTATGGCTTCCTTCGGAAGGGAAATAAAGCCGTGGATTCCATGTCGTACATTTACAGCAGGATAAAGAACCTCAAGCCTGAAAGAAGAGGTCTCTGAGCAAAATTTGTCGGCCGTTTCACGCCCTGAATTGAATGGGACGCTGATGACCTGAGATGTTAAAGAGCGTCCATAAATAAAACAAATCAACAACAAAAAAGCAGAAGACTAAGTAAAAACATAAGAAGGGAAGTACAAGAGTTCAGTACCATAAAAAACTGCACTAGTAAAGAATAAATGTATAAAAGAATGAGACACAAAGGACAGCAAGACACGAAACTTTCCTTGTAAATATTACGCCTTATGACGTTCCAGAGTATTTGGAAATTCCTTTTAATACAAAAGGTTATTACCATGCTGTTAAAATAGCGTCAACCAATAGAATTTATTAAGGGTAGGGAAATCCGTACAGGAAGTTCAATGGTAGCAAAATGCCCAACTTATTAACCAATATAATTAAAGCGTAATGCAGTTACAACAGTATGAACGTTTTGGAATCCTTGGAGGAGAGCCCGAATGGAACGCTTGGGTTGAATAACTTGTAAACTTTTGACAGTAGGAAACTTGAGTTACATCAGAATCGCGGTTTTAGAGACGTGTATATCAACAGAATATAGGATGGTGCTTTGAAGCTCGTAGGAGGCCCTTAGGTGATTTTTTCTGGAACACTTTGAATGACTCCTTCATGATCACCTGGATGATCAAACTTTTTTATTGTTGAGTTTCTCCGTCATAGTGCTCGGTGGTACATAATCCGATATTAGTAATAACGTACAGTGTGTCCCTTACTCTTCACTGCCTCACTGTCATTTATGCAAAAGGCATTATATTACTTCCTATGCAAAGATATGTAAATGTATTGTCTGCATTGAAAAAATCGGGCTAATAATACGTATTCCTGACACTGCACATCTTCTCTGAGTGAAGAGATTCTTCATACACAATGTGTGTATTTCTGTCACTTAAATAGCCAGCCTTCTGTTATGAAGAAGAGCATGGGGGTCCAAGTAACGATCGAAGATAGCCAGCTGCCATTACTCATTTGTCTGGTTCTTTTAGTTCATGCACCACACTCACATGAAATGTTCGGAATATTAGCTCTTTAATAATGTTGTACAGGATACACTATCATGCTGAGATAATCTCCTTTTCGATTTGCTGGACTTCATGTTATGTCCTACCGTCAAGGGTGGCCGAGGTCGTTAAGGCGCGGACTCGTGAGCGGGAGGACTGGGGTTCGAATCTCGCCAGAACCGTCCTCCCTGACTGAGGCTTTCCTCAGACCTCATAAATGGCAATTGCCTGGGAGCTACCCAAAACTTAGGCCTGGAACGTTTCCTTCCTTAAAAAATCCTTTCCCAATTTATCATTTCGTTTCATGTATCATCAGTGTGGTGCCTCAGTAGTAAAAACGGGCGTTAAACACCATTAAAAAAATTATCGTCATTTTCGCGAATACTTCGCATATTTGGGTCAACTGACTCCCAAAATTATTAAAAAGATATTACTTTTGCGCTAGTAATGGAAGTTATCAGTATTCCTACACTTGTAGGGGGTTTTATACAAATTACTAGGCCGGACTCATGTGGAATAGAACAACAAAAATCACTTGTACATTTGCATGTATGGAATTGTAAAATACAACCTTTGTGGAACAGAATTTTACTAGTAAGTACCTACAAGTTAAAAGTCCATACACTTCTAATTTATAGACCATACTGTTGTGGTCACAGTACTAAGGAGTAGCCTGCATTACAGCAGGGCTTAGAGTTATACGAGTACTGCGTAAACAAGTTTGACAGGCATACTCTATGACAAGCATGGAATTCCGTGTCGGCCACAAGTACTTTCCAATGTTATGAAAAATGCTTCGAACGCTCTACCAGTGTTTAGTCTCTCTGGCAGTTTAGAGCAATATTCTAGTCTCTCTCTTGATACTGCGCATATTATCTAGATGCCATTTTAATAACAACCGCGCTAATCCCACCTTCCTTGATCAACGCAATTACTTTGGCTTTGACTTTATTACTGTCAGAGTGATGAGTTTCTCTATATACCGTACTTCGGAGGAGGACGAGTAGTGAACCAAGAAATAAACAGAAACATACCTTCATAAATCATATATTGATGGTGTACATATTTTTTATCAAATATTAAATAAATGTCTTAAAAATCCAGCCTAGAACAGCAAGTTTTGTAAAAGGTAAAAACTGGGAACAAAAACGATAAAAACCGGGTATCGCTAGGAGAGACGTAAAAAGCGAGGATAATGTCATTAAACAAAGAGTATAGAGAGTAAAATGGATGGAGGGAGGGATATCGCAACTAGATTAGAAAAACCAGCGTGCCATGGTAGGAATGGTCATAGTTTCAAAAGGAAATGTAGGCAACAGGTTAAGTTCTCATTTGCAAATAAAACTATAAATGACTGGAATGAATTGCCTGCAGTTGGCTTTGAGGGTTGTTCTTCTCTGACAGGATTTAAAAGTGACCTAAAATTGTCTGCGTGGAAATATTTCGTAAATATACATACACATTACTGTAATTAATGTTCAAATTTAACCTTTTTCCACACCACTTGAAATCGATTAACTCCTGTAGTATTTAATTGACTAGCTTCGCTTAACTTATTTATATTATTCAAACTGACAAGTGCTTAGGCCTAAATATGTCAGAGTTAATAGCTGTATAAATTTATTAAATTAAATAAATATGTGTAAAATTATGTAGACATGTGTTTAATTAGTTTGACGTATTTTATTAAATGATGGGTATTTAACTACAGTGACATAGTTAATTATATTAATATGGGTAAAATTAAGTTGACATGTATTTATTTGGCGTATTTAACTAGATTGACATAGGTGAAATGTATGTAATTAAGTTAGTATGTGTAAAACTAAGTTGATATTTAAATAGTTTGACGTATTTAAATATGTTGATATATGTTTAACTAAATTTACATGTTTAGTTAGGTGAAATGAATTTAATTAAGTTAATATGTGCAATATTAAGTTGATATGTATTTAATTAGTTTGACGCATTGAACTAGGTTGACATGGTTTTAGTTATGTGAAATGTAGTTAACTGGCATGTAAATATGATAAAATTAATTCTACATGTATTTAAATTAGAATATTTATTTAATAGTAGAAGGGCATGTATTTAAACAAGTTACCTGGTTTCTTTTTAAGTATTTTGCTTTAATCCCACACATACAAGGTTTTCCAGAAACAGCATGATGGCCTGACAAAATGAGTTACAGCCATGCGCACACCAGTGTAAACAAAAGCATCCTTTGCCCGCCTCGGCTTTCAACACACAACAAAACCAAGTGCTCGTTGGTTAGTTCTCCCTCTTCTGCTTCTGAAACTGCCTACTATGACAGCAAATGCTACCTACATGTCGTTGTTGTACAAAATACTCCGCCGTCTTAAACCCTGGTCATCTTTCCCCAATTCCTAAAATCTAACATATTGAAAATTAGGTTAGACATAATTTTGCGGACCAAGTTTCGAAAAACCTGTTGAATTTTGGAGAGAATTCATGTTCGATGCTTGCCATATGAAAAATTGATAGAATGGGGAATTGCGTAACAAATTATTATTATTATTATTATTATTATTATTATTATTATTATTATTATTATTATTAACCCTTAATAAACCACGAAAACAAAGGGCTCAATTTCGGATCCATTTTGGTCAAGTTCCTGTCTGGTTTAAAATCGGAGCTTTCTCAAAATTGGAAGAAATTTTAGGCATCTCTAGTGCTGATAAGAATATTCGGTGGCAATGTTCCATCAAAGTGGTTCAGTTCAGAGAATATGAGACAGAAAAGTCGGCGGAGTGCTTTGAGAGTAGATGAAACTTATCGAAAGTGAATGTATTATTCTTTTTAATAAGGTGACTAACTGTTTTATGTATCTGTACATGTACAATAATTATTTATCTAATTTCTCGACTGCAACAAGATTTGGGGAGAAATGTTATATTTTAACCAGATGGTGCACTTCCACCTACCATCATGAGGTCACCCCAGATGCTGTTTAGATTCGTCGCGACCTGTAAGATCTCCTGATTTGGTCCCATGCGATATCTCTGTACTCTTAGGGTTATTTCCTACAATTCTGCGACATGCTTAAGCGTATAAACAAATGAAATGTCTGCCATGCTGAACATTTCTAACAGAAGCTTAGTGTTTTTATATTTGAATGCAGGGAATAAATTAAAAGTGACAGTGACGTCGCTAGACATTTTTGAAACGGTAAGCAATTTCAATAGTGCTAACAATAAATACTGGCACTGTTCCAACATTAACTAATACAGAAATAATATATATTTTAATATTTTTTAAAGTACAATATAATTAGTTTGTCAAAAAGTAGGCGGTAGTTTTTCATTGATTGATTTGTTTTATTTACGGACGCTCTTTAACATCTCAGGTCATCAGTGTCCCATTCTATTCAGGGTGTGAAACGGCCGACAAATTTTGCTCAGAGGCCTCTTCTTTCAGGCTTCAGGTTCTTTTACATGCCGTAAATGTACGACACGGTACCCACGGCTTTACTTCCCCTCCAAAGGAAGTCATACTTCGGATTTTTACGCCCGAAAAAAAATCCATTGATCCTGGCCGGGTTTGAACCCGCGATCTTAGAGTTAGAAAGCAAGTATGGTTACCGCTACACCCCCAGAACCGACGCTAGTTTTTTAGTCAGCTGATTTCGGTTCTTCCAAGCTGAAGACCAAGAATCACATATAGTACACAATTTCTCATTTTGGGATTAACTTCCATTTCGTTTGAGTCTCTGGAAAGTTGAACCTGCTTAATCACCATAAAAAATAAATATTTATTCATTATTAATTTTGAACTGTTTTAGCCTGTCTGCTTTGCCTTGTATTTCAAAATTTGGAAACACAATCCAAAATCGACCAATCCGTTTAGTAGATAACCGCCTTTAATAGGCACGTTTTCTTGTAGAGAACGATTACTAACTCCCATAGAGCTGTGATGTTCTCTTCAAATCTTTACACCATATTTTCTTTTAGGTTTTACATCTCACTACAGCTTCATTTTACAATATGTTTAGGGATTTTCTGCTACAATACAAAGAAATTGGAGGAAGAGCAAGCAGAAATCTTTATGTCGGCCAGCAAACAGCACAGCACGCGATATTCTTTATGATACAGCAGTATCCTGCTGCTATCTGGCGAGACGTCAAGAAATTACAAAGAAAAGGAACTAGACAAAGTTAAGGCTGGGAATAAAATAATGAAACAAAGCCAAGGCTCATAGCAGGGAAATGAATAGCTCTGTTTTTCTTGTAAGCAAGAATAAAACAAGAGAGGGAGGAGATAAATTGGGTGGGAGGGAAGAATCACAGCATCCCAAAGGACTCGGAAACTTGGTCGAAACGTGAAGAGGTATATAAACGTGAAAATGCTCCAACTCCAACAAAGGAAAATATAAAGCAATATATAACATGTAGAGAAAACTCTACTTTTCCCGTTCAGTTTGGAATAGAGCTTTTGACCTAATTTAGTGACATAATATTTCTTTGGGCTTCCGCAATATAGAGATAAAAGGCTTACATAAAATACACGCTATCCCTCGTTATAATATCAGTAGATGCCTGAATGTTTCACAGTCATCATAAAGGCCACAAGAAAAGCACTGAATCCAAAAAGTGATACCAAATTTAAAAGCTCATGCCTTCCGAAATAATTTATGTTCATTAAAAATTACTTACATTATTAAAAAGCACACTTTCCATGTTTAACATTTCTTGAGTTATTTGCACAATGCATTTTATTTTCAATTTATAAGGTTAAAAAAACAGTATTTCCATAAGGTCAAGTCACATAACATGAGCTACTCCAATACAATTACAAAAATGTGATCCAAATTTAAACTACATAATTATTAAATAAAGAAATCTGCACTTTTTCTGTAAAGCCCTTCTTGGGGAAGATTTTCAGAATCGTGTTCATACTTGCCTTCTAAACCCAAGATCGCGGGTTCAAACCCGGCCAGGATCGATGGATTTTTTCGGGCGTAAAAATTCTAAGTATTCCCTTCCTTTGGAAGGGAAGTAAAGCCGTGGATCCCGTGTAGTACATTTACGGCACGAAAAAGAACCTCAAGCCTGAAAAAAGAGGCCTCTGAGCAAAATTTGTCGGCCGTTTCACGTCCTGAATTGAATGGGACGCTGATGACCTGAGAAGTTAAAGAGCGTCCATAAATAAACCAAATAAAAAAAAATATATATCGTGCTGAATTTTGCCAACGGCTCTACTACAAACTCAAAACGGTAACTTTGCCAACATACGTAAATTGATGTCAGTAAAATGAAAATGAGTGAAAAATATTTGTTATCTTATTTGCCCAATATCACATCACCTATCACCCCTAGCTGACAGATGTACCAAGTTATATACTGAAAATCGAATGCTCTTTCCATTGTCGGAAAGAAAATACACCATTCAATTTGAAAAAATCAACTTGACCTGAAATGACATTCTCAATGTCATTCCAAGGACGAGTTGAGGTCGCTATCTTTTGTCCCCCTAAGAGCACTTTGAATTTGTCTGAAGAATTTTTTTGATTTTCACTTTCGTTGCGGAGGGAAATGGCCGCGATATAATAAATGTCTCTCTTTATACATATTTTAATGGACAACATATATTTGAATTTTAAGGCATGTATGCTCAAACACAAAAAAATAAATTAATCATTTTCGTTTTCTAAATAAATTAAACATTAATGCATAATCTAAAGTGAAAAACTAAAAAGAAAATATACCTTTATTTCGTTTAAAAATGTTATTAATTTCGTATTTTAAAAACGGAATTTTACTTTTTTTTTAAAATACCTT
Source organism: Metallyticus violacea (assembly GCA_030762175.1). Taxonomy (NCBI): domain Eukaryota; kingdom Metazoa; phylum Arthropoda; class Insecta; order Mantodea; family Metallyticidae; genus Metallyticus; species Metallyticus violacea. The sequence continues at coordinate 93,676,905 of CM060839.1, forward strand.
AAAGTTCAAATATGCCTTGGCAACTGTATCAGAGCTATATTATCAAGTGTACACTAAACATTATTTTTACTTGCAAAAAGTAACAAAAGTATGATTTGAACATCGGTAGCTCTCATTACTAGTCACCTAGATTTAACACGACTATCAGCTGCCTGGAGAACTCTGCATTGTGATGCGGAATGATGCTAAAGGCTGTGAAGACTTGCGCACTTGTGAGTCAAGGCGTTCATTCGAACGGAACAGATATATTAACACTTCGAGAGTCTTGTTATTTTTTTTTTTAAATCCCATTTCTTAGGTTGTACACTAGGCTCTTATACTACATGGCTATCATAGATAAATCCATTTCTAGTCGATTCACGGGTGCTAGGTGACACCATGACTTCATTAAATGGTTGGATTAGTTTGAACTTTGCATTGCTCCTCATATGTCGGCCACTGAGCATTATGTTGTTTGTGCGGCAAAGAGTCGAAAACATGTTTTGTGTCCGCCAACGCATAGGCTGATTGAGGAAGAAGTGGGTTGAGAGAACTTACTTCCCGCACCTCTATTTTGTCTACAGTGCCTTGCTTCACGAAGTTCGTAATCTAGTAAAACTAGTCTTTATTTTTGTAATACATGTTTGTTTGACAAGTTTCTAGAACTTATGATCGTAAACTTTAGTTATTAGTATGACAGAATGATATTATCAGCGTGCTCTTTTGTTTATCAGTGTTCTGTTTCAAGAAACATTTGGTTTTATAATATTGCGCATTATTAGTGGAATTCTAGTGAATCTCGAATGATGAATTTACTAGTGTACATATTTTAGGTTAGGAATTGCTTCTATCAATTAAGCTTGATTCATTTTAATTATAAAGCCCATTTAGGGTTATTTATGCAATACGTGGTCTCAAATACACCACCCTTCCCGTACTTCTTGAATTATCAATATTCACCCAAAATACCATGCAAACTGAGCTACTTACACCATTATTTGTAGATAATAATGTGAATGCGAATATGAATGTAAAATAAAAATACTTACCATTGTAGCTTTCTTGATGTTTGGCCAAAGTGCGTCCCACATGTGCGTAATCTTACTTCGATGTAATTAACCCCAACGCTTTCACAATTTGCGTTGTATTTTACACACAGTGCCTTTGTCTATCCTCGTAATTTTGTCGGAGAATTGCCCAAATAGTACTTCTTTATGCTCCTTAGTTAAATACAGCACTGTTACGGTTACTTTGTTTTGAATATTAGACATTCTTTTCGATGTGGTAGACAAAATACTATTTCTTGGCTTGAATATCCGATGTAAAATACATGCCGCATAAACAAAATCGCATCAACAAACAATCCACGAGGTAATAAATATCCTCGAAACAGCCTTCTCGACTCTCGGTCGCTACACTAGTAATTTTGACAAGTGACTAATGACAAAATTTTACGGTTCTACTATTGTAGAATATATGTACATGAAAGATTTTTATTAGAACTGGTAAAATAACGGCTAGTAACTAGCAAACTAGTTGTTTCGTGAAACAGGGCCCTAGCTGAGCAGAGATGAGAGGGAGGCAGAAGTGACGTATCCAAGATATCTTTCGCGTATAGAATATAGTACGATAAGGATTTTGCTATTGTGTTAGAGAAATTGTATGAGGTATTTTAAAATGAAAATCATGCATGGGAATGATGTATAAAATTTAAAACGTAATTTTCTTGTAGAAAAAAATTAACGAAATTTGTTAACAATGAAAAATAAATAACACCGTCTTTTCATTAAGTTCAAAATAAAAATATTTCCATATTCCTGATACCCATACTTCAATGAACATGATATTTATGGGCGATTCCATGTGAAATCTGGCATCAAAGATCCTTACAAATTGAAAATAAAATTAAAGGATTGTGTCAAGGCCGTTTTTTTGTAAGTCAATTATTGCTCTTGGTTGAATACAAAAAAAAAAAATCTGTCATATATTTGTGAAAATGAAGTTTCAAAAACATAAACCCGAAAATACATTAAAACATTGATATAATAGCTGATAGCACACATTTTGCAAAAATTAATAGCCGTATTTAATATAAACATATAACTTGGACATAAATATGTTAATTCATATTTCACTCATTTTTCCACAGAAAACAAAAACAAAAAAATATGCCGATAAACAATGCACATTAAATGATTTATAGATTATCTTTATTAGATGTGAAAAATGTAACATATAAAATTCATGTAAATGATTACCATAATAAACTTATTACAGGACAGAAAGAGGACCAGGCCTTCGCCATTGAGGCGGTTCAGGAGCCTATCTCTCCAGTTAGACACAAAGTGCTTCATGCTCCAAATCTCCCTCTGTCAACTGCCTTCAACCGACATGCTGTGTTATAGCAGATTGAGCATTGCGCACCGTCAATGACAATGGACAGATGAACCACGCCTGATATCGCCTGCAAAATGAAGCAAGCCAAGTCATGACTGACTACATTTAAAGGTCTTGGCCAAGCATGCCATGTGATGCTGCCTATAACTCTTAAGGAAATATCAAGTGTTTTGAAGGCAAAGTATTATTTTGTATAGCTTTTATGGTCCACTATGAAAAAGCATAATAATAAACAACTAAAAGGTAAAATGTTTCTTTTTCTTTTATGTGAAACAAAACTATTAAAGTAAAGACAATCCACATCTAGTATATTATATGAAGATTTCTATGTCAAATAATAGCACTTATCTATTATTTCAATTATTTCACCTAAATAGTTATTTTAAAATTAATTATTTACTAATTTACTTCCCCCACCCCTTGTGCTTCCCAGTATGTGAGGAAAAATTATATCTTTTGAAAAGTCTTATTTTCGTAAACTTAACAACTGACCCATTACAACGAATTAATTACACATTAATTGGTAATAGTGCAAATTAATCTGAAGTTCAAAGTATATATAGGCATTTTATTTCAGGAAAAGAGAAAATTAGGCCCAAACATTTCCCCATAAGGAATCAAACCTAAACATTCAAATGAGCATGAATTTGTATCAGTAAAAACAACACACTTAATAGAAGATTAAAATGTAATATTTCATATCTGCTGCACTGCTTTAGTTTTGAGGATATATCATATATTTAAATTAAATTTCCTTACTATTTTGGTCAGTCAATTACACAAAAAAAAAATATGGCTATACTATGTTTGTCCATTTTTTTTTTTTTTTTTTTTTTTTTTTTTTTTTTTTTCCCTTTCCCAGTCCAGTCTACATTCTCTCATATGGTTTCAATAATGAAGTATTAAATAATTAGTAATAAGAAAAACATTATTCTTTTGAGAAGAGAAGATAATGGTAAGTTTTAACAATTATGTTTCTTGAAATAGTCACTGTATCACTCATTTCAACATTTCAATTTCTGTTCTGGTGGTATGGAGTCTTTTACTGTGCAATCTAATAAATTCTTGATGTTGTATCTGTTCATCAAGAATTTATTAGGTTGCACAGTAAAAGACTCCATACCAATAGAACAGAAATAAGGAATCTACGAAATAAAATGTGCAGATTGTGAACAGAGCTACATAGGCAAAACAAAAAGAAATTTAGAAATTCGGAGGAAAGAACATTTTAGGAATATTCGGTTTAAATAGGTGGATAAATCAACAGTAGCAGCTCACTTTTGGACTAAAATCCATGAAATAAAACCAGGAATAAAACTGCTGAAACATCTTCACAGCCCATTGGAGTTATCCACTTGGGAAAAAATTTTCATATTAAAAAAATAGAGAAAACCTAATGAATTTTGAGTTTCCTCCTATGGATGAGCTCAGCAACTTCCTACTTCAACCAACAGAGGCCACCACAGGAACATCCGTTTGTCCAGCGATAGTTTTGAGTAATGGCAGTTCAGTGAGCAACTGAAGATGGGAGAGATTCTCCCAAAACGCGCCTTACTTTTGTGTAAGTGAATGGAGTTCAGTGTAACAAATGAATAACTAAGTTCAGGTTATATTGCCACTCCATTGCCAACAGCTTCGTAAGTATAATATTTATATCACTATATTTCTGCTAATATTGGGGATAAGGGTTTCCCATACCTAGACCTGTGATCTATTGATATATTTTGTATAATAACACTCTTACTTTATTATACAAAATCTCCCAAATTCAGTATTCTTGCATACTCCAGGTTTAAGCATAGAGAACTCTACATCCAAATCACATTTAAACTAAAGATTTGTTTACTTTAAAGAGGTAAAATCTTCACCATCATAACATATTCTTGGTTTAAATCAAAATGCAAATTGCCCAAAGTTTAAATAAGAAATTAAGGATAATAAATTCATAATATAGTATTTTTAAGACAAGATGACATTTCATAGGCAATGTTTAACATTCTCCAAGGATTTATTCAGCAGATGAAACATTCGTTCAGTATAATTGATGATAGGTTAGTTCAATCAATCAATCAATTATTTGGGTGAAAAGAAATGTAATCCATTAACATTGAGGTAAAGCACTTTTACAGCCTTCCAGTCTAAAAGTATTGAATATAACTATATGATTTAATAACTAATATTACCTTATGTTAAATTATATTACCTTATATTAAATACTGGAATATCCTGGTGGATTAATTATGCATGTACAATTTTCTCATAGAAATGTTTACTGATAAATGATATTTTTTGTATAAAGTTTTATAATAGTCACATTCATCCTGCATCAAATTTGAAATTCACAGGGTCATCACATTTCAGGTATAAATACAGAGAGAGTAATCATTTGTTTAATACTTGTAATATACAAACAGTAAAATAATGAACTCACTCCACTCATTTGTAGACACCCTGTACTTCATCCTACTTTAAAGTTATTCCGATATTATAAATACATAATTATATTAAATTTTAACTTGTTTATGTAGACACCAGTCAATAAAAATTACACATCAATAATAATTAATATCTCAAAGCTGCTTTTAAGAGATATCACTCAAAATACACAAGCAATTTCATACTTAAAACCTCTCTGGTATATCAAGTATATTACTCCATAAAATAAACATATACTCCATGCTCGACTAACTGTCTGCCCGAATTAGCCAGACTGTTTACCAATCTCTGTCCATTGGCAATTAAAATAATAACATTAGCGAGCAAATTTAATAAAGTGATTTTAGATGTGCTGTATCCGAATTTTTGATCAGTTTATTTCAGTTTACTTCTATCATGTCTTTTTTGGGGGCGGAGCAAAATATCTTTAAACATATTGTATAATTACGTGAATTTCATCACAAAACTTTTTAGTGTCATTTTTTTATTTCAAATGCAAAAAATATGTAAAAAAACACAACTTAACTGAAATTATCTATATGGGTGTTCATACATGTCACTAGAGTGTTTGTTTTGTTTTGTCTTGTTTACTTCACTATTGGATGTATAAATTAGCACAATTTATCATATGAAAAATTACAGCTATTATTTCTTAGTTCAGAAAGTCCTCCTGCTCCTCTTCCTTTGTTTGTATTCAGGTAATTTCATGCTTTAACATTCAACAATAGTCAGCAAGCATATTGGTGCTCCAGTGTCCCTGATATCTCCTTTCAAACTCCTGCAAATCCTTGTAAAATTGTTTGCCTAACTCTTTGCTAAAAATCCTAGATTTTCAGTGAATTAATCTACATGAGAAAATAGAAAATGAATTTTGAGACTCATGTTCCAACCAAGTTTCTTGTATGCTTTAAGTATGTTAGCCATAATGTTTCAATAATTAGAATCCTTCCTAGAAAAATACTCAGGGTACTTTCTTCTTCTTATTGATAGTATTTTAAATGCTGCATCAGACATCAGTTTACTTATATCAGGAGCATCAGATACATCTTCTTTTAATTTTGCTGCAGATAATAGAAATTTCTCACTTGCACTTGAAACAGTCATCTTCCTTATTTAAAGCCTTTACAAAACTGTTTTATTAAGCAAGGCTTAATGTGAAGAGGTGGCAGCAGGACTTTAAAAGGACTCTAAGGCTTTGGCACACAACATTCTTAGAACCAACTTCCAAATTTTCAAGAGTTGGTCATTCTTTTTTAGTCCAGTGACCAACTCATGCTATCCCATGGACATAGAAAGAATGGAAATTTGGTAAAACCAGAGTGTTGACCCAGTAGCATGGTAAGAATTTTAAAATCACCAAACTTGTCAGTTGTATTCACTGTAGTTCAGTTCCAATAACAGTTCTTCCATATTTTCATACGGTTCTTTTAGGATCATTGAACAGGCACTGGACACTGAACTAAAAAAGTTTTTTGTTATGAAGGACTTAAACTTAAACTTAAACTTCACTTGAAAGCATCAAAGAACAGTCTCCATTCTCCATAGTTTGGAAGCCCAAGTTTTAGCCTATTTCTTTCACATTACTGCAATATATAAGAAAATCATCTTTGGAGAATAGGATTTTAAATCTATTTCTTGCTGTTGGGTACCAATAGAATGTTTCTGGGAACAGCAGATATTCTTCTTGGAGTCTAGAACCCAGCAACTCAGCTAAATCTTTAGAGAGGGCAAGATCCCTCACTAAGTCATTTAATTCACTCTGGTTAAAACACCCATGTTCTGCTGCTGATAGTTCTTGTAGATAGCAGTCACTGTCACTGGTCACAATTTCCCTCACTTACATCAGACTTGAATGAAAATTGTTCAAAGATTTTCTGATCACAGAGGGATTGGTACTATAGGCCCATGGGACACAAGTAAAATGGCTGACCAAACAACTGGACACATGATTTGCTTTATAATTTTTAGAATTGTATCCCTTCATGTTACACAAACAGAAGCAGTCATCACTATGGTTCAACTGCTTTCTCCAAAACGTATTTCCAAAGATAGCATGGTCTTTTGCCGTTGACCCAATGCATGCTTAACATGCTTTGTGTGGTGCCCAAGCTATATTCTGGTCTCCAAAGTTTAATTCCAAAATAGGGATGGAATAACTTTTTTACAAAATTTGCGATATTATGCCTCTGCTTAGGCCATGTGAATTTTCCACATATATAATAAAAGTGGATTATTTATACATCCTGGGTATAAATACTTTCTTACTAAACTAAAACGTATAACATTCTACTCCAAAATATCTAAATGAAACAGATTCTAATGAAATCTTCAACAGACAAACATAATGGCCAAGGCTGTGATTTTATAATAAAATTAAAATAGCATAAAAATGGTAAGTGGCTTTGAATTTTATTTTTATATGCTAGAAATACCCTAAAAACATTTAAACATTGGAAACATTAATTTCATTGCAGACCATGCAATCACCCTTTAGCAATTATAATGAAGATACCATCCAAAACTATTTATTTTTTATTTTAATAGTCCATGAAGATAACCTTTAGCAATTTCCAATTAATCATTGACATGAATATTTAACAGCTGATTTTCATATTATAGATATCAAAAAAACATATGTTTCTTCTGATTTTTTCCCCCTTTAATATTCTTCTGATTGTTCCAAATGTCTTATTAAATGGTTTTATTTTCTTTACTACATCACTCTTTCCTTCATAGGTTGTTAGTGCAGGAGTTTAAAAGATCTGATTTGAATAAGGGTGATTATAAATGTATTGCAATTAAATTTATTAAAGAATGTTATGAGAATTACAACATATCACCATGAAACATAACCTGTCCAGGAAAAACAAATTGATGGCATTCAGGGAAGATTTCCAATCAGAATGCAATTAATATTGATCAGTTTAGAGTACTGAACAAATGTCAATGTCTTAGAACTAATAAATGGAATAAATTAATAAATTATGTAAATGAGTGCAAAGAGTTAGCAATTAGCTTATCTGGTACCTGTCTTTCCAGGTTGAGGAAGATTCCAAATAATCTGTATCCACACAACTTAATCCAAGCAGGATTTTAATCTCTACCTTCCATCGTTTGCAGTCAAATAAATACCCATGGTTCATGGGGAAATGAAGTCAAGATTTCATTTTCAAGAACGATGATCCAACTTTTTTCTTCCTGGTACTTTAACCAAAAATATATAACAGTTTTTTCAGGCATATGTTTACTGATAGTTTGTATTCAGTATATAATTTGTGGTGGCTAAGTGGTGCAACCAATCAACAATTTCACATTTTTTATAAAGAAACTTTAATATAATTATACTGCAATGTTAATTTAAATGTAGTATTTCCATAAACATTAGTATAAGCAAGAGTTCTACATTAGTGTATCAACATGTTCACACTAACTCCACTTACTTTCTTAACACAAAAACAATATTGCAAAAGCACTTGCTCCCAGCTGTTGACCAACTACTGCTACTCGAATTGGTGGCTGGATACCAGGATGCTCCTGTGGTGGTTTCTGATGGTTCTAGCGGGAATTTACTGAGTTCTCCATTGCAGGAAAATCAAAATTCACAAAGTTTTTCTAATTTTTTAAGATGAAAATCTTTTCCCAAGTGGATAGCTCCAAGAGTTGTAAAGTTTGTTTCAGCAGCTTAGCCTCTGGTTTAATTTCATCCTTTTTGGTACAAAAGTGAGCTGCTACTGCTGATTTATCAGTCTGCTTAAAACGAATATTCCTAAAGAGCTATTTCCGAATTTTCAAATTTCTTTTCTGTTGGTATGGTGTCTTTTACTGTGCAACCTAATAAACTCTTGATATTACATTTGTTCTTTGGGGCTAATGGTCTTTGAATATCTTCTTAAATTTGTTATGTTAACTTGGGTGGTGCTGAAACTTTTGAATTTTATTTTTCCTTGGTGTTCTTCAGTGACAAAATTTTTCTTTTATAGTGTTTAATACCTGATTTTAATTCTGAGGCACCACAAGCAGTGGACAGTGATGATACATGAGATGAAATGATATATTGAGAAATACTTTTTTTTTAAAGGAAGGAAACATTCCTTCAGGCCTAAATGGCATTTGCCATTTATGAGGACTGAGGAAAACCTGGAAAAAACCTAAGTCAGGGAGGACAGTCCTGGCAGAAATCAAATTGCAGACTTCCCGCTCATGAGTCCGTACTTAACAACCTCAGCCACCCATGGCGGTGAATTTTCTTGTTGATCCTGTCCCCTGCTTATACTTCCACAAGATTGAATTTATCCTACAAAATTTAAATATTTTATTTAAAGAACCTCAGGACCATGAAGAAGTAGACTATGTGTATACAAATTAAAGGCACTAATTAAGAAGTTTTCATGAAATTAAAATATATTGTAACTTATCAATTTGATCATAGAGATCCGTCACTATAATAGAAGTTACCTCATTAAGATGCCTAGTGCAAATTCTAAAGCTCTGGTGAGAATGAAATTTGTGGTATCACAATCTATACTTGATCACTGCTGTAAGCTAAATAGCCAGAAAAGAAAAAACTTTCAACAAATAACGTTTATTATTAAGCATTGTCCCATTGTTGAATAATATACAAATGATAAAATTCAACATTCCAGTTTAAGCTTTAAGGTACTTCAGGACATAATTAATGATTAAAATGGTAGCCTATGTAGACACTTATAAAAATAACAGTTCTCAAGCAAGTTGGACAGTGGTATGACCCTATGGCTACCACCAGCATCTCCTACCATGCCATTATCAATTTATCTGCATTAATGAATCTAGTTGCTGTAAAAAATTTTCTTTTAAGTTCCTCTAGGGTGAGAATTAGTGGCATGTATTTATTTTCAGTTCTCCAAATCCATTAACTGTCAGGTCTGAAAAATAAGCAGACCTTAAATAACTGCTAATAATTTTGCAGCTAAATATACAGCACAAATCCATCATGGATAAATTAGTGGTATGGACTTGGCATTATCCAGTTAAAAATGTGCTGTTAACTAGTTCATATCACTAATTCGTGCATGAAAGAATTTTATCATATGTTTAGCTGTGGAATTATTTGTCTGTACATTTGAAGAAATAACAGTTTAGTGCCCTATATGTGTACTATTTTTGTTTACAGTATATAAAATATTTATGAAAGGTAATTCTCGAAAGTATAATATTTCATTTGCTCTGTTGGGCTTTGTTCTAAGCAAAGACATTTCTTCAGTGTGGGTGCACCTTGCAAACAGTGATATGCAATAAATAAAAACCTATACAGGAGATTATGGGTTTTGAAAAATGAAAGTTGTACACTGATATTTATGTGGCTATAGTGGTAGAAATGGAATATCAGCTATTGTGCTCAGATACTGACCAAGCTGAGTATGTTTAACCTTTGTTCAATCTGTAATGACAAATTAGTAAGCATGCAATCCTGTAATTTTAATTCTAAGGAATCAGAAGGAAATAAAAAAAGATTACACCCTTGTCAAAATTCTGCAAATAAGACTCATTTAATTTTAAAAATGTATATTATATGTAATAGTATTGCACTATTGTTTTACAAATATCCATTCCACATTTGAAACATTATAAAAATTAGACCAATTTTCAATAAGATAATCGTGGAATTTTGAAGTCCATCTGAAGCAGTTCATCATTCAGTTACTCAAACTGTTTTTGTGCCCTGTAAAACGCAAGAATTATTATGAAATTCTTTTTGCATTAATTGCAATTATTAGTTTTTACAATTTTAATTTGCACTAAATCTAGTATTAGATGATCAATTTATCTATTAAGCATCACACCAATACACTCTCTTCTAAATGTTGGCTGTGTAATGTATTGGTTTATTTAAGCAAACCCTATTAATGAGCAGACAACATTATAATTTGTTCTTAATTTGGTGCATTTAATTCAGTAAACTTTAAATTGAAATTAAGTGTTGAATAACGTAATTCCCAAAAATTGACAAAGTGTACATTTGCTATATTTATATATCCCTTGCCTTCACCTAACTTTTTTCATAATACAATTAAGAGCAATTAAGAACAAAAACACTTTTTAAGCACCAGTAAAGGTTTTATTTTCCTTTCTTAAAAAAGTTCGAATCTTAACTACAGTGCCAACAATTTAAACATTTACATTTTAACACAAAGGAAATATTGATATGAATAATGTGCCAGGTTTGGTCTTCTCTCATGCCGTCCAAAGATGAGGGCAGAGCTGAATAACATGTGAATATCATGTTAGCACCAGCTTGCAGTCATAAGCAGACTAGCCCTCAGTGTGTCTCTGGTTTTTGTACATATCATTGCAGTCTTTAGGCTTTTATTGTGAATGCTACTTTTGAAGCCGTGTATTTCTGTTTCTAACAGAATAACAATGGGAAGGAGCTGGATATTAAAACTGCAATGCTTGAGCAGAAATTAAAATATAATCAACATAAAAATAAATGGTTTCATATTCCTGATAGCATTCAATGATTAAAAATGCAACAGACTTTCAAAAATTACATACAGAAAGAATACTGATTTAGAAAAAAATTTTAAAATAAGCACTAAACCTGCCATTATACCAACTGATCCTTCACAATATATATAGACATCCACGTGAAACTAAATCTGGACACAACAGCCTCCAAGAAGAACTACTACCTACCTAAAGTATTAAAATTGATAGCACTTAGTACATTAAACAACTATTATCTGATTTTCATGGAGTACAATATATACAAATGGATTTCTTAAAAACAGAGAAGCAGGCTTTGGGATATACTGTGAAGAATTCTCTCAATATACATCTTTCAGATAGTATGCTAACAATTAGAAATAATGGCCATTAGAGTTGAATTAGAAAATCAACTGTATAAACCTAGCACAAATAAAAGAACTGTTACCTTAAGTGACTCTAAAGAAACACTACAAAGTATATGAATTACAGTTACCCACCAACATACATTATAAATGAAATAAATACACTATATCATGCAATTTGGATCCTGAAATACAGAAACAGTTTTACAATCAATCCCAAGCCATGTGGGATTAGAGCGGAATGATATTGCTGATATTTTTACAAAAACAGGAACTACCATAAAATTAAAACCATCTTTTGAACTGGAACTACCGTCTAAATTGAAATTCATAAAAAGATTAATAACTGAACAAGAACAACAAATTACCCAACAAAAAATTAATGGAAAATCATATGTAGATCTGAAGACTTTCAAACATCTTTTTTTGAAAGAAAGAAAAATTGGCATTGCCCAAAGCCACTTAATTGTTGGGCATGATTACATGTCAAAACATCTCTTTAGGATGAAACAGCCACTGCCCATTGTATAAGGATATGAATAATATTCTAAACAAAAAATCTACTCAAATGCAGCAAACTTGAAAGCACCAAACAAATGAAAAATAATTTGAAAGCTCTTTTTTCGGAAGCTAGGGAAAAAATGATAAATATCAGCATCCCCAATGGCCACTATCAACAAACCATTATAACAATGAGATGTAAGAAGCTCAGAGGAGAAGAATCGAGCTATGAATATGTTAGAGGTATGTATATCTGTAATTCGTGTAGCTGCTGATTTAAAGGCATCAAGATAGGCTATTTATGACCTAAAAAAAGGAACAGCATCGTTACCTCAAGGCATTACACCAAAACGAAAAGTGGGTTCAGGAAGTTAATAAAAAACTATAAGTACTGATGAACTTCAGGTATACCAACTGGACATGCTGCCAAGAACCCTCTTCTAACTGAAGCTATGAAGAAGAAAAGATTAAACTTCTGCTATAAATATTAGTTAGCAGCTAAAAGGGTTAATTTGTTTTTCTGAAGAGTTACCACATTTCTTACCCAGATAAAACCACATAATCATTTCACTATATTTACAGTTTAAAAAATTAAAAAACAAGCTAAGAGGATTAGTGTACTATAAAGGAAATATAAGAAAGCATACAAAATAAAATTCTATTTTAAAATCCCTATGAAATTCTTTGCTTCTCTTCTCCATAACAAATGTAAATAATGTTAAAGATAAAGATGTTTTTGAAAAAAACTACAGAGCAGGGTACAGCTCAAATGTTGGCCATATGCATCTGCAATATAGTGAAGGAAGAAATGTCAGCAAAGTAGCCATTTGGGGCTGGAGGTAACCCTGTTAATTACAGTCTGTTCCACACTTCTTGAGCATGCTCATATACAGTATTTTGCAAATATAATGCACCATTAAATGTAATGCACACCCCAAATTTGAAATTTAAAATCATAAAAAAATATTTTGGCATATTGTTGTACAGCATCTTAGAAATAAGAGCGTCTGCTTTATAAAATGTTCAGAATATAGAATTTATAAGTGGACTATTGTTACCTCTTGGATCATGTACGAAAAAATCCATCATTCATGCTGTTGCCAGGACAATTGGCATAGGTCAAAGAATAAGTTATTTTTTACATTGTCACTGATCACAGGTTGCCCATTCTTCCTCCCTTTATGTACGAATCCAAAACTTTTTCTTCAATGTCAGCTGTCTTCCTTTGTTGGGATCAGTGACTTTCTCCCTACTAGCTTTAGTTGTAAATAATGCCAATTTCTGTTGCCGCCACAAGTGAACATTGTTCTCAGCAATATTCAACTCTCTTCCTGCCTTTCTGTTTCTTTAAGCTTGAAAGTAGCTTAAACTTTAAGCTTGAAAGTGCATCTTAAGGTGTTCTTCTCTGTTTGCCTTTTCATGACTACCTACTATTCAAATGCTCTACACAATAATAGGCCAACAATATATGTAATGAAGTCGAGAATTGTATTAATACATTAAGATGTAAGAAACGATAAATTTGAATGAAGTTACCGGCAAATTACGGAACGGATTTGCATTCGAATCTAATATGCCATCTAATCTAATGTGCACTACAATTTTGAATACTGCATTTGGACAAAAAGGTGCACACAAGATTCCCATGTACAGTTTATCACATTGAGAAATGCAAAAGTTTAAATTTTTCTTTTAACTATACTGGGAATATAAGTTTATCTACACCAAAATATATCTTAGTTTTAGCAGTGTGGAATAATATTCATTTGAATTATTCATTATACTAACTTTATGTTACCAGTTTTGATGATGTTTTTCATATATTCTGCACAATCACAATTTCAAAAAGTCACCAGCTCATGATCAATTCAAGTTCGCAGTTTTGCTATAAAAACTGAATGAACTATTTATTATGTCCACCCACATAATTAGTGTCAATGTTCATATTATGATTAAAAAAATGGTAAATCTTAAAGTGTCCTATCTACCTGTGAAGTGCTTAGTATTTATTTTGAGTAGCTTATGCCCTTGTGCAAACTTGTCTGAGAATGAATGTAATATGTTAATATATGATTGTTGGTGTTTCCTATGTTTACCACCCACTTCTAATGAATTACTTTGTTCTCCACGACTACCAGAATTAGTATTTTTCTCCTGTATTGACTTTCTGTATTTCAAGGTTCAAGGTAACCTCATTATAAAGTTTGGCTTCCCACTGAGTCTGTCTAATAACAGTCTGTGCTCACCAAGTATACACTTTGTATAACTCATTCAGAACCAGTACCTGGCTCACAGTATTTGGAGTAATTAGGAATACTTACCTTTTAACTTCCCCTCATTTGTTCACGTTAGCTTAATATTCTAAATGTTTAACAAAAAATTATTAATCTGATCATAAAATAATGAGAGTTACATACTTTTTAAAAATAGCTTTCAATATTTTTGCACTTTCAGCATAACGTGCTTCATTCATATTTGATGCAGCATGCCATTTCTTTCGAACAGCTGTCCAATGTGCAATATGTCCCTGCAGCAAAGCTTCCCGAGTCGGCAGTTTTGGATCCTAAACAAATAAAAAAAAACTGTATCTCATTGATGAAGTTTCAAGCAAAACACAAATATAGACATATTCAAGTTTTAGCTACTGCTAAATTATAATTATCCACCCTTTTTGTCTTGCCTATGTATATTTTATCACAATCTTTGCAATTAATGTGGTATATACCTGATTTTTTCTTTTTGGGTCTGAATCTATTTTATTCAATTTCAATATTTGTTGACACTAAGTTGTTTTTAGGTGCTACCTGATTTTTTCTCTTTGTTAACACTAAATCGGTGATACCCTAGCACCTTAGAACCAATTTAGTGTCAACAAACCATTGAAATCAAACAAAATAGATTTCAGACCCAAAGAGAAAAAGTCATGTATATACCAGATTAATTGCAAAGATTGTGATAAAATATACATAGACAAGACAAAGAGGAATATAGCATCGGGTTATTGAAAATTGGAGAAACATCCGCTATAAACAAATAGATAAATTAACTATAGCAGCGCATTTTTGGAATGAATATCATGAAATAGAAAAGGCATCACGTTATTAAAAGCCGTTCAACAACCCAAGGAACTTAGCATATGGGAAGATTTTTATAAAAAAACACCAGCATAAGCTCATGAATATTGACATTCCAGAAGAACAGCACCCTGTTTCAGTAGACCACCAGAGTCCTCACAGATACCTACCTTCCGAACCGATGAAAGATCCATCAGTTTAACAGTTGACAATGAGGACAATTGCTGCACAGAACATGTCCTGATTTTTACTTCATGGGAGTGAAACCATGAAGAATGTTTCAAATATTTTAACTCAGACTGATTTTATCCTTTGGGAATGAAGACATAAAGAGTGTTAATATTTTAAATGGTTTAACTTAAAAGAGATCTTAATGGAAATGCCATGAAAAGTTTGTTATGTATGTGGTGTGTCTCCAAAAAATAAACATGATATGGGGGCAGTTAAAAAGAGACCTTGCAATTTTCCACATATTTCATTGCATGCACCTAATATTTTCTTTCAGTGCTTATTAAATATATCATAAAGTGAAGAAGTGGCAAATGAGAACAAAAGAGGATAAAACTCTCTTTGCATTGAGAAGAGGCATGGTGGGTATGTAAGTTGATCAATTAAAACAGGGAACAGGATCTACTAATGGTGACAGTATAGCTCAGATTTTTTGGAAATCTAGAAATATCAGCAGCAATAACTGGGATAGATAGACTGATACATTGCTTCTCAGTTATTTTCAAGCTATTTGCCTGGATATATGTTGTTCATTTTAGAAACTATTGTTATGAAACAGATCCATATATACAGTTGTGCATTGGTATAAAATGCCTACCAGTGTGCATAAAATTCTTTTACTTGGAACAGATTTAGTAAATAACGTTCTACTTCCTATAAGGCAGTTTTCAGAGGAAGCACACGGATAGTATGTAATAAAGATTATCGGCGCATCTGAAATAATCATGCAAGAAAATTCTCGAGGATGAAGGCTAATGAAGATTTCATTTATCTCCTACTAATAACATCTGATCCATTCATAAAAAGTCTTAGGTCTATCTGGAAGGAAACAGTGAGTGACTTCCTTGTGTGGGATTGCAACTGCATGATAAAATAGAGTTTACTATCTGCTGGTGAAGTTTTATTTTCATATTTTATTTTTATTTTTTCATAATATTATAATAGCTAACCATTAATTAAAGTCCATGCATAATTCATTTAACATGTCTTTAAGTGTACAGTACTTTGAGAGCCCTATGAAGGCAGAATAAGCATTCTGTGATTTTGTCCCCTTAAATCCACATTTAGTCCCACTGTACATTGGCAAAATCAATTTCTAACTGCATAGTGAAATGAGGATTTTTGTTTGAATGGTGTATAATGCTCATTTAACTACTGAGGCATCACAGGCAGTGGACATTTATGTTACATGAGATGAAATGATAAACTGGGAAAGAATATTTTTAAAGGAAAGAGCATTCCAGGCCTAAGTATAAGGTACTTCACCAGTTTTTGCCATTTATAAGGACTGAGGAAAAGCTGGAAAAAACCTCAGTCAGTGAGAACGGCCTTGGTGGGAATTGAACCCCAGACCTCCTACTCACGAGTCTGCATCTTACATACCTCAGTCACCTGTGGCAGTGGAATGAGGATCCTGTATAAACTTTGCAAAACAATTACCACATTAAACTCATAATGCACATGTGTTAGATTGCTTACCAATTAGTACATAAAAAATGTAAGATGTTTCAAATTTTTCATAAACATTTTTACTGTGGCTCTTTTAATTATTATTTATTCAGTTGACCAATTCACAAATGAATAATGTTTAATGTTCTAATAGTAATAAGACAACATATAAAATATGGCAAAACATCATCATATAGAATATGTATGAAATATACTTCTCTCTTAAAACATATTTCATCCCATAGATATAATTAATGTAACTTTGTATATCTTCTTGTTCCATGTTCTGCATTACATATATTGTACAGAACACTCTGAAATGTAAATCAATCTTAATCTTAATCTTAATCTTAACCATATTTTGCAAAAAGAAACCAACCACAGCATGCCTAACTCGAGCAAACTGCTTTTAAGTTAAATATAATTTAAAAACTCAGGAATGAGTTTAACAAAGTATTTACAATTTAGATCATACTACAGATAAATTCTTCAAACTAATAAAAAAAATAACTCTTGAATTCCAATAATTATCTATATATTACCTAGAGATTTTTGTGGTTCAGTTCCTTTCAGGAGAATACGATCCATTTAGAAACTCTAATTTCATGTTCTGCTTTAAAAACATATACTTAGGATTTTTTTTTTTAAGATAAACCCAGCTGGACATTTCTGAAATGAATTTTGGAGGCCACTAAGATTATTAATTATTAAAAAAACAAGAAATATAATTTTTAAATACTGACCTATAGCATTAAGTGAGAAATACTACTGTTTATTAAATACCCATAAATGCTAATGACAATAATATTTTAAAAAATATGGTGCATTTAGAGTTAAAATTTGCTGTTCTTACCTGCTCGTCACCTTCTGCCACAGTATTTTTTGGTTGTGGGACTGCTGAAGGAATTCGAATATTACGCTTCCTATCCATTGGAATGGGAGGTGGCATTTTGTAAGTGTCTCGCACCATCTCAGAATCTGAATCCCCACCCTCAGGTCCACTAGCAGAATCCTCTGGTGGCGGAGGAGTTGGAGTTCGCATCCTAAAATAATAATTTATTTAATGAAAATGTATCTTTATCCATTTAATACACTTGCAATCACATACTTGGAAATGTATCCATGAAATATTCAAACTTATAATATAAACTTTTGATAAATCCAATATCAAGTATCTTACTTTGGTACAAGATTTGTATTGCGAGGTTGATTAGCCATCCAAGCCCTACATATTGGATACAGGGGAGTATCTTCCTTGAATTGAGCCAGGTCAACACTCCTATCAAAAAGTTTCATCACATATGTATGATGAAATGCTGCATCAGTCACAGTCTCCCGACGCCGCCGTTTGCGTTGTGTTCGGAAATTTCGGAGTCCCTGGGATAACTGCTGTTGCTGCTGTTGTTGTGTCTGCTGCTGTTGTGGTTGTTGCTGCTGACAAGGTGGCATCAAAGTAGCTGTTTCACTACAACATAATTCATAGTTTCTAACATTAAACTAACCTCTGTGTGATACCAACAATACAGAAATTAGCATAATTCTTTAATGATTAGAATTATGGTAAGAAGCACTCATAAAAATGAGCTAGCCTAAAATTATGTTACGATATTCTAAGTAGATATTAAACATAATTATTATTAAAATTAAATTAAATTTACTCATGCTGGCACATTAAAACATAATATTGTCAAATTAGCCTGCAATAGTATTTATTTTTCAGTTAGTGTTCATGTTAATTTATTTCCATTGTTGAACTTAATAGTTGCATTACATTCTATCAATGTCCCATTTTAAGACTGGAAAACAAAAATTATCCCTATTGTCTCTCAAAATTGTTCTGTACAAAGAAGAACAGCATTCATGTTACTGGTGTATACTGAAGGCATGAAATTTCTTTATCGGTGATTTCCCTATGTCAGACTTTACTCTCTGGATTTCCAACTAAGATATTGACAACCCTGAATTCTTCTGTAAAACCTTGCTAATTTTTCTGCAAATGTCTTTGCAACTTGGCTTCGGCTTATATTCATGACATCTGAGTAATGTGATGTTGAGACTGAAATGTGATTTAATCTAAATTAAATTCTCCTTTATTTCAGTTCTACTAATAGTGTCCTTTGCTTCAATAATGCATTTAACATTTCATTTAGTTATTTCCATACATTTAAACAGTCTCAAAATTGTTAAAAAATAATATATTGTCACATGTAGGCTGAGAGATGCACTAATTTAATAAATGATCGAAATTATAATGAGAACAATTAATTTTATTTGCTTGAAAATTTTACACTTTTACATAGCTTAGTTGAATTAGAAAGTCCTTAATTATTTAAATCCAGTTGGTTTACCATTTCCAATGATGGCTTAAGGTATTTTACCATGATTTCAACTGTCCACTTAGCAACAAGCAGAATCATGCTGAACTGAAGACTTAAGGAAAGAACCTAAGACCTATGTATTCATTGGTCACTATAACTCAAACCTAGTTTGTTTGTTTGTCATAATTGGTGAATATTACATATAATGTAAAGACCCCACTAGGCAGCCATGAAACTATATTAGGAGGTAGCAGAGCCTTAAGACGCGCCTTCCTTTACTCTTCAGTCTTTGAGACTCCTACTGCTACACTCCCCCCATGAGCATGACAAATGGTGGATGCGCCAGCTCTTGTATTTCGCTGTCGGAAAATACAGTGGCTATATGAAACCAAGTTTCCAATCATCAAAAAAACAGATTTGGGAGGAAATTTAATATTTCTAATTGCTTAGTGATTAGGCCTATTTCTTATATATTCTAGATCTATTTGTAAAAAGATATGTACTCAAGGAAAATGTCACATTGATAAGTTTCAAATTCCTCTTTAAGCGTATCATGTTCACTTTCATTAGACAATGGGGTTTATTTCAATAAAATATTCAAAAGATAAATATGTAATATTCTTATATGTAAAACATTTACAACTTCTGCATGCTTAAGGAATTCATCTTAAAGGGAAATTTTCTTTAGAATGTACTAACACTGAATTTTAAAACCCTTTTAACACAGAGATTGAAACATCTGTGCATCACTATCTCCTTTTAATAATTTCTGGCTTTCGAAGTCCTCATTTATTTTGACTTTCGATTATTTCTTATTTTTAATTTGACACTAGAAAGTGAAGTCAAATCGAATTGAAGAGGAACTGGCTTAATACATCCACTTTGAAGTCATCTAAGAAGTTTCCTTTTTAGAAGATATACTGCACAAGAAACTTGTTGCAGAAACAGATTTTTTCAGGGCGTAAAAATCCTAAGTATGGCTTCCTTCGGAAGGGAAATAAATCCATGGGTGCCGTGTTGTACATTTATGGCATGAAAAAGAACCTCAAGCCTGAAAGAAGAGGCCTCTGAGCAAAATTTCAGCAGTTTCACGCCCCAAATAGAATGGAACTCTGATGACCTGAGATGTTAAAGAACATTCATAAATAAATCAAATCAACAAAAATCTCTTAAAATATTTTAAACAATCAGTAAATTCCCCATAGGCCTCCTGTAATATTGCATAGACCTCAGTTAAGATTATTTGAGACAAAAGCAGAATTTCATAGCACCATGCTGTTTGTCATATTACCTCCATTTTCCTGAAGATGGATCTGAACATATCTCAACTTGAACATCTCTCAGATGTGACAACCATGACTAGTATCTCATACACATTATACATTAAGCTAATAAAATATTGTAAAGTTAAATTTTAAAGTGAGAAATTACGCTGTAAAAAATTAATATAATTCTTTATTGAATAGCCCTTGTACTCGTAGCACTGCTATCTTTCTACTAGTTCTGCAATCTCAGAACTGTTATAATTCCTTTTAGCTAAGCATTTACTTATAATTAAAATATTATCTACAGCCATTTATATGTATAATAAACACAGCACACAAACAAGCTAATTGCTGTCTATTATGTGCTGTGCTGTAATATCAGTGCAAAATTATTTATTAATTCCGCAATTGCAGTAAATGAAGTAAAGATTTGATCCTTCATAGTTGTCAGTTGGTGTGCATAGAAGGAGGCTGGGGTGACTTTTTCTTTTTAGAAGAAATTTTGCATTTCCATAATAATTTTCCCATTACAGTTCGTAACAAGAGGTGGGGGATTTTTAAAAATTACAAAACAATCCAGTATAGCTGGCAGCTCTGATTCAGTGTATATGTGAGTTTAATAAATCATATTAAACATAAGCAAAACTTATGATAAGGGAAATTATTTAAATAATGTAATGTTATTTAAATATTACTATTCAACAATAGTGCTCTTATTGTTGTATAGTTCATGAAATAAATGCATAGCAAAACAAAGATTATATAATACTAAGTCATTTAAAATACACACCAATAATTGTTACAAAAACTTTAAACTGCTTTGAAATATAAACTACTCCATCCAATCAGTATATTCTGCAAGCAACTCATAATTTCCATTAAGATAAAGTGTATACTTATCCAGTCTATTTTACATTTCAACCATTTCTGAAATTCTTTTAGATAAAATATTGTTATGATATGTGCATTACAGTATGACATTAAAGAGAAGCTTCATCCAATGCTACATGGATGTGCTTGCTGATTACAGATCACTTTCTTAATTTGCAGTAAGATAATAACAGTCCTTCTACAATAACCAAAAGAACGTCATTATTTATTATTATTGTTGTTGTTGCTGTTATTTATTTATGATATAGTATTTTACTTTAGCTTGCCTTTTTAGTATCATCATAGATCATCACATGAAAGTTAAGATACTCTAGATGGAGTTACAAATTTTTCCTTGACTTTTAAAAGCCTTGAAATGTTATAACTAACGATATACCATTACAGTTGCATATTCTTATCATTTTCTAAGCTTTTTGTCATTGGGCAATTACTTCTAATAACTAGGATAGATGCAGCCCTCAAACACAGAAGAAAAAAACCAGTTAGCTTTGCAGCAGCCCTTAGAATTTGATTAACAAGTAAACAATGGCTGAGGTGATTATTGTCACTGAAATAACCCTAAAAAATTAAAGGAGAGCAAACAAATACTAATACCTGTTGTTGTTGTTGCTTTCAGGAATGTAGTTATTAAACCATTCTGTTTATAATGTTAAGTCTCTGTTGTCATGTTCGTTATGCATTGTGCTATTGTGTGGATCTAAATACGAAATATGCTTAAATGTTTCACCATACAATCATGTTCCAGCTCCTGCTATAGCCTGATTTCCTGACTTCTTCAAATTTTCATTCCTCCAAAGTATTAATGTTTTGATAAATTGTAGTTTTGATTATTTGTCCCTTTTTAATTTTTGCATGCCACTTTATATTAATAAATATTCTAGTTAGGCTAAGGCCCATTATTTCTGGATATCTTAATTTCCTTTTTTACCATCATATCTGTTATTTTATTTCCACAAATGGAACCCTTGGAACTGTACTATCTTTTTTATTATTGTTAAAATGTTTAGTTTATTTCTTACCTCAGTTGTGCAAGTTTCAAAAACATTTTTGGAATTTATTTTTGTATAGCAAATTTCAAAACCATTAAGAAAACTACAACTTTAAACTGAACTGCTTCTAGTTCAACATCAAATTCATTTTTGTTACCTATTGGAATATAATAGTGGGTAATGATAATGAAATATTATAAAGGGAAGGCAATGCCACCATGTCTATATGTCAGTCCAGATGGTGTAGTGGTAATCATACTTGCCTCCTAAACCCAAGATCATGGGTTCAATCCTGACCAGGATTCATGGATTTTTTCAGGCATAAAAATCCTAAGTATGGCTTCCTTCAAAAGAGAAGTAAAGTTCAGTATCTTGTGTCGTACATTTACGGCATGTAAAAGAACCTCAAGCCTGAAAGAAGAGACCTATGAGCAAAATTGATTGGCCATTTCACACTCTGTATTGAATGCGATGCTGATGACCTCAGATGTTAAAGAGCGGCTGAATAATAAACCAAATCAACAACCATGTCTATACGGCAACAAAAGTACGACTGTTAAAAGAAAGACATATTAAGGTTAGAAGCAGTAGAAATTAAATACTTCAGGTTACAATTCATTGGATAGAACAAACAATAAATAGAATGTATTAAATACTAGACATTTTAATATAGTCAAAGAATACAGAAGCTCCTAAATGCAGCACATGGAAAAAATGCTTCAAAAATGACTCCCAACAAAAATAATGCACTATAGATCAGTTGATAGGAGGAAATAAGTACCAGTATCCATATTTATGTTTATATAGATTTAGGTCACAGGTTTCATATTCAAGGGAGTTTCATAGTATTCCATTTTCAACTTGTAGCCAATTTGTAATTCTGATAAATAGTTCTTAACTATTAGAACAGGATCAGGGTGTATTCCTAATTTGGAGAGTCTTAGAGTCTTATTTTTATTTAATGTGATTAGAAAACTGATTTTATATTAATAGTGCATATTTTATTCAGTGTTTAAATAGCTACTCTATTTTTTTCTGCTGGCCTTTTTATAACATAGATTTCTGTAAATTGTTTAGAATTTTTTTCTATATTTCACAATGCCACTAGCAATTAACTGTTTGTCCATTTTTAAGTAGGAAATTACTATCCCTCCTGCTATATTTTATACCATTTGGAGTTATGTTTATTTCATTTAAACTTATTATATTTACATTCTTAATAAATTCAATTTGAAGTACTTTGATAGAGATCTTTCAATTTTTAAAATGTAATATGCCAAAATGATTTTCAAATTATTTAATTCTGTTTTTCTTTGCACATTCTTTACTTTTTATTTTATTTATACCAAATACTAAAACAACTTTTTCAAAAATAGGAAATAAACATAATGAAAGATAAACATTCAACAATATAAAATTATAAAATCATTAAAGATTCTATAATTTTGTTTGTCGAAAAGCTAGAGGACTTATTCCCACTACCAAATAAATTGCTGTGAATTCTGCTTCTTTGGATTGACAGAAGATGCATGGTACCTATCTCCTGAAGCTGAATTTCTTAGTCCCAATACAACAAAGCACTTTATTTATTAAGAAGTTCCTTATTCCAGGTTCAGACAGATTATTTATATATACACCATACACACACTCTCCCTCTTTAACCTCCTGCCAACTCCATGATATTTTAAAACAATGAATAGAATGAATGAAATGATGACAAAAATGAATCTGGAATCCTTAGCATCTGATGTTGCATAGTATTAACCTTTGCAGGTTCAGGAAAAACCTTGCCAAGGCAATATGTCCCAACCAGGGTCTGCCAGTTAATAAGCAGATATGCTACATCTGAAGCACAGTACTGTTACCTGCTATACAAATAATAATAAGTCATTGTTTTACCTTCTTAACAATAACAAATGTGTTCAGAGTTTGAAAAACCGATACGTTAGTTTTCAAACATTTTAAAATGTGGTGGAGCATCGGTGAGTGAAAAATTTGAGCAACAATGCTCCTGAATGTCAATTACTTACAGCTTTACAGGTACTGACTTTTTTAAAGCCATCTGCTGGCTGAACTCTATATGAGCTGGATCATCATGACTTGACACAGAGGAATCATCGCTGTGCTCCAGCAACTCCTGCAGTGCCCCTTTGAGACGGTCTCTTGCTTGAGATACATCAGGAATCCCTGTTATAACAAATAAGCATTATTTCAACTGTGAACAGAGAGAGCCATTTAGCAAAGATAATTTTATTTTACACTAACCAAGGTGAATTAGAAACTCACACTCCTGAAGTTTTTATTGTCCTTATATCTGTTGGCTAGAAAGAAAAGGAAAAGGAATAATGCAATATAAAACAGATTACAAAGCAAAGTAATACACAATCAGCATACTTGTAATCATTTTCTGAATGGAACAATTGCCTGAATGAGTTTTCTGTAATGTTTCTCCTTACCCCAAAGGTAAATGGCAAATATTTCCAAATGTAATAGCTCTGCACCTTTACTCGTATATAATTTCATTCCATTTGTTCATTAACCAATACAACACCTTAACAGCTCTAATGCACTCAGAAACTGTTATTGACCACAAATATGCTTTATACTTTCTATATGTAAAATGTTCAACTGAAGAACAGAGTTCATAAATGGAACTTATCTTCAGTTTTATGGCATTGAGTTAAGAGTTGTTCAGTGAGATTTCAATGACATTTGAACAATAGAAATGTCCTAACAAAAACTTAGTTTTTTTCCCACAAAACTATTTGGTGCTATGCACATAACTGTTGTTAGCAAAATATAAAAAGCATGATGGATGCTAGCAGTGGCAATAACCTCAGTACAACTACAAGTATAATGTTGCAACCTAACCTAATTTTTTTTCACATTTTTCAGATATGAATATATAAGAATGTTGCATAAAAACTATATCCTTACATTGCTTAAATCTGTAATTTTCTGTCATTATAAAGGAATCACTATTTTCTGTCATGCTAAATTAATTATTTGGCATTATTTAACATGTCATAGAACAGCTAAAACTTCTGACAACAGGAGCCATTTTAAAACTCTACAGAGGTTAGAATAACTTTGATCTAGCCTTGGTGCTCATACTTTAAACAACATAGCACAAATGAAAAAATTTGCACATCTAGAGGGGAAAAAGTAATATATCCATACATCCTCAACCCTACAATGTGTAAGGGATGCAATATTTAAAGAAAAGAAGTCCATTATTACTACTATTTAATAATATACAAAGGTATGTGATAAACCCATAATATAACAATTGTATATGAGAATCAATACAATATATTACTTTGTTTAAAAATGTTAATTACAATTTTGGTTGATATTTTTATTAGAGGAATTCTATAACACAAAAATTTCCCTTACAAGTCTACTCAGTATTATTTCTGAGAGCTAAATCAATATGTACAAAAGAAGTGACAATTTAAAAAATAATATTGTAAAGCTCAAGTTCTGCAAATTACATCATCTGATTTATGAAGAACAATGTTTATAAAACGTAATGGAGTCAAAAGGTGCATGGTTCTCTTTATTAAATATCTAAACAGTGTAATTTAAATGTTTCAGGGCTATGGATTTTAAGTTTTCTGTTTTTATTGCTGTTATTGTTATAGCAGTGCGACCAGTGACACTTTCCCTTGCGGCGTGGGATTTTTCCTATGAGCGAGCTCATACTCGTTTGCGCCGTGGAAGTGATAGCAAGCCTGGTTGCTTACGTGTTGACTGTTACGGGCGTAGCGCAGCTATTCCCGGGCATGTGTTGAGTTGTTTGTTTCTTAATTCGACAATATACAT
Source organism: Metallyticus violacea (assembly GCA_030762175.1). Classification (NCBI taxonomy): domain Eukaryota; kingdom Metazoa; phylum Arthropoda; class Insecta; order Mantodea; family Metallyticidae; genus Metallyticus; species Metallyticus violacea. The sequence goes on from CM060839.1 coordinate 93,703,087, forward strand.
AACGTGCATTATGCCTCGTGTATTTACAACGGCACAGCTTGCCTTTATGTACGATTCATATGTGCTAACTCAGTAGTGAAAGAATCATAGGGCTAACATTTTTTGCAACATACAGTTGATTCTGTTACTTAGATAAATGTCATATTAATCCCTTTTCCCATAGTATTTACCGACAGGGAGCATTGATTGTTGATTTGATTCATTTACGGACGCTATCCAACATCTCAGATCGTCAGCGTCCCAATAAATTCAGGGCGTGAAACGGCCGATAAATTTTGCTCAGAAGCCTCTTCTTTCATGCTTGAGATTCTTTACATGCCGTAAATGCACGACATGGAACCCACGGCTTTACTTCTCTTACGAAGGAAGCCATACTCAGGATTTTTACGCCCGAAAAAATCCATGGATCCTGGACGAGATTGAACCTGCGATCTTGAGTTTAGCGGACAAGTATGGTTACCACTACACCACTAGGACGACAGGGAGCGTGATCATGTATTTTTCCAACAGAACTCTGTCATTTCTCCCGTTGCGAATAATTTAACAATTCACAATGTGTTTCCAAAGACAAGAGTTATTAATACGAATTTGTGCCCCCCTCGGTCCCCCGATTCAATAGCCCGTGATTATTAGCTCTACGTAAATGTTGTGTAGAAGGCGAACCTGCACACCATACAAGAGCTCAGGAAAGTGTCCAGTTTTATCAAAATGAACCACAGCGAGTGATGAATAATTTCCTAAAGAGATGCCAAAAATGTGGAAAATGTAGGCGGACAGTTTCAACACCTTATTTGATAATCGGTAAGTAAGGAGTCTTAAATTGGTTTATGTATTGTTATATGCGTTTGTTTTATTGTGTTACCCTACTGCTAATTGCCTAGACTCGGTTAAGGGCAGCTGGCTCGCCATAGGTAAAACTGACCGCAAGGTATATAGGTATGCATTCATGGTCAGTTTCATAGAATCAACCACTTCTACTCAAATAAAGGGAAAATAAGTTACCAGAAACTGTCGAACTAATTTTTTTATCTGAGCATTTTCTGTGAACTTCAAATAAATACAAACAGAAACTGAAACATTTTCTTTAATACACAACCCTTAATATCATGAATTCTTTTATAGTTCTGGAATAATATGAATCTATCTGCTAAGACTTGGGTGAACCGGAACTAGTTGTGACGGTTACATAAGGTCTTCCTTAAGAGAGCTGCAGTCCACACCAGCCATGAAAATCGTGAAATCTTGTTACTCGGATTGGAAATTCCGCTTCTACGTCTCCTGCATTAACTTAAAGGCGTTTTGATAAAGTTGAGTTGCAGCTGTTTTCCTCGTACAAACATAACAATGCAACATTGGTTGAAGGAAAGCAAGTTTATCCAACACAAATTGAGTTTGCAGCATTGTTTTAAAGATTATGAGATAATGGTTATTTTAACAAATGACATGAATGAATTGTGTTTGTTATTGTGCATTAACCACTGATTAGCCCTTAACCCTTAATCAGCAACATGTATCATAAAATCGAAAACTAAACAAACAACTTATTATTTGTTCAAAAATGATTACCGAGCCTTGTGACTTCCGCAGAATTTTACAAGGAAAAGAAAAAACCACAACAATTGCCACATTTTTAAATTGTTACCAAACATGGCTATCATTTCCAAAGTTTTAAAATTAAGCATACGTTCGATAATGGCACAACATGTTTAATGATTTTTTTTTGAATGATTTATTTATGGACGCTCTTTAATAGCTCAGATCATCAGCGTCCCATTCAACTCAGGGCGTGAAACGGCCTACAAATTTTGCTCAGAGGCCTCTCTTTCAGGCTTGATGTTCTTTTTCGTAAATGTACGACACGTGACCCACGGCTTTACTTCCCTTCCGAAGGAAGCCATACTTAGGATTTTTACGCCCCGAAAAAAATCCATCGGTCCTGGCCGGGATCGAACCCGCGATCTTGAGTTTAGGAGGCACTACACCACCAGGACCGACATGTTTAATGAGCTATCATAAATGATTATTAAAATAATAAATTAACATAGCCATTAAATACCTAGTATAGGCTGGGTCATTTGAGTTCTTTTGATCTTGTCACACTCAATACAATCTATACATTCTTACATGATGTAAAATGGATTGTTATACGAGGGTAGATCCTTAAGTTCCCGGCAAGACATCCGTTAAATGGTGCGTATGATCGACTGGCAAATTGTCAAACAGCTGACTACCAGTTTGAACACAGGATTTAGACGCTGGACTAGCTTCGTTTTATTTTTGTTAAGGAAATAGCATTTTATTATTAAATGCTTATTTGTTTTCTTTATTTAATAATTAAGAAAACAAAGAAGTTAAACGGGAAATAGAAAAAAAGTGAGTTATATCATTTTTAGTTCTCAGTATACAGATATCCCCATATATCGAGTTTCGTGTTCTGAACCATATGCTTCAAAAGTTATTTAAATAGTGCGGAGCTTTTAACTAATCCTGTATATATTTAATATAAGAAAAAACTAGCAATTATAACAATGTCCTAATGTACACACTCCAGCAGACGCTGGAGCAGCGTTAACAATCAGTCATTTCGTTACTAAGTAAGTGGTCAGTCTTGGTGGTGTAGTGGTAACCATACTTGCCTTCTAAACCCAAGATCCGGATTGATGGATTTTTTCGGGCGTAAAAATCCTAAGTATGGCTTCCTTCGGAAGGGAAGTAAAACCGTGGGTCCCATGTCGTACATTTACGGCATGTAAGAGAACCTCAAGCCTGAAAGAAGAGGCCTATGAGCAAAATTTATCGGCCGTTTCACCCTCCGTAAATAAACCAAATAAAAAATAACTCCACAAGTTTACCGAGATATAGGTTTGCAGCAAGAGTCTTCCCTAAAGAAGCCCCCCCCCCTTTACCCTCCGCAGAAATTACACGTTGAAGTGATCGGGAGTAGCGCAAACCAGAAACTCCTAGAGAACCCGCCCCTGGTGTACACATAACAAAAAGTCAAGTACATATTGCTATGTACAATTAAAAGCATTTCCTTTTAAAAAGATGCTTCAAGATTGTCATATAATGATTATTGTTTAGAACTCAATAGTCTTTTTTCTGCAGAAGTAGAATTTCATTTAGCTTAATCTATTGCCATATAAGTAATCTATACTCATTAACACCCTCAAATAATGCATGGTAGTTTGTTTCACGTAACGTAAAGAACTTGATAATCTTTTACAAATATTCCTTCATTGATATTACGATTTAATTCTGGGTATAAGAATTTGACGTTTTCAATGTCAGACTTTCTTGAATTTGTATAGACTAAAGTCATTTTAATGAATGTGTTAACTAAAATTCTTTAGTATAAAACCATCTTCTAATACTTGTACGAGTATCGTCAAGATAAACGTTATGAATCGTAAAATGGTAAGTCTGTACAAAATATTAATTTCGCTGATATATTACAAGACAAATCGTTTATTGTATAAACAAGAAAGGCCACAAGATAGACTTTGGGGAACTCCAAAATAAACTGATACCTTTGTACTTCTCTTCCCAATTGCATGAACATGACTACATTTTTTTAATAGTGTTTAACGCCCGTTTTACTACTGGCGGTGAACTGATAAACTGGCAAAGAATTTATTTTTTAAGGAAGGAAACGTTCCAGGCCTAGGTTTAGGGTACCTCCCGGACATTTGCCAGTTATGAGGACTGAGGAAAACCTGGAAAAAATCTCAGTCAGGGAGGACGATCCTGGCGGGATTCGAACCCCACACCTCCCGCTCACGAGTTCGCGCCTTAACGACCTCGGTCACCCGTGACGGTACATGACTGCATGAACACATTTATATTCAATATATTTTATTTCATAATAATAATTTTTCTACGAATAAGAGTATGCAGTCAAAGGCCTTACTTAGATCAAACAGTACTCGTATATCCGAAACCTATTCCTTATCTTTATTATATAAAAAAATAGTTCATTTTTTGCCTGGCATTTCCAAAATCTGCTACAACAAAAGTGATAGATATTATTTGGAGAACTAGATCGATGCACTATTTAAAACCAATTAATACTTAAGACACTTAAAACACAAATTTTACAATAGAGACACTATGCTCTTGTTCACAATAGAGAAGGACCTTCTGGTACTTCTCTGTTGTAAACAAGGACTAGCTCGAAATAAGGTGGTTTTACTTTAAACTTTGTGTTTTAAGTGTTAGTATAGTTTTAAATACTGTAACGATCTGGTTCCCTTAATTGTATCGATTGCTTAAACAGGCGGTTTCTAATTACAGTATATATCCTCACATAGTATGCTCTTAGATAGTGGAGAAGTGTTGAGAAGCAACAGGTCGCATGATTTGATAAGAAGTGGCGTTTCTTACATCAATTAGGTAAATGTGTTATTACAATTTACTGTGTCGCTGTAAATTATTCCATAGTTCGCAGTTTGCACAGTTCCGTATCTTCAGCACGGTGATCTGAAGGCCAAGGACACCAGCCTTCATTTCGTATCACCTTTATTTCCTCCCCACAACTGATGCAAGGTAAAGAAAATAACAAATGTCTACTACGCCTTAAAATTGGTTGTGACCTTTAATTTCGTGTGTATACAGTGCAGTCAAGCCCAACATATGAGTCAAGACCAAAGGACAGGTGTTGAAAACAATATACTATAAGTGCTTACCTTTATAAAGAAGACGTTGAAAATGTTGAGAGTTAACTGAGAACTCGACCATGCAAGTGGAACCAAGCTTCCTCACTGAGAGCCCTAATTGAGGTTATGTAAGGAACACAAAACCGTCACAAGCTTGCATTTCGTGTTCTTTTAACTTGCGCGTTTTGCTACGCTATTAGAGTAGGGCGATTGCAGTGTATACACGAATCTTAACCTAATATTAGATATCTTTGGGCTGCTTTTGTGATTGTCGTTTCCAAATGGATGTTTGAAGCACTGAACTACTTAGATAGTTTATATACATCCGGTTTCCTCAACATCGCAGCAACAGTGAAGCTAGTTTTGCTCCGTCTTCAACATGTCAACTGAAGCAAAAGGAACTGAGAAGGTATAATAGGATTAGCAGAGAATTTCGACATATAGGAATAAGGGACAGTATTCAGCGTCGTGGAGGTCAATTAATCCCAGTAAAAAAGCATCAGTATCTAAAGAAGTATTGTTTGCCCTCTTTACATTAAACCTGTGAAGATATTTTACTTGGGACATTCTCGGCCTGACCAAGAAAACTTAAAATTTAAGAGAAAGGTTTATTTTTTCAATATAGGCACCTTGTGAGTCAATGCATTTAGTCCAAAAGCATTCCAACATAAGTAAAATAAGATTTGTCCCGCTGTAATCTCAGTTTCAACCTCATCATTTGATGTGAATCTTTATTCACCCAGCCATTTCATAAGGGTTGGAAACAAAAAGTAATCGCTGGGAGCGTAATCTGATGAATATGGTGGATTTGGAAGCACTTGCAAGCGAATGCCATGCAATTTTACAGCAACAATCCCAGACGTGTGTGAAGGCGCATTACCGTGATCAAAGAGAATTTTCTTTTTCGCAAGATGCGAACGTTTAGACTCAATAGCATCCTTCAGTACGTCCAGTAGAGAGCGCAACACTCCTCGGTGATGGTTCTGCCCTTCTGGAGGTAGTCTACGAGCACCACATCATGAGGATCTCAGAAAACTGTAGCCAAGATTTTTCCTGCAGATAGAACCGTTTTGCTTTCTTTGGTGCACTTTCACTTGTTGCCACCCCACTGTATGTCCAGCTCCTTCGTCTTTGGCGTGTAGTGATTAATCCATGTTTCGTCTACTGTTATGAGAAACTCACTGGAATTGAGTTTAAACACTATTACGAAAAGTTCACTCGAATGCGTTTTTGATCAATTGTTAGCAAACGCGGCACCCATTGAGAAGAAAACTTTCTCATACCCCAAACATCGTGTAAAATATAATGGACACGGCCTTTTCAGATCTTTATAGTGCCAAACAACTCGCATACCTTCAATCGGCGATCATTGAGTGCGGCATTGTGAATTTTTGTCACAATCTCGTCGGTCTGAAAACTCATCATCTAGAATGGATGTAAGACCACGCTTAAATTCAGCAGACCACTTTTTAACCGACGAAAACGAAGGGGAAGAATCCTTTAATGGGAATCTAATTCCTTTTGTATTTCTGTTGGGGTTAAACCCTTCACAACTAAGTACTTTACCACAGTTCGTATTTCAGTTTTATCCATTTTGTAGAAAATCTGAACACTAGTTTGTTTACACGATCGTCACAAACAAGTGACTACACTTACGCGTCTGAAACTTAGCGCGCCATCTAAAGAATGATACTTAACAAATGTTTCACGGCATCTCCGAGTCAGGCACAGAACTTTTAGGACTCCCTGGTGGTCTAAAATGGAGGACCTGAAAACCGTGTATAGAGTACTGTCTCCAGAAAGTCGCCAGTTCTTTGAAAATCTTCAAATGCGCTCGCAAGCGGATACTTATACACATGCCGCTGTGCCAGATGACACCAGATGAGAACACAGTTAGCAAATGTGTTGTAATTTCTTGTTCATTGATTAATTTTGTAACACAATATTTTCTATTGCAATAATAACATTAACGTTTTCATTTGTATGTTATAGTTGACGAAGAAAGTTCTGTTTGTTCTTTTTGCGATGCTCAGTTGTTAAATTGCTAGTTCCGAGAAGCGCGGTCAAACATGAGTAGCACGAACATGACTATATGAGCCTATGAATTTAAAATGGGGAGCAATGCAACTGCAGCGGCGGGGGAAACATGCCCTGCCATCAATGCTGATGCTATGAGTGAACGCACGATGCAAAAATTATTCCCAGCATTCCAGAAAGGCAACGAGAATGAGGATGAATTATGAAAAGAAAGACCAAGGACCGTCATTAGCTAGGAAAAAGATATAAAAATCGATTGCTGGGTTGCACATTAGTTGGCATCTGTTTCGCATTGTGGCCACATCAGGAAAAGAATCCCTTTCTCGAAGAGTTGGGTCCTTTACAACACTCCAAGGTGCCGTCATCACTGATTAGCAGTCAACAAATCTATCCCCAACAATCGAAACCACCACTGCACCAAAAGATTATGATCTGCGTTTGGTGGACTGCCGCCAGCAGGCCAAACAGACAACGCCTCTGTGTACTTTAACCAGCTGAACGTGTCCATGAAAATGCTGCACTCCTATATTGATGTTAAGATGTTAAGGCCGCTCGTGAAACCATTATCTGTCTTGACTGGCAGACCAGTGCACCCCCCATATTCTACCAGGTCGGTCCTGGTGGTCTAGTGGTAGCAACACTTCCATCGTAGACCTAATGTTGCGAGTTCGATCCCGACCAAGATTAATGGATTTTTCGGACGTTGCTGGTTTGCTGGTCTGAAACCGGCAGACTTTTTTGTCACCTTAGGAATACATTTTAGTACAAAAACAGCACATGTAGCATCTTCCCAATTGTTTAACAGTTTATATTATGCAAAAACGTAATAAGTTTTCAAATATTTTATTCATATATTCTGTTAAAAAGTCTTTCTTTATTTGAATGTTATAAATTACATACACTTGTTTTTTTATCTTGAAAATTCCAACTTTTATAAGGGCTCAGTTTGTAATAACATTTTTATTTGGTAACAAATAGCTACACTCTCTTCGTATTTCTATTTCGCTTGAACAAACCATCCCTCTCGAACGGTTTACGTCATTCAATGACGACATGGTTTAATTACAGTAAACAAATATCTTCTTTCGAAGTCAATCCCGCTACTAAATGCCATCAACTAAACACATGTTTGCCCTTGAGAAGCAGCACGCAAGAGAGCTGAAGCGTAATTCAGTTCTTAAATTATTCAATAGTTGTCTTACAACTGCCACAACACTTCCTTATTTGCTATCTCTCTCTAGCCAGCCGAAATACAAGTAAAATGTAAATCAATGAACACAAATATTCAAAGTAAATAAAAATACTACACGAGCAGAACACCAAAATAACAACTAAATATTTGGAGTTGGTTAGAAGTTTCATTGTCATCACTAACAATATAATATGACAGTTGCCTCTGTATGAAGTTACTTTAATACAACGATAAAACAATAGTTGTCTCTTAATAAATAATAAATGTTAATGAACTGCGCCGAAACCATTCCAGAGATTGTAGAAGGGACTTGAAATAAGGCAGGCAGTTTCAGATTGGCAGCTATTGCCCATAAAGGTGATAAAAAAGTTGAAATTAGATGTTGGTGAGTCTATGTTAAAGCGAAATGAAATACAAATTTGCCTTAGAATGTCTTCAAATCTGCTTCGCGAGCTAAGAAATTAAGATTTTCAATAGCTCGTCATCAGCATTTTCCAGATTTAGTGCTATAAAAATCTGTAAAATATCTGACTAGTCACATGACAATACAGCAAGTACTGAAAAGCGGTTAACTGAATTATTATTGCATTATGTACTTTGTTTAGAGGGATTTTTTTTTTGATTGTTTTATTTAAGGACGCTCTTTAACAGCTCAGGTCATCAGCGTCCCATTCAACTCAGGGCGTGAAACGACCGACAAATTTTGCTCAGAGGCCTCTCTTTCAGGCTTGAGGTTCTTTATCGTGCCGTAAATGTACCACACGGAACCCACGGCTTTACTTCCCTTCCGAAGGAAGCCATACTTAGGATTTTTACGCCCGAAAAAATCCATCAGTCCTGGCCGGGTTCGAATCCGCGTTTTGGGTATAGGAGGCAAGTATGGTAACCACTACACCACCAGGACCGACTGTTTAGGGAGCTAGCCACAAGGATTCATGGTTTTGAAGATTGTAGATGGTGTATGCTATTTATTCCTTTAATTTTATGACGAAACATGCTTATATATAAAATAAAAAAGATGTATGAAAGTACTCAGAGGTAACAATGATCCGCTCTTACTTCAGTCCATTATTGTAGAATGGAAGTTTTATTAGTCAGCGTGTAATGGTTCTTTAAAACAATGCCGTGCCTTTGACAGATCATAGATTCCCTATTTCAGATTACCAGTCCAAGACCCCTCTGAAATTATTGCGGTGTAGTTCATTAACACCCTGTATGTTTTTGTAAAGTAATCAGCCATTTAATATTCTAGCTTCCAGTTCATTTTCCACTAACAGTGAATAGGCCTTTGTGACATTGGAATCATTATGTTTTCGGACTCCGCACGGCAGTACGGCGTACACAACGAACACGTTAACACTCACTCATGACTGACGTCGGATTCGATCCGGCGATTCTCGCAATAGCCTTATTGAGCATGGTAGCTCATTCCAGCGTTCCTTACACACTTTAAAGTTTGCAAAATCTTATTTCGGGATAACCATAATCTTGTTCAAGGTTAGGAGGACACGTCTGCAAATACTTGCTTGGAATGGCATTTCATTGTGCATGCCATTATATGAAACTCAAACACTAACTGAGTATCCCGAATAAAAATTTAAAAGAAGAAGAGGACAGCTCACGCATATCCGGTAAGAATCCCTCTGACTGCTAAAGCTTATGAAGGCAAAGCAACTGGTTCTGAGGTTATTCAAACTAGCTCAGTACTTTCCGGACAGACTGCAATTTACACAATGTTCATTATAAATGTCAGTGATTTTCGACCACCTTTAAGTGTTCTCGCGCGGGAAAAATAACTGTCTTGAGCATGGGAAACAATTTGTGAGTTGTTAACCGGGCGGTCAGCACCCATCAACTAGTTTATTCATATATTGCACACCACAGTCGCAAGACCGTTCCAACTCTTGTAATATACTTTATTTCTGAAACTTACTTCTGACAAAGGAAAACAACAACAAACACACACACACACATGAAACGGACATACAGTAATTCTGATATTCATATAAAGTTTCGTATTATTTATGTACAATATTTATACATATTGTACATAAATAACTAAAAAAACTCAAATTAGTGATGAAAGTTTTAATTACGTGGATGAATTCAATATCCTGATAACCATAATATTGTAAATATTGGATCAATAAAAAAAGTGGCTAAACTAAACTGAGACAAAATATTAGTAGAAATATTTATAACTAATAAATACAAAATAATATAAGATAGGTTGACTGTATAATTATGCATACCCTATTTTATTTTGTATTTATTATATTGAGTAATGAGTAAATTCATTCATTCAACTATATACTCTGACATTTTTATTGCTAATGAAACAAAATTGAATGAGCATAACAAATGATTGCACGATGAATATTAAAATATGTACATTTCTATGTGAGTGTATATGGGTGTATGATAGAATTCATTTTTAGATATGGTCAATAACAAATTCATGCACATGTTTTATTGCAAATTACAGATTTCAACTAATGTATTAGCCGACTATTACAACACTAATCATTATTGTCAGCAAATCTCCTCCGCATTTCATCTGGGTTATGCTGATTGGTACTTAGCCTTCGGTTCATCCGTGGTTTTCTACTCAAAAGTTCCACATTCACATTTGACTTTGATCCCCAAAACTAGCTAGTTTAAATTAATTACTAGTCAAAACAAAAATAAAATGAAGCCCTTGTATTATAATCCTTACCTAGCAACTTTATTTCCTTCTCTCAGTTACTCATTTCATGTACATAATCATATTTAATGTGGTTCAATAGAACATAAAGCAAATGGGTCCCAAGCCAGACGCCCATTAATAACAAGCGTGCACGGCAGACATTTATCAAGAGGGCTTGGATCGTCATGCTCGTGATGATTTTTTCTCATCGAATTGTACCGAAGACGAGTCCTGGATGCTCAGTTATGAACTGGAGAGTAAAAGACAATCAATGCAGTGGGAAACCCATACTTTCCTGTCAAGAAAACATTCAATGCACAGGGTTCCGCTGGGAAAAGTAGTGCTGACGATCTTTTGGGACCTCAACGCCAATTCCGTGAACGCTACTAGCTGAAGGTCAAAAGCAGTTGGCTTCACACCAACGTTCGCTCCAAGTAAAGACAAATTAAAGGCGTTGAAGCATCCATCATACAGTCTGAACTTGTCACCATAAGACTTTCACCTGTTTGGACCTCTGAAAGAACATTTGTGTTATAAGAAGTTTGCAGATGACAATGAGGCAACAGACGGTGCAAAGTTGAAGGTCACAACTAAGTTTGTTTACAGATGGGCCAAGGTTATGTCAAAAAAAGGGTTCAAAAAGTTGCTGTAAGTATTTTTGTAACATTTATGATACGTCTGTTAAAAATATCACTTCAGTTTGTGAGTAGGATCTTTGAGAAATGAGGACATGTTTTATACATTGTTTTAAATGGTTCTTATTATTTATAAATAAGTTAGTAATTATAAATATATTTTATTCCGCTCATTCCGAAATATCTCGTTTCAAAGAAACAATTCGCTAAGAGTAGGAAGAAATGTTATTTAATCTCTAGGTAATGTTGCCAATTTCGCAGCGATGGTAATTCGTATTTTAAATTTATTTTAGCGAAGTAAACCTACAATTAAAAATATTACTATTATATCTTCTTTACTAAATTTTTATTAAATGCAATTTTCTCACCCTGAAAGAGGTTGGACACGCGCAATAATGACATAAGCTGTTATTGGTTTTATTTCAGCCTGACATTGTTCCAGGGTTCCCAACATGGGTAATGTTACCATATGTAATAATTTATGCGGACATATCAGATTTATTATATTGAAAGCATTTTATAAATCCTCTAATCTGTCTGCATTTAAGTCTTATTTATTCACTGTTTCGAACACATGATGTTTCGAGTTCTCAATTTCCAAATGTGACTTTATATCGGCGAAATCCAGCAGTGAGCTGTGCAAACAGATGGCAGTAAATGCTTTGACCAGTTTTCTAATTAGAAGAAATTTTCACTTCATATGGTGGAAAAGCATAGTCAAGCCTTGAAAAAGTACGTAACTATATCTTTTCTCCAATACAAGCTAAGAAAAGAAATATACTTACCACTGATTATGTGAAAGAACTGGCTTTAAAAAAAGTTGTTTTCACACATTTTACATTGAAATGCTCGTTTGTCTATTTTATAGTAACAAGGAATTGTTAAAAACAAATTAGATCCTGTGGGAAATGAGCTGCAGACTACAAAGTGATACAAATAACAAGATTGGTGTGATGGTAAGGGGAAGGCTAAACATGGTTATTTATGTAAAAAATCTTAAGACACAAAACAAGTTCACGTAATATCACTAATTGCACTTCTGATTTCGAAACCGCTTTGAAGAATTTAAAAAATAAATAATAATAATAATAATAATAATAATAATAATAATAATAATAATAATAATAATAATAATAATATGTAATTTGCAGTCCCTTAAATAATTTTAATATTTGTTAAGTCGTTCAAACTACAATTTTCTTTAATAAAAATAAAAATAGTAATAAAAATATAAGTTCAAATGGTGTATGTGTCTTTAACTGGTAATGTTTTTATCACAGATAATTTTGTTCAGGAACTGCAGCCACGTGATAATGTATAAGTAGAGTAAAATTTCTACAACTGGATTTTCGATGCTAGGAATAATTCTATTGGTGCAATTAATTAATTAATTAGTTAATTTTTCACGGCAGAAACGTGGTTCCATTGCACAAAATGGTACTACTATGGTCGGTCCTGGTGGTATAGTGGTTACCATAGCCTCCTAAACCCAAGATCGCGGGTTCGAACCCGGCCAGGACCGATGGATTTTTTCGGGCGTAAAAATCCTAAGTATGGCTTCCTTCGGAAGGGAAGTAAAGCCGTGGGTCCCGTGTCGTACATTTACGGCACGAAAAAGAACCTCAAGCCTGAAAGAGAGGCCTCTGAGCAAAATTGGTCGGCCGTTTCACGCCATGAGTTGAATGGGACGCTGATGACCTGAGCTGTTAAAGAGCGTCCATAAATAAATCAATCAAAAAAAAAACAACAAAATGCTACCGTGTACTCAAAAGTTAGTGCATTTTGAGCAGTGAATGCTTTCAGAATTATAGAGCCTATACATTATAAGATCGTGAATACACAGAAATAACTTTTGCACCATTTATTTTTTAATAAAGGGGACTGAATGTAATATTTTTTCACCAAGACTCCGCTTTAGCACATACAGCCGATTTTTCGTTAGCTTTAATTGAGGAAATGTTTGAGGACAGATCAATAGTAAGGGATAATGATGAGTATAATCTCCAATTGTTACGTATGCAACTAGAGAAATAAAGTGTATCGGAATAACGCACATAAGTTGGAAGAACTGAGAAGAAAAACTGTAGCAATTTACAAAAAGAAATAATGCGTAATAAACTTTCTTAAAAGGTATAGAGATCACCATTTGCATTATAGATAGGCAGTTGTAATTTGTATTACAGATCTACGCACTTTAAATGTAGGATTATGGATATCCGACTCAGTCGGTAGACAGCATGCTTCCAATCACCAAGCGGACCGCGCTCTCACGGATGAACGTCCATTTGAATGCACTTATTTCTCTGTATTTAACGAGGATTAATAATGCGTATTTGTTTATTTTTCTTCTGGGAAAGAGTACGGCTAGGAAGCTGAGCTTTTATGGTATACAATTTATTTTTCTTTTCTCAGTGAACCAATTTGCAATCTTCTACGATAGAGAGCATCACCGTTACACCAGTAACATCTACTATAATTAGAATCTTGCAGAAGAAGAAATATATTGCTGAATAACAGTGTGTAGGGAAAATTCTATTTACACAATTATTGGACAGAGATGCTACCATCGATAGAACCATGGCAGTTAGCGGGAAAAAAGAAAATACGGAACAAGAAGTACGAAGATAGCAGACTGATGATTTACCTCTTTTGGTGGACGCAAAAAGTCGCAAAATTAATTGCTTGATTACCTCGTTAAATCTACAGCCTCGTAGAAGCACTTTCTGATTTTCATCTCTTCGGGCTCTTGAAATGCTATCAATGGAGGAAAGATTAACAAAATAACAAGAGAAGGACGCATCAACAGGACATGGAGTGTTATAAGAAAAATAAGGCATATAAATCCACATATTCCCAGTCTAGTAAATAAACAACATGGACAATCTTTGTATATGAAAAACTTAAGTACTCTTTAACTAGGAGTGCCCAGATATGAGGCCTTAGTTATTAACATATTTCCTTTCTCTACTAAATGACGAAAGAACTGTATCTACTCATCTCAACGGTTTTTACGAAACGTACATGTCACTTAACTACTGCATTCTTCTAAACACAAAGCTATTATGAGCCATAAAAATTCCAGCACATCCGGCTTGATGACACAAAACAACGCGTTTCCAGTTTTTAAGAGATGATCTTAAAACGTTTGGTAGCCTGCGAATGCCATAAGTTCCATAAATTAGAAATATTTCAGGTTCTGAATTACGCTGTCTGCATTAGTATCTAAAGTATTTTAATTTCCATATATATCGACACGCGGCCTAAACAGAATTGTAGAAAGCTTCTCAGGAACTGCAAATTTACACAGATGACCAAAAAGTTCATACTTTTTAGCAGGCATACTTTCTCGCTCTAAAATTTAATTTGACAATATTTTGTTAGCTTAATGCGTAATGTACATGTGGCACAGGTTTCACTGTTGTCACTTCCGGTTCCCGCCTGTAAGAAGCGTGCAAATTCAGACATGTTCATTCTGCCTACAGCAAAATGGAGGTGGCAGACGACGAACGATATGCAGCTCTGAAATTCTGTTTTCGTCTCAACACATTTTCAGCTGAGACTTGTGCACTGTTGCAGGAGGCCTATGGAGAGTTTGTTTATCCCCTAGCACAGCTCGAAGATAGTTTAGAGAGATGAGGTAATTCGTTTATAAAAAACGTGGACCTGGTACTCCAGTTTGTGATGCACACCGCTGCTGTCATTGTGAATAACATTAAGAACACTTTCAGAATTCTGAAAAGTTTACTGGGTGCCACCTAAACAATGATAACTGAAAAGTTGCGCATGTTTGTGCATGGTGGGTTCGAAGACTGCGAGGACCCCACGTTTGCGTGTTGTTGAAGAGGGACATGCGGAGTGCTGAAAGTAAACAGCAAAGCTTCGTGTAGAGATCTACATCCTCACAAACACACACAGAAAATAAATACATAAATAAATAAAAGTGCTGCTTCTGCTACTATAACACTATAGAGATGTCCTGAAAACTGTGCAAGGCTTATCACCACGATAATGCACGGCCGCACATCGCAAATGTTGTTGCTGGATATCCCATAAAAAGCAGTATTAAGTGTGAATCTCATCCTCCCTATCGTCCACATTTTTCCCCCTTTTCCTTAAACTGAAGAAAAGTTTCATGGGAAACATTTTCCAACATAAGAAGCAGAGCTGATGGCTGAGGAGGCGATTTCAGGGATTTGTCAAAAATGGTTTCCAGCATGTCTTTAAAGACTGTCAGAAATGCTGATTTGTTTATTTGTTTATTTATGAACGCTCTTTAACATCTCAGGTCATCAGCGTCCCATTCTATTCAGGAAGTGAAACGGCCCAACAAATTTTGCTCAGAGATCTCTTCTTTCAGGCTTGAGGTTCTTAATCGTGCCGTAAATGTATGACACGGGACCCACGGTTTTACTTCCCCTCTTAAAAAAAAACCACACTTAAGAGTTTTACGCCCGAAAAAATCCATCAATCCTGGCTGGAATTGAAGGCGCGATCTTGGGTTTTGGAGGCAAGCATGGTTATCAAAGATCGTCAAATGAGGATGAGTAAAACAATTTTGTCAAAATAAAATGGTCATTCTTTATTGAACAGCCTTCGTATTTAAACTGACGAGCAATACAGTGCAAGCGGGGTTCATAAATATAATAAATATTTACAGAGAAAGTAAATTTATTCAATGTTATAATGTGCTTACATTGCATACAATAGTAATATTAATTATATGAAATAAATATGAACTTGTTATATGGACTATCTTCACATTTTACTGCTATATGCAAAATTAATTAAATACTACAAAAACAGTTCTTGTCAAAAATTGTAAATTTTCAGAACAAAAAATAAACCCAGTGCAAGTATCTTAGGGATATAAGAATCAGATATTCGATAAACGTATAGTCATTATATATTACAAATTGGTAAATAATTGTTGAATGTGAGAGTGTGAGACATGGGCTGTTTTATATTAAAATAAATTAAATATGTAATATTATTATTGCTTTAGTAATTTAACATGAAAATGCAACAAATATTCCACTGTTAGCTTACTCAGTAATGTCTGCAAAACGTGTATTGCTTGTGAATCAGACTGACGGTTTTCTGGATACAGTAGTGCTTGCAGTGCTTTTCATGTCCTTCATTTTTGGCTACTTGATCTTTAAAGGTTTATTGTAAAGGGGAGAAAACAATTAGGTACTGATACTCCTTTGTAAATATGCATTGATTTCTAAGCTCCTTATTCCTATACGTGGAAATTCTTTGTATTTTATACATTCTTAGCTACTTTAGCTTCAATTGACATTTTGAAGGGGAGCAAAATAGGGCAGTGAAGTTTAAAAATGCAGCACCTAAGAACAACTCATGTCAGCTGATATAATTTTTACTGTAAACGATAGTGACAAGGCTGTTTTTGTACGACCGGAATTTTTTCTGATAGTATTGCGCCTGATATGGATTACATTTGCAGTAGTTGTACATGATGTTTTTAACTAAAAGAAAAAAGAAGAAAAATAAATATAATATCCACTAGATACTGAAGAATTTCTTTAACTTATAAAACACGTTATTATAAAATTGGTATCAGAATTTACTGCCATAAAAACCCCGTGAATTCCAAGGAAAGCGAAATTTACGACATAGCGGGAAATGGACCGCATTTAATTTCCGACTAAATACCGATATTTATTCCAACGAAGAATTACACAAACATGACTTAGTATATAAAAAGAAGCTATTTTAACCTGCAGCTGCGCAGCGCAAACTACGCCAAGGTCACGTCAACTGTCATGCATTTGAACAACCGATTGCAATTTGCAATTTGCTGTTACTGCATTATTTCTGTGTGTATTATTACAGGCCTTTTGTGTGTCAGTAGTATTGTGTTAGTGAAATAAAATTTTGTATTGGAACATTATCATTTGTATTTACATTTACTTACAGATATAATGCGATAACCGTTTGCTTTATGCTGCATTTGGTCCGAAAGTACCGACATACAAAACAGAATAGATGCGAAATACTATATATTCTTGTAAATCTAGAACATACGAAACAAATAGTAGCATTAATATGTGAAAAGACAGAAGTAGTTCTACTTGTATGAAATGTTACTTTTTCACACAGCCGCGTGTTAGTCTATGATTTGCAAATGGAGCCAGATAGAAAATGCTCGAGGCCATGGCTGGACTCCAACCATTGAGCTTTAGCTTACCGTACCGATATTCTTACCATCTGAGCTACCTGTCCTGCCCGACCATAGCCGCTAATTTCTCACATGAGTGAGTATATTATACTCTGGAGATTTCTAAAGTTATTTTGTTACACAGATATCCCTAAGAAGCAACTCGAAACATTCGAGTACATAGAAGCAGCAAGCAGCAGTATAGTGGTAGCAGTAGCAGTAGTAGTACAATTAGTAAGTGTACTAATAATAGTAGTAGTCGTAGTAGTAGGTGTATCTTTATTGTTATAAAATATTCAATTTACTGAACATCTTAAACCTAATCAACATGGATGGAACAGCACCATATTTATCATCATTTATTAGGACATATCCTTGGTAATCTACCTATCTTTCCATGACCACACTTGCAAAGAAGTCAAACTCGAAACATGTTATAACAGGTTTACACTGTTCATTAAAATTCTCATCTTGCTCTTAACCTCCATAGGTGGCCGAGGTCGTTAAGGTGCGGACTCGTGAGCGGGGGATCTGGGGTTCGATTCCCACAGGACCGTACTTCCTGACTGAGGTTTTTTCCGGTTTTTTCTCAGTCCTCATAAAGGGCAAATACCGGGAAGTTACCCTAAAACGTATACCTGGAACGCCCTCTCCTTTAAAAATATATTTTACAAGTTTATCATATCATTTCACGTATCATCAGTGTCCAGCGCCTGTTATGTCTCAGTAATTAAAATGGGTGTTAAAACATTATTAAAAGGAAGGTCGCTTCAAACCCCCTTCATACTTTCTTTCATTGCTAACCCTACTGTAGTAACAGTGAGATGATGGTAGATTAGGGAATCTTGCACAGGGAAAACGTCTTTCCCTAACCACAAATGTTTAATACATATTACAGTTCCATCATTTAATTCAAAATTTGAACGGTGTATACTCTTTCTTTATCATTCCTCCTGCTCTTTGGGAAATTTAAATATGGTAGACGGTACATTGCCATAATAACTGGGCACATAGTTCGAGCAACCATGTTTACTAAACACACTTTCTATTACACAAGTTCATATTAATATTAAATTAATAAAAATACATGAACTAACACCCTACTGTTAATTTACTTCCAAATATAAGCCACTGTAATAAACTATGTAACTGTAACGACGCAAATAAAGAAATCTGTGCTTAATAGCAGCAATGTTCATTTCCGCCATTTTCTGACTATTGACACTCGCATCTTGCTCTGACGCACGCCCATTCATCGACCCCGTGACCAGCCTCTCTCGGAAAAAAGAGGCCAACACAAATGATTGACCAGATATCAGTTAAAATGCATTCAGAATGCCGATAAGCAGATGTTTTAGAAAGTCCTACCTGCGGATCTTGACTTCTGTGGCAATTTTCTACATGGAGTGTAATAAACAAGCTAACAACTTGATTTTTCTGTCCAGTTCATCATATGTTTAAACAAAAGGACAGTGCCGTATAAAGCCTGGATATTTTTAACAATTCTGCTTTGCACAAGTAGTAGTTATATTGCTGTATTGTCGCGCGTTTAAAGCCGGCTACTAGCTACAACGACCCAGTGTCGACTGTCATTTAGGAGATAAAGATGCTTATATCTGAGCAGCACACAGCGTGTTACCGCGTAATATAAAATTCAGTATTTAGGACTTTTTGTTTTCCTTAGCACACTAAGAACATGAACTTGTAACGAAAGTATAATTCTATGAAAGTATCAAAAGACATATCCGAGTAAACTTCTGGCTTTAACCTGAGAAATAATCCAACAGCAGTAGGTTGCAAACATTTTAAAAATGTGAAACAGAGCTTCATTAAAAAGTTCTGTCAATATCTTTACTTCATGATTCACGATGGCAGCGGCAAGAGTTCCTAGTACGCACTTCGCTGATGGCCCAGCACTTTGTAATTGTGGATATTTGGAAGCACGTTCTGTTTTTCTGTTCAAGCCCAGCTAAGCGCCATTGGCCAAGGTCAGCTTCCGGTAGAACAACTAGCCTACTTACCGTTTGCATGCTTGACCTTCCTACAATAGAAATAGTAGTGACAGTTTAGCAAGAAACTTTTGGCTTCTAAGAGTAAGGAGTCCTGCCTATATCTTTTAAGTCTTGCAGTTACACTTTCAATTATAAGCTTTTGCTTTAAAATATGTTATATTTTATCACATTTCTCTGAGTTTGTATTTTAGTCTGTGTGGGCGCGTTAGGTTGCCCTATTAAGGCTTTTATTTCCTTTTATTTGTTCCTTAAAAGATAAATGTAATTTGGTACATTCTGTTCCCGAGCTAATATGATACGAAAATCATTGTTTGTATCTCCCTTACCATAAAAGTCATCTTCCTTTAGTTCTACCTACGTCCCAGTCAGCCATCTGCCAGTAGCCGACTAAAACCTGGTTATCAATCTATAATATGCACACTCACGGCCATGTTTTAGGTGCCATGTTAATTCCTTCCTTCCTTGTTTTGCCTGCAGTTTTTTAACAGTGTTTAATGCCCGTTTTAACTGCTGAGGCATCACAGGAGATGGATACTGATGATACATGCGATGAAATGATAAACGGTAAAGGATTTTTTTAATGGAAGGAAGCGTTCCAGGTCTAAGTTTAGTACCTCCCCGGCATTTGCCATTTCTTGGAAAAAACGTCCGTCATCGAATCCCAGACCTCCGGCTCAAGAGTTCGCGCCTTAACGATCATGGCCACCCGTGGCGGTTTGCTTGCAGTGGCTAAACAGCTGCTGTTAATGTGCAAGTGCCTTTATTGTGATGAATTTATTTTCTGAACTGATATGTCATCATGCGAATGATACACGTAGGTAAGCAAACATGTACTTAGAGTAGGGAAAAACATCAATACCTAACCGAAAACGACGTGTTGTAACGAACAAAAAATTGACTGCATTTGAGAAACATTAGAGCACTGCTCCAAAAAATGTGTACGCTGTGTTAACACGGAAACGATGTCCCTATTTTAAAATGAGGGGGGGGGGGCTCATAGATCTACTAAAATGCTAAAATTGAAACTTTACAGAATGGTTGCAATCCAATACATTACGACAGTTCTAAGTTGTGTGGATTTTTGTAAAAA
The DNA here is from genome assembly GCA_030762175.1 of Metallyticus violacea. Classification (NCBI taxonomy): domain Eukaryota; kingdom Metazoa; phylum Arthropoda; class Insecta; order Mantodea; family Metallyticidae; genus Metallyticus; species Metallyticus violacea. The sequence goes on from CM060839.1 coordinate 93,723,569, forward strand.
TTTTTCCCGATTAGGCTTGGTTTCATTTATATATGGTTATGTGTGTTATATCTATAGCCACGGGAGCCGTTCGCGATTAATTCACTAAATTCACTATGTTCCCAGCATAAATAAAAATGGTAAATGACGTGCCGGTAACTTCAACATAAGGCCCAAATTATTTCAATATACTATAAATTCAGTGTAGTATCACACGCCAATGCTTCTCAATGTATTTTTATTTTTTATTTATTCGATGGGTTTTTTCATACAATTTTCCATTAATGACTTTGGAGATTCTAAGTGTGTTTTTGATGACAGAATTATTTCTCGAGAATCTAACGTTAATCAGACAATACTACGTGACTATTATTTATTATTACAAAAAAGTCTATAGAAGTAACCCCACACTATCAGAAATGCGAAGAATTTCGGAAGTAGAATTTTGGCATGCAAAACGTGATTTTATCAGGGATGAATGTAGATGGGCACCACTTAGAACGTCTGCTATAGCACAAGTTCATTACAACAAACAAATAAGATTATGCGCATGCTTTTATTAATCAATTTGTACATATGGAGAGATTACATGTGTTGGATAGTATGGTCATGATACCTATATAAATAGACACAAATAATAAATCGATATTATAATTTTACTTCTAGATAATTCGATTAGCGTGTTAAAATAAATCATTAAGCTATCACTGCCCTGTTAAACACAGAAAAATCAGAATGCTACATATTTGGGAGACGCTGTCAAGTAATACGGGGACCTTCTACTTAAAAATAGTCGAAGATCGTGAAAAAAAAAAATCTCCCTTTGATTGTGCATTTTACTGTTCTCGTTCCTATTTGGAATTATTTTTATAAAATGGTATTTATCTTTACAATGAAATGTAATATTTAATAAATTATATAAATTAATTTTACTTCCTTACTAGACGTTCAAACCTTTAAGTTCAAAATGAATTCTTGCTTATCTTGTTATTTCCATATTATTGCTTCCTGCTTCCTGACAAGAGTCTGCCTTTCCATTTTCTATATTTGGTATTTTCTTATTTTTTTATTCCTGTCCTCGGTTTCTCAGAAATCTCATTTCTACTTACCGCAAGTTTGCTTATCTCCATTACCTATGGTGTGATATAGCGATTGACTTGTAAACCTTAAATTGCTGTGCTTTTTATGCTCGTGTTTTCGTGTGATAATGTAACCGAATTTATGTTGAACACTAACTTCATCAAACATTATTCAGTATATTGTATAAAAAATCATATTCGTTACTGAATACTACTGAAGCCATGATTTCTTCGTAATGCAAGTGGGTTGTACAATATCGGGTTTATCTGTAGTCCTAATTTTGTGTCAAAACATGACCACGCTTCATCAGCAAAAAATATAAAGCTTGGATCAATATTATTTAGCATTACAAAAATTTACCGGAATATCAGAAGCACCTGCCTGCAGCTCGTGGATAGCACTAACTTTGTATGTTTTTTAAGTTTAAATTGACTCAATTAATAACTATTTTCTAAGAAGGAAATGCGTGGGCGCGGCAGGATAACGTTTCCAACATCTCCTGTCATAAGGAACGTGCTTATTTTCATTGTAATTGTGAGTACTTGGAACAGTTGCGCGGACATTACATCCGCTTTGTCGACAGTTATCGCTCTGATTGCCGACCAGCCGGTTGCCGTGAAACAGGCGACAAATGTGGAATTTTTAAAGTTCATTATTACAAAGTTTAAATAAACAAATGGATGTTTTTTAAATGTTTTCCTTTTTACTGTAGCATATTCCTACACAGTATTTATAATCATAAAATTAATATTACATTCAAAAGTATATAAACGCATAAAGCATTAATTTTAATAATAATTATCAATATATGATGGCACAATACTGATTCTAATTCCTAAACGAGAGGAATGATGCTGTTTTTTTTTTACTTAAAAGTCGTGATATATAGCAGAAAATTGCATTTGAGTTCTGATTTTACGGTTTCCAAAAGGTTTCTAATCTTTGCAGAGAATTAATTGTTACGAAAGGAATCAATACTTCCATGACCTGAAAAAATCTGAGAGGCAGGCGAGCCCCTGCCTACAAAATTCGCTGCCGAAAAGATGTGTGCTATTTGCCAATGAATGGTGTTTAACGTCCGTTTTTTACTACAGAGGCACCACAGGCGATGGACATTGATAATACACGAAATGGTACGATATATTGGGAAAGTATTTTATACTTTTTTTTTAAAGGAAGGAAACGTTCCAGGCCTAAGTTTAGGGTACCTCCGCGGCATTTGCCATTTATAAGGACTGAGGAAAACCTGGAAAAAACCTGTCGGGAAGGACGGTCCTGGCGGGATTCGAACCCCAGTCCTCCCGCTCACGAGTCCGCGCCTTAACGACCTCGGCGGTGCTATTTGCCAATGAAACTATGAGAGTTCTATTATGTCCATGTTTTCGACTTCATTAATGGAAAGCTCCCTCAGAAACGGACAGTAATCTTCAATTTGCCTCATAAATTCGCACCGTAATTTTTTTTATCATATTTCGTTTTCTCATAATTCACTGTTTATATCTATGCTGCTAACAGAACTATCTTGAGAGGGTTGCGGTTTGAGAATCATTGTTCTATATGATTTAGATTTCAGCAAATGGTTTCGCAAGTGCTAAGTACGATAACGTGATATCTCGATTCTAAGTCATATTCAGCAGTTTTAAGCCTTTAATTAAAATATATTTGTAACTGTAGTACCTAAAGCGCTATTAGAGCATTTTTACATCATCAATTTCATTTAGGCAGCTTACATACATGAATCTTGTAATTTTTATTTACTACAGTTTTCTTGGTAAAGCAGGCTACAAATGAGGCCGGAAGGAGAAGTGATTACGCAGATATTACATGAGCTGCCTAGCGACGAAGCAACACGCATCTTCCACCTGCCTATGAAAAACAGAGAGGGGACGCATTCCATATCCTGATTATGTTGTTTTATTGCTGCACTCACTTCGCCCTAAGATTGCCCCGAAAGAGCGTTCTCATCAATAACAGATAAAAGGATAGATACGCGCAGGCTGGCAAAGTTCAACAACCTGTCCCTGCTATGTGTAACGGATTTTCTTGGGAACAATTCCAACTATTCGGACACTGAGCTGGTCTGCCTTCTTTAATTAACACCCAAGAGCAGTTGTAAACCGATAAACTATCATAATTCGATGAACATATCGATTGTGCTTCCAATATCTTGCTGTCAGGTTGTAAAGTGCAGGAAACTACCATCTTTATTTAAACTGATATTGCTTGTTCCATCTTCACATTCATTTATATAATAAGAAATAAGAAATTGTGACATATACAATAAAGCTATCTATCAAGAAAATACATTCAAATAAATTGTCGAGTAATTGAAAGTTCCTCCGTCTAACTGTTAAAACAACAGCAGTTTAAAACACATTAAGGGTATACAATTAATCTTCTTTATTAGTTTCTATCATCATAAAACCGAGCAATAATAAATCAGCACTGTCAAGATTAGCAACAATTTACAAATGATGTACAGAATTTTAAAGACTGTAAATTATCATTGTCATCATCAAATTTAATTATATTAACAACATTAGTTTCACATTGATGCCCCCTTTTATTTTCATTTTATGAATTGTAAAAAAATACAAATAGCTCAATTTACGCAGAAATGTTATACAGGATGGAAAAGAAATAGCCATGCACATTTTCTGCGTGATACAAGGGATAAGTCATTAAAACTATTTTTTCCCCTCGAGAACAAGAGACAACATGAAAAATCTAAGATATACGATTGAAAGTGTATGGAATACACTTTCAAATGAAGTCACTAGATGATGTATGTGAGCGAGTAGCGTGTCTAGCAGGTCCCGAAATTCAGTTGGTAAGCAACAGTGGTCAGGAATGTAGGTTACGTGTGCATGTGAAAATAGCATTTCTCCGCGGCAGGAGAATGCCACCAAAGCGACGGGAAGCACTGGAAGAATGGCGATGTGGACAGAGGCCTTCCCGTCGCTGGCAACGAACCATTGATGTACTTGGAGACCACTTGAACCAGGAAAACCCATGTTGTGACGGGTTTGCAACCCCGTACAAGTAGTTGAATGCAGATTATGCTCGTGCCATAATGTTGTTCGAATACCTGTGTTTTTGCTTCTTCCCTACGATAGTCGCCTACATTCTGCCTTTCGTTGGTATCATCACTCGGCAGTAATTGTCATATACTTTCAATCTACATCTATGATTTTTCGTGTTGTCTCTTGTTTGCGAGAGAGAGAAACAAGTGCCATGACTTATGACACCTCTCGTATATCCAGCAGCTTGATGCTGTTTTTCGAGAGTACTAGTGAGGACGTTACAGCCTTGCCTTGGGCTTACTACGGGCGTGCTTCGGACTTCAGAGAGGAGTAGCTATGTATTGCAGTAAAGACATCTTTCAACCAGCTATTCAAAAGTTGTAGGTTCGTTGCTCCTTCCCACGTTTCACCCACTGACAAAGATTAAGGGCTTTGCCATTATATTTTTTAATTTGTAAAATGAAGGCAAGCACGTGGTAATATTACTGTTTTACATAACTTTGCTTATTGTGCTTTTTATCGGTCCTGGTGGTGTAGTGGTAACCATACTTGCCTCCTAAACCCAAGATTGCGAGTTCGATCCCGGTCAGGACCGATGGATTTTTTTCGGGCGTAAAAATCCGAAGTATGGCTTCCTTCGGAAGGAAAGTAAAGCAGTGGTTCCCGTGTCGTACATTTACGGAACAAAAACGAACCTCAAGCCTGAAAGAAGAGGCCTCTGAACAAAATTTGTCGTCCGTTTCAAGGCCTCAATTGAATGGGACGCTGATGACCTGAGACGTTAAAGAGCGTCCGTATATAAACCAAATAAAAAAAAAAAAGTATTGTGCTTTACCATCAAACTTCATTGTGAGTGCTAAAAGTAATATTGAATGCACTTTTGGTGAACAATGTACGTTCAGCGGTTAAAAAGGAACTACATTGTAGCCGCTATGCTGTGACAAATTCTATACATCTCCAAACTACCACCCTGGGCTTTATACAGCCAAAGCATGGCCAAAATGAAGGATATCTAACTCAAAGTACCGTTTCACTTGTTGGTGTCAATTTCGTTCCCTGTCAATTAGAGACAATATTGCTACTAGCTCGTCGCAAAATGTCGTATCAAGTACGCAAAAGACTTCATAAACTTCACAAATATTTCACAGAGAATCCGCATGCGATCCATATGAGACTTTAAATCTGGGGAAAGGTACATTGGGCCACAAGGAGAGAGATTGTGGGAACCAAATGCATCTATGTAAAACCAAGCCACCCGAATCAAGCTTGGAGCGGTTGCAAGTACTGAAGGACCCTCTTCCACATCTTAACGCTTCTGCTCGGAAAATACACAGACAGATCTTCAGGTTTTGTGCTCTGGACCAATGCTTCCACATCTTTAGGATTAGTGCATAGCTCTGTAGCTGTGTGGGTTTGTGAAAAAATTTTGTTTGATAAAGCCATCATTATTGTTTGATACCAGTAAAACATTAAGGAGTTTATTGTCTAAGTAAACAAATAGAAAACAGTTTTGTAATGTATCTAATACTGTATTAGATGTTAGATTGAGGCACCATTTGTTGTTACTTGTCTTTTGTTTATTAAAAGAAAAGTTGGTTTTCATATTATAGTTAAGAGATTTTGGTCACAGCCATAAGAGAACATTAGGGTAGAGTAGGGTGGCCGAGCGGTTTAGAAGGCATTGTGCTCTTAGGTTCAAATTTCACACAACCTTTTTGTTTTATTTCTTATTATTGCTTTTATAAATGTATATACAGAACATTATGTTAACTTAATGTTTAATTATATTTTATCGTATCATTTTTGAGTTTTACAACATTACCTGTGCACACACGAAAACGTAATTACAAACTAACGCATTCTTTAGAAATAACTAAATATATGAACAGAAACATTTGCGAATATGTTCCAAAGTGAAAACAGAAATAATATCGGGTGTATGAACCTTCAACATGCACCTATAACTGCTCTCAATCTTCGGGGCACAGATGATATCAGATTTCTAAATTAGTGTGGACGAGAGGCTACAACATTCCAGGCTTCGTGAATTTGTGTCTATAAGCATCTTTTGTCCTTCGTACGTGCAGTACATTGCATTTATACCGAACAAATACTGAAAGAAAGATAATTATGTCAACGTTAAAGTTTGCTGTGTATGGGAAACAATATTATGAAATTAACTTTCATAATATATTACAAAGGTTTATTTTTTTTAAAAAAAAGTGCTATATGCCGGGAGAACCTACGCTCTTAACCACGGCATCGCTGCACACTCTGCCACAGGGCTAGCTGAGCACATACACTATTTAGAGTTTACCATTTAACACAACTGCTGGAGTGGCTACACAGCTTTGCTGGATATCTTGTGAACCGTACACTGTAACGAATAGCACTTAGAAGCATTTTCACAATTTTCGCTCAAGAGATGACTCTTTTGGAGAGGGGGGGATCAAAGGGTATACATTTATAATCTTTCTTTATTTTCAGAATTTAAATTTTATCTTGGTTGTGTAAAGACATAAAACAAAACAAAAATGATGTATGGCTTGTTTAAAATAAAGAATAAATGCAATGTGCAAAACGACATGTTACAAATGTCTAAAAGATGGGACATAAGCGCCAAACTAAGATCCAACAAAAGGATGCATAATCTTATTAAAGGCCGTTTGACCAAGAGGGCGTTGATTATAGATAAATTCTATTAATGACCGAAAAAAGTGAACACTCATACAATTACTCTATGCCTATTAGCTTTTATATTGCGATGGTACTGAATCGTAATTATCCTAACTCATATGGACTGCTTTCCAGTAAAATTACACTTTTGTCGCAAACATCGCTTTATTTTGCGAACATGAGAAATATGCTTGCCCTGTGTGAGGGTATGCCGCACCCAGCCTATTAACTGGTACAATCCTTTCAAAAGAAAGTTCTAGGATAATTGTCAAACTTCCTAAAATTTTCTCTCTACTATTATTCAGGACAAATTTCAAATTCATACTATAGAACAATTTATCAAAAAGCTGACGAATGATACAGCCAAAAATAACAACTTGATCAGTGCACTACAAACTGCTGCTAACGTTCCTAGACGACCGCTATCACTTTTTGTTCGCACACCGCAGAGCGATAACTTGCACCGAACCACACAGCCGCTATTCCTAAGCTACGCATACATTTCATAATGATAATATTATTCTACTTTACAAATTTTTCCATATAATACTTGCCTATAATTATAGATATAAACCTATTCATGTGCATAATTGTCATTCTATGTGTTTAAACAGGATAAATCACTTAAAATTTTCGCAAATATTTCCTACATTGATGTGCCGCTTTCACAGAATTGAAGTCTAGACAAGGGCCATATAATTACCGCCCATACACAGCAAGAAAATAAAACTAGAGGAAATTACATTTTTTTCTACCCCTTTCTTTTCTAGGATTCTAGCGCAGGTAGTTTACGAGCAGCTGTAGTATAAAAAGGTTAAATGCCTCAATTTTGTACTACATTTAACTACTTAGTTACTAGGCTACGATTTTCGTGTGTTTGTTTACACTTTGTTGCTGTTACACTGATTGCATTGGGACTTCCTTGTCAGTAGGAAATGCTGGAAGATGGTATTTACTAATGCTCAAATCGTCGACATGTTCGTGTGTATGGAGAATGTAGGGAGAATGATGTTTTTTCTTGTAATGTGTATGCTGAAAGATATCCCAATAGACGTCACCCTCTTTATACAATCACGGGCCACTGGAAAATGTAACAGAAACAAACGAGTGACTGGAGAAGACGATAAGGTTAGCTGCTGTGCTCTAAATCCGCAAGTTAACTCGCAAGTAAGTCAGGCAAGTGCTAAGCTTTCTCCACTGTCACAAGTTCCGTATTTCTCCATCAAAAGCTATATGAGAATTGCGTATTTTGTTTAGTCATGAAGCTACATTTATAAATCATGGCCAAGTTAACCTCAGAAACATACATTTGTGATGATGTGGAATTAGTGTGACATCATTTTTCTTAGATTCTCAAAAGATATGAACAGACGAAGTTTCATAGATGTTCGAAGACCTTCCACTGCAAACAGGAGGAACCTGTCGTATGAATGAATGAAAGTGTTTAACGCCCGTTTTTGCGACAGAGGCACCACAGGCGATGGACACTGATCATACATGAGATGAAAAATGATATATTGGGAAAGGATTTTTATTTTTAAGGAAGGAGTCGTTAAGGACTCTTCCAGGACTAAGTTTAAGGTACATCCCCGGCATTTGCCATTGCCATTTATGAGGACTGAGGAAAACCTGGAAAAAACCTCAGTCAGGGAGGACGGTCCTGGCGGTATTCGAACCGGGACCTCCCGCTCACGAGTCCGCGTCTTAACGACCTCGGCCACCCGTGGCGGACGGAACCTGTCGTGTCAGCTTGATGGTTTGACAACGCATTGTGAAGACTTACAATTTGTCTTCATCGATTGTTTCAAAACGTTGGAATGGACAAAGGAAACCTGTACATTGGCCTGCCCGTTCACCAGATTTGTCCCCTTTAAATTTTGTTTGCTGTGAAGAAAGCTGAAATACGTGGCGTGGGCATAAAGTTAATATTATTACCATATGCGGCCAAGAGTTTCTTTACATATGCACCACAATAATTGACACATTTCTCCCAACTATAAGAGCTCATGCATACCTTGATGGTAGAACTTCTTACTTTGACTACTAAAGAACTGCCCCACATTTCCTATCACTTTGTTGCATCCTGGAAACGCCTGCCACGCAGTGAGGTCTTCATGCGAGGAAAGAGGAAGAGTGCCAGGTCAGGTGAATATGGAGGATGGGGTACAATTTCATACCTGAAGCAGCAGCATGTCTACCGCCACGGGTGGCCGAGGTCGTTAAGGCACGGACTCGTGAGCGGGAGGTCTGCGGTTCGAATCCCGCCAGGACCGTCCTCCCTGACTGGGGTTTTTTCCAGGTTTTCCTCAGTCTTCATAACTGGCAAATGCCGGGGAGGTACCTAAACTTCGGCCTGGAACGCTTCCTTCCTTAAAAAAAAAAAAAAAAAAATATCCTTTCCCAATTTATCATTTCATCTCATGTATCATCAGTGTCCACCGCCTGTGGTGCCTCAGTAGTGAAAACGGGCGTTAAACACTACTCAAAAAAAAAAAAAAAAGCAGCATGTCTGATGAAGAAAGTGCTGCAGCAAATGAACTGCCTTGGCACTTACAGGCATAATCTGTCAGCAACACACCATGGGGGTCCAACATGGGTCTTCCCGATGACGTTTGCGTCCGCTTTTTTTTTTTTTTTTTTTTTTTAAGAGTGAATGCATCACACACTTAAATATATCTAACTTCTTGAAGGTGAAGATGTTCATGTATGGAGTGGCCAGAGCGGTCTCCGGGTATGAATCCTCTTGGAGTATTCCAGGGACGCATTAGGGAGGAAGTTTCTTCCACCAACGACAATTCCAGAACTCCACAAAGAGTGGGATCAGCTACTCATGAACCACCTCATACAGCGCAAGGCGGTGTGCATTAGAAGCAGCTATATTCCATGTTTAATAATGCAGTACCAATATTTTGCTGCCAGAGTGATTTCACATTTTGTTGTTTTTTTTTCAAATGTGTCTGTGTCACAATAAAATTATGTTTAATATTATCCTGTTGCTACATATCATTTGTGATTATTTTTACAATCTGATATTTCATTAACAGAATACTTTCTCATAATTATACTTACTTTTGGACATTAGTTTACCAAGAGGAAGAGGATTACACGAGGGAGGGATTGTGATGCAGGAGTGCAATGAAGGATGACGCTGTGACTTCGCGATTTAAATTATATTGAACTCATGCTATTGAAAATACAACTTATATCTGTCACAATATTATAAATTGAATATGCTTAACGTTTTTAATGACTATTAGAAACAAAAATAAATGTTATACAGAGCTTAACATAGGAAAATCCACTGCCACTGTTTGGTATTTTAAAATTTATTTATAATATTTTTATTCTATTTCTTTATTACCTACTTTTTAAGCTGAAGATCGACACTCAGATATAATGAGTGAGAGGCACTCGTTCGAAGAAAATTTGTCAGTTGTTAAAGAACCTTCACAGTATACACCTAAGCGTCCATGGGAAAACACGAAAAAACCAACCGTTAGGATGACCTACCGCAAACGATTTGAACCTGTGACCTCGCGAATGCAAATTTCAAGCTTGCGTTATTAAAACCAAAGATTTACATGATATATACATAGAAATATGAATAAGACACGTTCTGTAGAATTTGAACTTAGGAAAATGTTTACAGTTAATCTTTATAATCAGTTAGTCTCGGTTTGATTGCAAGCCTTGTACATGTACATGTTGGTCAATGCAACACCGAGAATAACCCGCAAGCCTGTTAACACAAGGTTTACACACGATGCACTTTTTCCATACTAAGTCATAGATTGCATGTCCTTCTTTGTCTAACACTTCCATACATTTTACTGCTGCTGAGAACCTTGTTCTGCAGTCATTCATTCCCATACTATCATTTTGCGCTAAAATTTAACTTTATCAGCTTAAAGCATAATGTACACATGGTCATTGTTGTCACTTCCGGTTCCCGCCTGAGAGGTATGCAAGTTGAGACATTTCAGTTCTACTTACAGCAAAATGTAGTGACACGCTGCTTTCGTTTTATAAATCTTCAGCTCAGGCCAATGCAATATTACACATGGTTTACATGCTTAAAGAAGGGAGGCAGTCAATGTCAAAACCTGACGCTCCAGTTTGTGATCTGACAGAAGAAAACATTAACACTTGTGCTATCATTGTGAGAAAGGCTCATCGATTAACATTTAGAGCACATTCAGAAATTCTGAAAATTTCACTGGGTGCTACCCACATCGTAAAAGTTCCACATGAGACGTGTTTGTGCCCGGTGGGTTCCAAGACTGCTGATTCCCGAATAGAATGTTCGCGCGCTGGTATGCACAGTTAAAGATGGCGGAGTTTCTTCATTGCTGAAATTTGGCTACATCATTTCGATCCTGAGAGCAAACAGCAAAGCTCTGTGTTCATTACGCGATGCACACAAAAAAAAAAAAAAAAAAAAAAAAAAAAAAAAAAATTGTTACTTTTGCTGGGAACGTTAAGGCCATCTCATTTTTCGATATTCACGGAATGATTTACCAGCATGACACACTAAACAATACTACAGAGATGTCCTGAAAGCTGTGCAAGGCAATATCAAACGCAAACGGCTACATTTCTGCGCAACAGTTGAATGCTGCATCACGATAATACACGGTCACACATTGTTGTTCCTCAATATTTCACGTGAATTGTTTCCCTCGTTTTCCTATAGTTCAGATATACCTCCGCGTGATTTTTTTCTTTCTCCCAAATTGAAGAAACAGGAGACATTTCCATCATCAGAAGCAGTGTTGAAGGCTGCAGAGAAGATTTTGACGGACGTATCAAAAATTGTTTCCAGCATGTGCTTGAAGACTGGCAGAAACGCTGGAACATGTGCATTGCATCCAACGGGGACCACTTTAAGAAAGATTATCAAAATATGAGGCCTGCTGAGGTATGCTGACAAAGAAAGAGTATGAGCATTCTTTATTTAACATCTAAACGTTCTCAGTGTGACTCAGAGATATCCTGAAGATGGTCATATTACTATGATAGTTGCTAAGTATCATCCTTTAGATGACGCGCTGTAATGTTTCAGACGCGTAAGTGCAATCACCTGTTTTGATGATCTTATAAACAAACTAGTGTTAAAATTTTAAATGTCTCAAAACTACTACGACCGACGAGATTGTGACAAAAATTTACATACCGTACACAATGATCTCCGATTGACTTTACACAAGTTGGCTAACATGCTAAGATCTCGAAAGGCTTTGTCCACTACATTTGCACGAAGTTTTGAAGACAAGAAAGCTTCCCACTCGATAGATTAATAATGCACCAAAAACCCATTCGAATGAACATTTTACAGGAATGTTTAGACTCACTTAAACGCAATTCCAGTGAGTTTCTCCAACATTTCATAATAGTAGATGATTCATGAACTCATCACTACATGTCAGAGAGGAGTTGTCCAGAGAGGGGCAACAAGTGAAAGTGCAACAAAGAAAGCAAAAACGGTTCCATCTACAGGAAAAGTCGTGGATTCGGTTTTCTGGGATTCTCATGGTGTGGTGCAAAACCATCACCGGGGAGTATTATGCTTCACTACCGGATCAAACGAAGGATGCTCTTTAGGCTAAACGTCACCACCTTGCGAAAAAAGAAAGTTTTCTTCCATCACGATAATGTGCATTCACACACGTCTGATTGCTGCAAAACCTTATTCGCCGGTTTTGGCTGTCAGGTTGTTGTTGTTGTTGTTGTTGTTGTTGTTGTTTTTTTTTTTTTTCCCCAGCAAAATTCACATCAATGGATGAGATAGAAGCTGAGATAGACGCTTGAAAAATAAGCGTCTATCTCAGTTGGATAAATCCTGTTTTGCTGAGAGTATTAAAAAATTGGAAAGTCGTTGGATAAATATATTGATTTACAATGTTGAAAAATTAAAAAAAAACAATTTAAATATTGTGTTTTCTTGGTCAGGCCCAGGACTTTTAGAACGCCCTATGTACTTTCTTTTTATGCATATCAATGCAATTTTATTATAGTACAGATCTATGTAATTTTGTTTTAGAATAAAATTTGTATCCTCTCTATATTATTAAGTGAGAAAATGAAATAAACGTAGTTTGTACTTCATTAATTGTTTTATGAACCGAAAGGGTACGGTTGAAGACCACTTGTTTGAAAAACGCTGCTCTAGGTGATACAGAAATTTGATAAAATATTGAATATTACTCCCTCCTTTCAAAATCATTTATGTTGTTCCAAAATATGGCACAGAAATGCATCATATTCATCATCATCATCTTCATCATCATCATCATCATCATCATCATCATCATCATTATTATTATTATTATTATTATTATTATTATTATTGTTTATATACGGACGCTCTTTAACATCTCAGGTCATCAGCGTCACATTCAAATCAGGGCTTAAAACGGCCGAAAAATTTTGCTCGAGGCCTCTTTTTTTCAGGCTTGAGGTTCTTTATCCTGCCGTAAATGTACGACACGGGACCCACAGCTTTACTTCCCTTCCGAAGGAAGCCATACTCAGAATTTTTACGCCCCCCCCCCCAAAAAGTCATCGATCCTGGCCTGGATCGAACCCGAGATCTTGGGTTTAGAAAGCAAGTATGGTTACCACTACACTATCAGAACCGACTTTTAATTATGGTATAGAAAAAAGTAACATATAGCAACACGCTATATCAGCTTCAACAGCAGTCGGTCCTCGGTCCTGGTGGTATAGTGGTAACCATACTTGCCTCCTAAACCCAAGATCGCGGGTTCAAACCCGGCCAGGATCGATGGATTTTTTCGGGCGTAAAAATCCTAAGTATGGCTTCCTTCGGAAGGGAAGTAAGGCTGTGGGTCTTGCGTCGTACATTTAAGGCACGAAAAAGAAACTCAAGCCTGAAAGAAGAGGCCTCTGATCAAAATTTGTCGGCCATTTCGCGCCCTGAATTGAATGGGGCGCTGATGACTGTGATGTTAAAGAGCGGCCATAAATAAACTAAATCAATCAAAGTTTCAAAAGCGAAATGCAAATATCGTTTATGAACTCAGTGCTGAGACACATTCGGAGTGCTTAACGTAGACAACCAAAATAAAATGTAGGCTGAATTAACCAATCGTAATGACGTCCTTCCCATATATAGCAATGACAGAACGCATATAATTCAATATACAGAGAGGAAAAAAAAAAAACAGAATTAGTCCAATGAAAAAACCCTAGTGCACTCTCGTATGATCCAGACCTTTCAACATATTACTATTCTGTCCTTCCCTGCAGAACTAGATCGTCATGTAACAGAAACAAGAATATACCAAAAAGGGGGGGGAAGAGTCATCCCCAGATTCTACGTATCGATGGAAGAACTTCGGGACGCTCGTAAACATTGTATTCATAGCGCGCATGCAGCGACTGGCACACCGCAGTGGGCGCTTTGCCTGTAAACGTAATGGCTACATTCATAAGCATATGGAAAAAGAATATCAAGGTAGGGCGGTGATGACCGAGCGGTTTAGAAAGCATTGATTGTACTTCTGGGTAAACTCCTGGATTCAAACAAACATTTTTTTTATTATATGTATTATAAGTGTATATGTTGAACTTCGTGTTTACTTAATATCATATTACATTTTAACGAATCATTTCGGTTTCATGGCATTATCTATGCACTTACAAAAACTAACGTATTCTTTACAAATAACTAAATATATGAACAGAAACATTTATGTTCCAAAGTGAAAACACATACAAATAAACAAAATTAATATCGAATGTATGAACCTTCAGCATGTATGACTGCCCTCAATCTTCAGGACATGGTGTGAACGTGAGGTTACAACATCCCAGGCTTCTTGAATTTGTGCCCCTAAGTCATTTTTTGTCCTTCGTGCATGTGCAGGGAATGCGTGTGCAGCATATTGCGTTTAGATAGAACAAATACTGAATAAAAGGTTATATTATTCATTAAAATATATATAAAATATGTTGCTGTGTGTGGAAAATAATATTACGAAATTCATATTATGCTATAAAGGTTTATTAAAAAAATATATACCGGGAAGCGAACCTGTGCTCTTAGCCACGGTATCACTGCACATTCTGCCAGAGAGCTAACACACACACTAGTCAAGAGTCTTTAGTGCATGCCATGTAACACAACTGCTGCAGTGGCTACGCAGTTTTGCTGGTTACCTTGTGAATCGCGCGCTGTAACGAATAGGACCTACAAGAATATTATGTTCAGAGATGACTTCTTTTTTTTTGGGGGGGGGGGAATCAATGGTGTACGTGAAACCTTAAGAACTTTCATCGCACCCAAACCCATAATTTTATGACAATGCATTTATAAGATGGTTTTATGTTGAAGAAATGGCATCAATTGTATTTCAGATGTTTTCCCAGAGTTTATTCTGCCCCTTAAAGCCTCTAATGCTATTTAACAAAGGGTTTTATTTGTTATCTAATATGTATGAGGTGCATACTAAAGTACCTTAATATAAAATGATTATTAGCGATTTTACGCAACCGTTGAGCAATGAAAAGATGATTGCTAGTGTGCCATATGATCTGGGACTCGTGGGGCAGGCATGTTTATACTGGATCCGCCTAAAACTAATTTCCTCTCATAAACCACCTCCTTTATAAAAATGATAATCAACAATCTCACGGTATGAAACCTTCCGGCTTTGTTAATCTCTCACCAAGCGAAGTGACTGAGGTTCTAACGCTTGAGACTCGCATTCCGGAAGTCCCGGGTTCAAATCCCTTGATCACTCAGGCGAATACTCTGGGATAGATGTTTAGTTTCAACCAATTTTCTGCTCTCTCTCGTAGAGTCAAAAGTGTCAAGGGAGGCGAGCTAGTGCCGTTTGGCGTGGCGGTAGCTTGCCCTATCATAGGGCAGGATGTGATGCCGAAGTGGTTTTCGCGGGCTGCCGGTACCTGAGACTTAAAGGTTAGGAAAGAGATCCTGCTCTAGTCCATGTATCGCCCCTTCACATTAGAAGAACTTTTCTCTTCTGATGTAAGAAAATGTGTACTGCAAAACATTTTAGAAACGTCATTTCTAAATTTCTATTGTCTATTTTCATTCTTAGTTAGTGTACAAATTTAGAATGTAGTAACAAAGAGAGTGCCATCATCTAATAAAATATCAATATAGTTTTCTGTAATTTTAAGTTTTATTATGCCGCAAAAATAAATAAATGTATTTGTATCTTCATCGCTTTTGTATTATGTAGCAGGCAGGTAATCAAATCAGTTTATCTATTCTAAGTATTTTTCCCTCTAATTATGGATTGTTAAGGAAAGAGGGCATTTAGGTACTTCAGGTCTGGCCGTTTGTGCCTACGTCCCTAGTGGAGGCATTTCTGGAAGCAAGGGATTAGGTAATGGAGACACCAGGCGGCCATGGTCCAGATAGAACACTCCAACGCCGACCTCCGTCCCCTCCAAAGAGTTTCGAGACCCTCAGAAGAGCCATTTCCATACTGGACGCGGAGCAGAATCTTTTCCAACATGCAAGCACCGTCACACCGCACATAGCACCAGCCCACCTCGCGTACTGGAAATTTGATGAACTTGGGGAAATCATGAAAAGATGCTACAAAAAGTAACCGAAAATCTTATTCTTATTAAATATTTATTACAACCGCCATCTATATGTTAGGAAAAATAGTTTTCAAGTGACCCTCGTTCAAGCAGAAGAACAAGAGAGAGGGGGGATGACCTCCGAGTACTCTGCTTTTTACTACCGTTTTTTTTTTAAATTAATGTAGCTTTTTTTTTTTTCCAACTGCGTACATTATGTATTTTCTCATTGTCATGCACGATGGCTGAGGAGGGAGGGAAAATAAAGCGATTTCTTGAATGACGGCGAGCGAACACGTGGGAGTAGGACAACATTGTGTTAAGGAAGAACATATATAAGCGGTTGGCCGTGCCCCAAACAAGCGGTTTAGTTCACACACGCTGCCTTCGATATGATGGCAGAGCAGGCCTAGTGGCATTGTGTCGTGACAAGTGCACCGGGCAACAACACTTGCCGTCAATGGGAGCCCATCCACAATACATCTTCCGCTGACGCTACAGGTTAGTTCATTCTCCAACAGCGCTGAATATGACCCAACTGCATCTCCTTGTCTTAGAACACTAAGTCGTATAAATATTGATTCCTCAAAATTAGAAAAATGTCTTGACTATTTTACAAATTCCTGGCCTCAAAGGAAACAAATTATTTCAATATTTTCACAAAAAGTAGCAAATAATTATTTCTTCGAGCTAGCATTACCAATTAATATATTGATGGAGTATTTTTAATGAGTGTCTTGGAATATAAACAGCACTATTTTATTTCTCTTTATAAGTACGTAATGAATAATTAACCACTAACACTTTATCTTCATGCCTGGACTTTATTCACTTTCAAATCTATTTTTTATAAAATAGTCTAGTTCAATTAATTTTTATACAATTAGTGATTATTTGTTTTTGCTGCAGAGAAAAACGGACAAAAAGTAAGAATAATGTGTATGTTAATGCGGCTTTAAGATGTATTTATTGTTCTTACTTTTAACAGAAGACAATTGCGTTACAAACAGAATAGTATAAAGAAAAATGTTAACAGTAACTACTTTCACACCAGTATGGAAAATAAACGATTTCCAAATTTCCCAGCTGGCATGCATGTTACCGGAAATTAGTGAACGGGGGAAAAAAAAGATTAAATTAATTACTCTACTATCAAATATATTAAATACTAAGCGGTTATCTAAAAACTAGTGTATGACAAAGTTCAACAATATTTTATATCGTGACACTTGGTTTCCCTGTATTTGCTCCTAAAGTAATTTGCTATTCTTAACACTTTTATCATAAATGCTTTACAATTGTATAATGTAATATTATACATTCACGCGCATATTTATATATTATTTTGATACACATATAGCTAATACAACAAGAGAAGCAGAATAGATAACACAATTAAATAATAACACAAATATCGCAATATTTCGAATCAATTGTGTTCTTCAAAAAAGTGAAGGTGGTAAAAATAAATATTGCATCTTGGAGAAAACATTGAAAGAGATAAAGCAAACAAAAATAAATTAATATTTTGTAAAAATTAAAATAATAACAAAGTAAAAGGAGAAATATTAACACATAAGATTTACACCTAATGGGAAGGCGTTTTATACTTTTAATAACTAAGTAAAAATAAAATGGTGAAAACGTCAAAATCAAAAGTTACCTCAGAAATAGAGCTATATTTTTACTAAAGCGCGTACACCACGGGGTTTAAATCTTGTGTATTAAATTTCCCTTTCTACTTTGTTATTATTACTGATTTTTTTCAATTATTAACATATTCCTATATCTTATTTGTCCCCTTCCGCGCTTTTCCCCGTGTTATTTATCTGTTTCCTTGCATTACATTACTTTCGAGAATGTCGGTCCTGGTTGTGTAGTGGTAACCATACTTGCCTTCTAAACCCAAGATCGCGGGTTCGTACTCGGTCAGGACCGATGGATTTTTTTGGGCGTAAAAATCCTAAGTATGGCTTCCTTCGGAAGGGAAGTAAAGCCGTGGTCCCGTGTCGTACATTTACGGCACGAAAAAGAACCTCAAGCATGAAAAAAGAAGCCTCTGAGCAAAATTTGTCGGCTGTTTCACGCCCTGAATTGAATGGGACGCTGATGACCTGAGGTGTTAAAGAGCGTCTGTAAATAAATAAAAATTCGAGAATTCCATGTTTACTTTTACCACCTTCATTTGTCTTCTGCCTTTGAAAAACACAAGTGATTGGAAACATTGCGTTGTTTCTGTTATTGTTTAAGTGTTATATCTATATCTGCTTCTCCAGTTAGCTACATTATTTCAAGAGTTACTTTATTTTTCATTTTTACTATACATATTGTGAAAATCATTGTAAATGATTATGGAAAGTTGCGAAAGCAGTGGAAAAGAATTGGTGGGAACTCCGCCCGACATTGTTAAAGATTTATTCCTGAAATATTTTCACCTCATTTAAAAAGCAGTGCTGTAAAGTTGCATTGCCACACTGCTCAAGTTGCTATATCCCAATGATGAACTCTAAAATCTGGTATTCAATAGTCTTATTTTTTTAAAATAGTGTGTAACACTCGTTATTACTATTGAGGCACCACAGGCGGTCGACATTGATAATACATGAAATAATATATTGGGAAAATATTTTTTTAAGGAAGGAAACCGTTCAGGCCTAAGTTTAGAGTACCTATCTGCCATTTGCCATTTATGGGGATTGAGAAAAACCTGAAAAAACCTCCTTGAAAGAGGACCGTCCCGGCGGGGTTCGAGCCCCAGACCTCCCGCTCACGAGTCTGCGCCTTAACAACCTCGGCCACCCGTGGCGGTAGCCACATTATGATATGGTATTACAAACGTACATATCAGTTGTATTTACACATACTTTTCTTTTTAAGAAAAGAAAATAAAGTATTGCCTTAAATATTCTTGAGAAACGCGACTTACTAGAGCGTATTCAGGTGATTGATTATCAAGCCTTTAAAACTAACTGCAGAAGGAAAAACCTACAGCACGCGTCGCGGAACTCCAATAAAAAAGTTTTATTCCTACTAGTTGGCGTATTTTGTCAACTGAACATTCCTTGGAGGTAATTTCATGGTGTGTAACAATGCATTACATTATTTTTAATTTCACTTCTATTTTTTTGCATGTATGTGTATATATGTATAACTAAAATAAAATAACAGAAATAGTAAAATATTTAAATAGTCACGCAATTTTCGCTATATTTCGAACAGCTCGCGTTCTTCAAAGGCAGCACCGCTACGGATGGCCGAGGTCGTTAAGGCGAGGACTTGTGAGTGGGAGGTCTAGGGTTCGAATCCCGCCAGGACCGTCCTTCCTGACTGAGGTTTTTTCCAGGTTTTCCTCAGTCCTCATTAATGGCAAATGCCGGGGAGTAAACTTAGGCCTGGAGCGTTTCGTCCCTTAAAAAAAAAAAGCCTTTCCCAATATAATTTCATTTCATGTATCATCAGTGTCACCGCCTGTGGTGCATCAGTAGTTAAAACGGGCGTTAAACACTTATCAATCAAAATCAAAGTCAGAAGACAAGTGAAGGTGATAAAAATAAACATTGAATCTCAACGATAACAATGCACGGAAACAGATAAAACAATCAATAAGAGAGTGAAAAGAGGGGGAAAATTATTAATCAATATTAATCGTAAGATTTAAACCTGGCGGTGTATGCGATTCAAGCAAAAATATAGCTGCCACCTCTCTATATCTGCGTAAACTTTCGGGTACATTTTGTTTCCACATACCGCCGAGTCTTCTCATCTTCTGGATTGGAAATTAAAAGCATCATCGAAATCCTTACAGTGAGACATGGCAGGGCAAGGGAGACTTGGTTTTAATAGAGCGCTTACGGAGCGAAATAGCAGAAGTTAAACCAATATAAAATGCTTTGCAACGCTTATATAATAACATATGCACGACATTCTTAGATGAACAGGTAGCAAATGAATTAATATTAAAATCTCTGGATAATTTGAGGCTATAGAACGAATGACATGGCATAATAATGTACAAGTTTTACATTTAGGCCGTTGGCAAGGATATGAGCCTGCGATCGGACGAGGTAATTTGAAAGGAAAAATATACTTTTCAGGTTCTAAAAATATGGCGGGGTACAAAGATGAATGCATTAATAAAGTATTGTGATATTCTTTCAAAATAGGTTTGATACTCTCAATTACAGGCACCTTAAGTAGTAACAAGGTTAATAAACTTCTATTTGGAAGTTTTAGGTTTAAATTAGAAGTTTTGTGTGTTGAGACGATATGAGATTGTAAAAGAGAGGAAGGATAAATTCGGTCTTGGAACTTTTGAGCTAGGTTTTTAATATAAGTGTCAAAAGATGAAAAGTTGTTACAAAGACGGTGGCTACGAATTGAACGATAAAAAAGAAATAGATTTTTTTGTTATGCAGGGGACGACAGCTATCAAAACAAAGATACTGTTGTAAAATTGCTGGCTTAATATGGATGGACATAAGAAAAGAGTATAAAGAGATATCAATCAATATATAGGAACGTAACAGCATTGGGAGAGACAGAAGAAGTGAACTTAACTAAAATTTGGAGTTAAGATTGGGAAATGATCGAGAGATTTTGAGCCATGGGTCCAAAGCATAAATATATCCTGAAATCTCAACCATAATAACAGTACCAGAGGTTCTGACTTAAGAAATTCCTCCTCTAAGGGAGCCATATACATATATTACGACCCCTCCATCACCATTAAGTCGTGGGCTTATATTTGTGCCTGTTTTTCATCACTTACATTTAGCCATTAAAGCTAGTAAGCGACAAATGTTTATGAGAATTATGAGCAATAATTAGGCTGATAATCGAGAGATTTCTAAGCACTAGAAGCAGATTAAGGCAGCATGAATGTATGTTAGTATTGGACTGTACACACAACAGGCGGCAGGAGTTCAGTAGGTCACCAACCTCTAGTTTACCTGGTTCATAGCTTGTTTTGTTCGTGTTTGAGTGTGCCTAACTTGATGTTTAAGTGCTTAAGAATGCTAGTAATATGAATTTCTCTTTGTAGATAAGTAACAATTGCTGCCACTAGGAGTGCCATTATTACACAATGTCAGGAGACTGACCGAAACTACTGTAGGTGTTTAGACCCCCCCCCCAATTTTTTTTCTTTCTATTTAAATCATAACGTCTCGTCTCAAATTACAATTTTAATGTACCCCGAAGAAGCAAGGTTAGTTTAAGTAAGGTTAGCTCCACATAAGCTATCATTCCCTCTCGGTCCGCAATTTCAAATTTATCTGAAGAAGCTCGCGTCGCCAGATTGGTTTTCTGGGAATTCAATAGCTTTTTTCTTTTTTTCATTCACTTTAGACTTATCAATACGCATACGTTGTTACTTTCTTCTCTGGCAAAATAGTTGTGTGCCCTTTCGGTTATAAAGAATTTGTATTAAAAAGAGATTGCGAGATGGGTTACAGGCTTTCGAACAATTTACATCGACTCTTAAGATGCTCTCTACTTGCGATTCCCACGCGGCGGACCCGGGTTCGATCCCGATTGGGTCAGTTTCCTAATTGAGGTTTTATCAGAGGTTTTCCCTCAATTCTTTAGGAGAAAATTAGGCCACAAAGTTCCCTGAGCTCATTCGGAGAAGTTATCATCCATTTATCTGACACAACTGCTCTGTAATGATTTTTGCTGAGTATTGGTAAATTTTTCCTAAGTTTTACACTTGCTCGTACGCCATGAAATCTTTACCCACTATTTTAAACGAAACAGAAAATGTAATGCACACTTGGTTAGTTGCCACAGTCTTTTACTTTTTTAGTAAAAGCGTTTTCTTATAAGGTTTTGAAGTTTTTCTTTTTGCACTTTTGGCCCTGAGTTCTACGCATGACACAACAAACACACACATATATACGAAAAAGGTATTCATTCAGTACTAACAGGTTGTTCGTCACCTATTGTTCAAGGTCATATTTTATCTCTCTAAAATGCCCTCCTTACGTGTCATGACATTATCTTTCTCCACTTCAATGTTGTATCATCCTTTCAATTCTCTGAACTGCAGTAATGGACTTAAATGACTCATATTACGTTCACAGCGACAAATTACCTTATATTTCACACTTTTCTTGCAACAGGTTGGAGAGAGGCGGGCTCAAGTAAAATACGAGTATTTCACTTACTTGAGTCCCTGTTATCAAATATAGTATTCGGGGCTACAAGGGTTGAATTTTTAACGCAATATTACTCTCTGCTTCCTCTATACAGATATTTGATACAAAATAAAAACATTTTAACTGCCTGATGCTCACACAAAAACTATCCCATTTTAACACAAGCAAACGAAATTGTTTTTAATCCTTGCCTTAACAATTATGATCGTTACGAATTTCACAGAAAGCTGGAGTCTACTGTCGATATTAATGAACCAGGACAATTTTAACTTTTTATTTTGACTACTACAACACTATTTATCTTCTAAAATGTATTAACAGCCTGTTCCGTACCTGAACGCACATATTAATTAAGATTTAATTAAAAGCATTTAATGGTATTAACAGAAACCTATGCTGCAGTAACCCCTGGGCGGGGTGCTTACTGGTGAAAGCAAACACTGCAACCGGAAAAAGTCGCCGCTCGAAAAGTTAGAAGTATTTTATTAGCAGTTGCATTTTAACTAAAAGCATAAAATTACCAGTATACTGCATTTAAACACTGATAGCTTGCGTTATAAGAGATGCTGAAAACGATGCCCCTGAGCGGCAATAAATTGCCGGCATCGCGTAGGAAATTCTATATTTCATCAAACTTTTCTTTCGTAAGAATATGGCGGTTCAGGAAACGCTTCCTGTCATTGAGAGATCTTGCCTTACCACTTCTTGTAAGAATCCGTTTTCACATAGATATCGTACATAAACACCCTTTCTTCGAGTTTATATTTATGTAGTAGCTTAACTAAGGAAGAGCGATTACCTTACGGTTTACAAACAACGAAAAATGTTTGCTGACAAAGCCTCACTCACAAACAAACCACAAGCTACTAACTGTATATGCATTATACCGACTAAAGACTGTCGCACTCTACGGGCCCTTAGCTCAAATAACCTCAATGTAGGTGTCTTAAAGCTTATTTTAATCTAATTTTTCTGTAAGGATTTTTAAACTTTAAAATCGCCGTGCCTATTTGATTATTACTGATTTCATTTTAGTTATCTTGCATTTATTAGTTTTTAAAATATTTTTTGACATAAAGAATATTTGAGATATTTTAGGTGAAACTCCGCAAATTTGCTATTTGAGGGCCTATGGTAGTCAACATGATATTAAATATAGTTTAAGGAATCAAAATATTAAACATTACTATGTAATATATAATTTTAAATGTTCACTACTATGTCCGGTTAACCATCATTTGTGGTGAAATTATTTTTCTGCAAACGTATTTAACAGCTTATATTCTAAGTACAATAAAATTATCTTTCGCTGGGATTTAAATTGTAATAGCTACGTTGCTAAAGAGCTGTGCTTTTTAAAATATTCTCCGTGTAATTTTCAAATCTAATTTTTCGCATACCAATGATAACTACTATACAAAATGAAACAAACCTTTTTAATGTAAGTATTCAGTTCATCTCGAGTAACCTTGGAAGAAGAAAGTTGTTTAAAAGTGCATGGGAATTTCTTTCTTTCTTTTTTCCGTCTTTTTCCTTTTTTTAATTATAGGTGAACACCCTGCCCATTTGTTTAATCAGTTGTGTTATTCCACACACGTACTTTATTTTTTTCGTAAAAATATATAAATAGGGATATTTTTCTCTACACTACTCTTATTGAAAACAACTGCACTCCATGATATTTTCTACCTCACATTAAAATGTGGTTTAGATATCTGTAAATATAAAAACTTGTCCTAAAAAGATAAATAAAAATAAAATGCTGTGTCTGATTACTTAAACTATAGAATTACCCACAAATAACGCTGCATTTAATTTTTTGAAAAATATATTTATTCATTAATTGACAGATGTGTTACATCACTTTCAAGGGTAAACCTTGAAATTAAATGAGGATGAAACATTTGACAAATGTCCCCTATTACTCATCTAATTTCTTATTTATGACAACTTTTTCACATAATTGATCAATTTCCTTGGTAGGTCTTCAAATTTCTGCCTTATTTTTGCGTAAGCTTTGGACCCTACGAACACCCAAAGAAAAAAAAAGGCACGAACTTGGTGGCCAATTCTGATCGCCATCGCGCCCATGAAATGTGTATGGTAGGTGGCGCCATCCTGCTGGAACCACATATCCTCCTTATCTATGCCGTTCATAAACTATGATATCAACATCATTTCGGCCTCATCTTAAATGAAGAACGTGCCGATCGCTCCACTGCCATTCGTTGAGCATGCATTGGCTGTTTTTGAATGGTTCGAATTTCCCATGCTCCAGTGCCACGCGTTATTTGTTGACATATCCATTACAACTCGTCGCTAAGGACCTTCTGTGTAAAATCACGTCGAATTAGTGATTCTCCCAGCGCATTAAAAGGCAGTTTGGCTTCAGTTTTTGAGTCAGCTCAATCTTGAATGGGTGAAAATCCGCTACATGGAGCTTATTCTCGAATTCAATTTCAGTGACCGACGGTAAATTGGCGTCTTGGGCACTAAGCCACATTATTGCTTACACCAACAATGCTTTCGGTTGACCGGACGGTCCTTTTGTTATCCATAACTGAACCTGTTTGTTAAAAGGTCCTTACACAGTCAATTCATTCGGCGTGTTTCTCCGACCGAAAATGCCGTGTAATTTGCACAGTCTCTGCGAAACCTTCCTCCTATTTGTAATGGGTTTTAACAACCGTTACCCACTTCTGCAATTTTTACCCCTTCATATCGACTAATACGTTTATCATTCTAAGGTTACTTTAAAAAAAACACTAGCAGTAAACAAAGCGCGTTCAAATCCTTCAGCGAACGAATTGTGGGATTGGATGAAGAATTCAAAAGAAAATCCCTTATTCACAATTTACCACGTGGCTAAGTTAACCTCTAACGCCGCTGAAACGGCATGAAACAAGTACGTGCAAATGTATTTATTTTATGCCTAGATTCTTTAAACATGTAAAATTGTGCATAAATGTTAGCATTAAGAGTAATGTTCGTGTAAAATGTAAGTACTTGAGAAAATTATAATTGCACTTTTATTAAGTGAAAATAAATATTGCAAATAAAACTTGTACTGTTTATAAGATGAAAAAATAATACATTATATACACATCCATATACAAATTTTGATTTAGCATTGAGTTTAAATAATTTCATAACCAGTTATATCTACACATACGTAATATAAACAGCAGGGACAAGGTATAGGGTTGAGATTATACCCGTTTTGCTCGTGATATCATTTATTTAGTCTAGAACGCACGCTTCGCTTGCTTTGCTTCTTTTACATATATATATATATATATATATATATATATATATATATATACTTTGTAACGCCCGTTTTTACTGCTGAGGTATCACGAGCGGCGGGGAGTGATGATGCACGAGATAAAATGATAAATTGGGAAGTATTTTTTAAGGAAGAAAACTTTCCAAGTCTACATTTAGAGTAGCTCCTCGGCATTTGTCATTTATGAGGAATCAGGAACCGTGGAAAAAACCAGTCAAGGAGGACGATGTTGACGGGAATCGAATCCAAACTTTCCGCCCATGAGTAGGGTGATTAATTATAAGGAAAACTATTCCTAAAGCTATTTTTATTTTTATTGAGTGTATTTTAACCATCTCGGCCACCCATGGCGGGTTTGCTGTGCAGGTGTGCATACTTGCTAAGGGATTTCAATGCGCGAATTGTATGCAGGCAGCTTACTCATTCATCACTACAAAGGAGAAGGAAGTTACTTAATGGCTTCTATAATGCGTTTGTTTATGAGACAAATACCTGTACAAGTTTATTCAATTTAACATTACACGTTTTCTATTTAAAGTATTAATTAAATTCTTAGACCCCAAATTTAAAGGGAATACTGTCTTTAATACGCTATCAAGCGACAGTGCTGCTTCGGCACCCAACCAATCAACACGAACCAGAGGTACAGGAGATTACAAATGTGACGCTACCAACATAAAGGAAGAACAAAAACAGCACACAATTTAAAGGCTGCGTTACTTTGGGCTACCCGTTACATAATGTACCGTCTTTCATGAACTGATCTCTTCTTATGCGCCAGATCTCTGTTCCCTTGCTTCAGCCTGTCATCCATACTTTAACAGACTCCCATATCTTTTCTTTTGATTAGCGTGGAAGCTTCTACCATTGATGACATCTGAGCCTTACTCCGGGCTAACTATGAGCGCACTATGACTACAGAGTGAGAAGGAATAACGGCTTCGAGTGGTGAAGACATTTTCGGCCAACTATTCAAAATTTGTAGGAATGATGCTTCTTCCCCACGCCTCACCCACTGACCAAGGCATTTCTACGTATTATTCATTGTCACTACGAGTATTTTTAATATCAAGGATTTTCTTTATCGGATTATACAGTATATTCAGATTTACATATTTGTAATTGAAATGTCTTACCCCACTTTCTAATTGTGCTTTGCCATTAAATTTCTTTGTTGTTCCAATAGAAGGCAGGCATGTGGTGATATTAATGATTTTCTTACTTCCTTTTGTCTTTGCCAATGAAGTTCTTTGATATGTGCAAGCACAGGAAGCTGTTAATCTGTATTTTACATTTTGTGCCTTGCTATTAAACCTACAGAGATGCTCAATGTAGTCTAGTTGAATATTTTATATTCTTATAATAAATATACGTTTTGCACAACTCTTCTCCCGTAAATGAAAGTACCTTTCCCGGCCATATTTAGGGTACGTTCCTTACACGTTTCTTCAATTTGATTCGATGCGCAGGCATCAACACTTTATATGTTTTTATTATCATAAACCGCCACGGGTGGCCGAGGTCGTTAAGACGCGGACTCGTGAGCGGGAGGTCTGGGATTGGAATCCCGCCAGGACCGTCCTCCCTGACTGATGATTTTTCCAGGTTTTCCTCAGTCCTCATAAATGGCAAATGCCGGAAGGTACCCTAAACTTAGGCCTGGAACGATTCCTTCCTTAAAAATAAATCCTTTCCCAGTATATCATTTCATTTCATCTAGCGTCCACGCCTGTGGTGCCTCTGTAGCAAAAACGGGCGTTAAACACTATTCATTCATTATCATATCCGCTGAAAAATTTTTCCGCGGCGTTATTACGTTTTTTCCAACTGTATGTCTGTTGTCATGATATATATTACAGTAGAATATATTTTAACAAAAAATTTTCCCCAAATTCGCAGGTTTGTAAGTACCTAAAATCCCGTTACGCTATTTATGTAGACGTTGCAATTAAGCTACATGTTTTGCTTTACTTTAGTAAATGAAACATACCGAATAAATCAGTTTGTTACATCTAAAAATATCAGTAGTTTTAATTACAGTTATAAAAGAATTCCTTCTTCCGTTTACTACACAGTATTATCTCTACGACACTCCAAAATAGTAAGCATATTATGTCATAAACATGTTTCTTACAAGAAAAAGCGAACTCAGTGATAATATTACCGTGTCACAAACTTGTCCATTATCACAAACCCCAAGCCTACCATGTATATCTGTAGCATCACTTACCGGTTTGGCACAAGTCATACCAGACCGCCATGGGTGGCCGAGTTTGTTAAGGTGCGGGCTCGTGAGCGGGAGGTCTGGGGTTCGATTCCCGCCAGGGCAGTCCTTCCTGACAGGTTTTTTCCAGGTTTTCCTCAGTTCTCATAAATGGCAAATGTCGGGGAGGTATACTAAACTTAGGCCTGGAACGTTTCCTTCCTTTAAAAATATATCCTGTTCCAATTTATCATTTCATCTCATGTATCATCAGTGACCTCTGCCCGTGGTGCCTCAGTAGTAAAAATGGGCGTTAAGCACTATTCAATTAAAAAGGACAAACCAGCAAATTTACGCTGGAAATGCACTAACTGCTTGTTTGGCTTTCAGTGAATTTCAGCTGTTTAAAAATGTCTACGTTAACCCAAGCTTCAAAAGCTGAATTAGTTTTGCTTTAACACTGCTTAATGACAGTCCCGGGATGCTTTCATCCTCTAATTACTTTTTCTAGGCAATTTAAAATATATTCAACAAGAATTACAGCAGACGATTTGAATGGCTAAGTCACAACAGTGAATTCATTATCACTTTCTCAATCTACTGCACCTATGTGAACTTATGGCCTAGGTATGCTCTCATCATGAACAAATGCATTTGATCATCTATTACAGAATTTATTTAGACGATCATGGAAACTAAATCACAACATGAGTAAAGCTGTACCTTACCTTCAATCTTTCTGCATGGCCTCACACTGTTTGCTCCATATTCGGGTGATCCTATTACTTTGAAGTTGATATCGCCGTTATTCAAACAGACTAGGTAACAAATTTCCAACGTTGGTGTTCTTGTGCAAGACACCGCTATAGGCATCTAGCTATAAGCGTAAACAATGTGTGAATGTCATCGATGCATGGACTTGTAGCTTGTAGTTATTACTAGAATTCTGTTCCACAAAATTCTGCTACACTTGAACTTTATAACTTCATACTTACAAGTGTACAAGTGATTTTTGTCTTAGTTTTGTCTCACTGCGTTAGTGTTGGTTGTGCATTTGTAACTTGTACAGATTTCTCTATAAATTTAGGAAAATTGGAAACTACAAGTACAAGTTTTATATATTTTTTAAATTTTTTTAAATTAATTTACAAAAATGTGCGAAATATTGATGAAAGTGATATTGGTGAGAGTAGGAATATGTATAAAGAGAGTATAAGTATTTATGTATAAGGAAAAGGTTAAGTGCAATTAAAGTACGGCTTATGATTAAAATTGAAAACATATTTCAGGTCAGCATCTTAGTTTGTCTTTTAAGGTTCTTGCTACATGGCACGGAAAAAAAAAAATCCCATCCCTGATTGTCTTTTAAAATAATCTCTTTTAACACTGTTTTCACAATGTTTTCCTTATAATGCAAATGTGATTGCCAAACAACCTAAACAACTTTATATAAATGACCAAATAGACTAGTAAAATAAAAGATGGAGCGCAATAGGGAAGCTCGATTCTTTTGCCATCTCTCCACGACTGAAATTGATGCTGCTATGTTTCCTTGTTGCGCTTGAATATTTACAAATGCATAATCAAGTAGCTAAGTCATGACTGTTTCTATTTATTTAGCAGAAATGAATAATCCGCTCTGTTTATTATAATAATACGAATTTATTATTAAAGAGTGAACATAACCTAATTCAAGGTATAGAGACATGTGATAAACAGCTGTTCCTCCATCATGCTCTTAGTATCTCTTGTGGCTGTTTATTAATACTTTACAAGGGTTGTACATTCAATCATGGAAAAGAAAATTACCACTTTATACTTTACAAGGCATATACTGATATATTAGAGCATACTTTTGCGGCCCAGGTAGACGTTTGCTTTTTCTATATCAGTGTTTCAGTCACTTAAATGAGACGCTGTTTGTTTTCTAGAGAGATGTTCTTCGATCATCAAGGGCAACTCCCGGCTGTAACTGGTCCAAATGTGACTTCTGATTGGACGCTTGACTACTGTTAAACAGTTACACAGTATTTACATTTATAAACTGCAGATTTAGGACAGTTCACTCGAGTCCTTGAACTCTGGAGATAAAACTTTAATACCATTCCGTTATATCAAGACCGACTAACTCCAAATAACTTCATTATGAAAAATACAAATTGTAACCCAAAATTTAATCTGGCTTATATACCGGTATATTAGTCGCCATTGTATACACAAATAACAGTGCACTGTATAATCAGTGTTTACATGAATAATTGCATTTGCGCCAACCCTAGCACCCATGTTCGTTGCGGAGTTCTGAGGATCGGAATTTCTAAAACCACTTCGGAGATAAGTGAATTTTAATATCTTACAGGTACTGACTGCATAACGGTGACTGCACTACTATAGGGTTCTACCGCTTGCATTTCTATTTAGTGTAGTTCATGCGGTCTGTATACGATATAGTACAAACCTTAGACCAGTTCCTCAGTCAAAGCAAAAGGCCGGTCCTGGTGGTGTAATGGTAACGATACTTGCAACTAAACCCAAGACCGCGGATTCAAACCCTGTCAGGATCGATGATTTTTTCGGGTGTAAAAATCCTAAGTATGGCTTCCTTTGGAAGGGAAGTAAAACTGTAGTTCCCATGTCGTAGATTTACGGCATGTAAAAGAACCTCAAATCTGAAAGAGGGGGCCTCTGAACAAAATTTATCGGCCGTTTAACGCCCTGAATTGAATGGGAAGCTGATGACCTGAGATATACAGCAAATCAATAACCAAAGCAAAAGTATAATTATTAGATTTTGATGCACACATTTATATTTATATTTTATATTTCATGTCAGGTTATATTAAAATAGTATTCCATTAGCGATTAGTTTGTAAGGCATTCGATTTCTGTACATTTTACTATCTGTTCTCGATAAACCGCATAACAATTACATGTCGTATGCTGTTTCATACTTATCAATAGCTTATTTTCTTATTCGTTTTGTTTTATTTCAAAGCTTGCCAGTCTGAATTATCTTTTCAAAATGCATTGAAATTTCAGTAGAAAAAAAGTGCATTTAAATACTAAACGGAAGCTTAAAACCAATGTTGATTTCAAATGGCACCTTGTGATACTTAAATTTACAGAGGATCCAATTGTTACTATAGTTTTTGCTTTCTAGCTTCTTGGGTTTTGTTATTGTTATTTAAATCTGAACAGAGTATTTAATATATTAGTTGCTTTTTGGTAATATTGTTTCAAATTTGTGTATAGTTTACAAAATGAGAATAATAAGTGCATTAGTCAAGAATTCCGAAACAGGCTGTATTATTGTAATATTGCCCAACATAAACTACTTTCGTCTTACAACTCACTTTTTTACTCTCAAAAACGTTTAATATAAGCAATGTGCATATATGTTGTATTCTGATCAAAGTTTTCTTTATTTTTAAAATGTTCATAATACACCCAGGTCGATGTCCTACATTTTTCAATTTTTACACAGAGACAAAAGTAAGTTTCAGATGTTGCAAGTGTTTAAAAAGTTTTGTCATTCAAGGTAACATAATATTTACCAAAAGCGAAAGCCAAAAAATCAGTGAAAATGTTTAGTTGCCAAATATACCCATACTTTTTAGGAAACTGCACAGAGAAATTAACAGATGTTTACTAAATTACACAATGTCGAAAAAAAAATAAAATATAAAAGAGAGTAAGAAAAGGATTTGCATTAATGTCCTCGTTTCTGTTTAAAAGCGCACTTAAAATAATACTGGAACTCTGCCCACGTTGTGATTTTCTCCATAGTTTTCTAACTTATAGGATTTCTTTGTTGTTGTTTCCTTGTTACTACTTATTACATTAAAACCAACTTTAACTAACATACCAGTTGATTTCACATTACACGTTTTCCGTTACAAGTCTCGGCTAATTCTCAATGAGGTTATATCTCTTTGATCTGGCAAACCCGTTTCTGATATAATTTTAATTTATTTTGATTGAGGCGGCTTAGACCTCAACTGACACTACGAAGGTACAGGGGGAAAACACGTGATTGCAGTAAAATCACTTATTGCGAGCAAGAAAAAAAAATGCAAAATATCTCAAAATAAAATGTTTCGAAATTATTTTAACCATTGTTCTAATATTTACAAAAATACTCAAATTGTGACTGTCTAAGAAGTAGGGGCTTAAACTTGTTTCGTCTCTGTATTTCTTCTTCACAAATACTCCTGCCGTCACGAGTGGCAGAGGTTGTTAAGGTGCGGACTCGTGAGCGGGAGGTCTGGGGTTCGAATCCCGCCAGGACCGTCCTCCCTGATTGAGGTTTTGTCCTCATAAATAGCAAATTCCGGGGAGGTACCCTAAATGTAGGCCTGGAAAATTCCTTCCTTAATTTTTTTTTTTTCACAAATATATCATTTCATTTCATGTATCATCAGTGTCCATCGCCTGTGGTGCCTCAGTAGTAAAAACGGACGTTAAACACTAATAAAAATAAAAATTCTGTTTCTCCTTCCGTTGTCATGTCCTTGGGTCTATTGAGACGCAAAATTAGCTCAACAAGAATAGGTTTCGAAAGGTAAAGAAAAGTATTAAAAAAAAAAAAAAAAAAAAAAAACAGAAGCATAAACTTGGCCGGACTTATTCGCATCAATCAAAAAGCGGTTTAGCCGAGGGGGGAGGGGGAGTTGCGGCACGGTTAGAAGCCGAGATCTGAAACAGTGCGTAAAGGGACAGCGTTTATAACTTAATCTCGGTATCTCTGTATTTAACAGCTTAGTGTGTTCGACATCTTAACAAAAATTAAATACAAAGTCCTGCCACATCTTAATATAACAAAAGACAGTTCTCGAAAATTAACACTGAAAGATATGCAACATGTTAACGTCCTAAGTTTAGCTTTTATAGTGACTAAGCTTGAAACAAGTAGATACAGAATGCGGCAGTGTTTTAGCCAGTTTTCAAAGCCACTGATAATGTTTTTTCAGTTTCAGTGTCCCTTTCATGTTGAAGGAACATATGAAAACATTTCGTAACAAAAACAAGAAAAATAGTAGCCAAATGATAATCGTCTGTGAAATTAAATAAGACAGCCTAGATTTATAAAGTCGGCACAGAATTACAGACCAGCGATGAAAAGTAATATCACGACGAGTTAAACCTATGATTCTGTTGGAAGCATTAGAGTTGATTAAACATTTTGCGAAGGACATTTAAAGCGTCTAACACGGCATTCCTTGAACGTTGGCTTCTGGAGGGTTTAAAAGCTTTAAATGCATAAGGTGAAATTTGGTAGAGATTTCGGTTTTATGTTTGAACACAGGGGTTCAGTGGGATATTTAAAGAAGATGTAGAATTAATTGTTTACGTACAAAAATCTGTAACGGATCTACAAAGGAATAAATGAAATATAATTTAATAAACTGTTTTACATCTCCTTGGTATTGAAGAAATAGATTTCTCTTGTTGGACACTCTATCACAGCTGATAAAGAGTCTGGATGTTTTTAATATCCACTAAAATTCTCAGTCGAAGGGTATCCGCTACCCATATCAGCAATTGACCGTCTTTCTTTCAAAGTCATTAGGTACAAACATTTTCTTATGCAGCATTGCAATCCTTGGTTTAACTGGATGTTATTCTTGATGACAATTCTTGATACCGTCTCCACATTTTAGATATAACACCTCTTCCGCAATTCTGATTCCAATCTTGTGTTTCACCATTTCTAATAGCTCTAGTCACCCTAAACATTTCTTTTTTTACTTATATGACATCACTAAGCATTCATTTCATTTATTAAATGTTTCTTACCGTTTCCTCCATCATTTCAGCAGAGAAAAATTACTAGATTCCTACGTTAAAACAAAACTTATTCACAACATAATTTAAATGTATAAAACAAATGATAATTGACCTGCTTAGATACACCAAGAATTTTATTTAAAATGGGGTTGTTCCTTAGACAATTTTGATGTGTGTTAATGAATAATAATGACTTATTAATTTAATTCATAACTAAACAACCGAATTATACTTTGAAATATACATACGGTAACAGTTTCAGATTGCACTGCAGTAGTAATATGGAAAACAAATTCAGTAAATTGTTCTGAAAATATACAGGAAAGTTGCATAATTTTAAAACCAAATTGATGATATACAAAACAGGCAGTCATAATTAATTAAAACTAACAGAAACTTCAGTTTTACATAGAATGCATATTTCATCACTTGGTCGATTTTCAAGATATCTGCAAATACTACAAATTAGGAAATGGTCTCTATTTGGATCAAAAGTTCCAGTTGTTTATCGTCCGACAGCCAACATTTTGATGTCCATTTGATGTTCTAGTTTCTTTCCCCTAAGAAATATGTTTCCGGGATTCTTTACAGGTAAAATCTATTTTACTTACTGTTGCCTGTACTTTGAGTCTGTACATCAGGTTAAGATTAAAGTAAGTACATCCACCCCTAACTGAATACTTCTGCTTGTGCCAATATACCTATCTAGTTTCGTAACATTAAAATTGTACGCTATCGGTTTCTCTCTATGTTTTGAGCTTTCTCATTACAATCACTACCATACCAAATCCCAACCTCCCAATTATGAATCTGAAGTTTAATTAAAAACACAATCTGAACATTTAAAACTAACATAACTAATATTAAAACGGGCTGAGTTCTTTTTTACAATTTTTCCCTAAACGAATCACAAAACTCCTAGCTTTCCCTTACATTAACTGTAACTTACACTTAGGGCCAGTTGTGTGAAAGTTGCTAAATTGAAGATTACTTTAACCGTAATTTAAAAATTAACTTGAGGTTAGTCATACTTTCTATTGTAAAAATAATAACTTCAGACTACGTCATCTCAAGTTTGCACTAACCGTCAAACGTATGGTAAGATCGCGAAACAATAGAGAAATTCGTGTTTAGAGTAAGTTGATGCTCAACTGTTTAACCTGAATAAATTATTCAGTTTTCCTGCCTTGTCTTCGAACGTGGATAAAAAAAAAAGTCACGAATGCAAACGATAAATTTTGGCGAGCATGAGGATGATATTAATATTGATCTGGTGCTAAAATATAAGGAAATAATTGTAAGTAAAAAAAAACTGATTCATCGCAAATAAAGATAAAGAACGTACATGGGGGGAAATGACCATGCGAATGTTACGAAGCCTAGCGTCACTTTCCGTACATAACCCTCTTGTGTTGGCATTTTAATGAACTGACACAATTGCTCTAGTAACTATGTGGATGGTTCTGATGACCGTTGCTTTTTCCACTTTAATACATCCCCAATAACTACTTAGAAGCTCCCTTATAGTTAATAATAACATGAACATCCAATTCAAAGCATGATTTCGCTTAGTTTGTGATTATAATCGGGGACGAAACATCTGTTCCATTTCTTTCGATATCTTTTGCTAAGAGAAATTGCATTTTGAATTATTTGTCATTCAGTTATGGGAATGAATTTTTATCTCTCATGAAATACACAAAGAGCACATTGAAATTCACCCACGGATGAAATTTAGGAATAATCAGAAATCTGTACATTATACCGCTCGTGAGGTTAGCCTAGCATAATGTATTTGAACGCAATTGTCATTATTACGCTGAAATGAAAAGCGAAACATTGAAGAAACTTGATACACAGTGTGTACGGAAAATCATATTATATTATAATTATTTGTAATGTCCACCTCCTTGGTCTAGTGGTTAGCGTTGCTGACTGCGAACCGGGAGGCCCCGGTTCGATTTCCGGTACCTACTTAGGAACTTTTCTAAGTTAATGAGGTCAGGAACGGGGTCCATCCGGCCTCATGAGGACTATTGGGAAGCTCCCTGGTGGAGAGGTGGGGCGATCATCGATCTAGTACGGCGCGATAAAGCGATCGGTATGCTGATCAAATGCTACCCTGCAATACTGTCCTCTACCAATGATGTTCTGTGATGGAGGTACAGGACGCAGCGATCGTCGCGGTAAGCTAAGGCCCACATGGGGCTGTAAAAGGCTATAAGAAGAATTGTTGGTTGTTGATTAACGCATAGCGCATAGAGGTATACGGACTTCCCGGGCACACTGTACTTGAAATAAAAATAAATGATACTCGGCACTTTATTTATAAATGAAGTTGTTGTGTATCTGTACTCTGGGAAAGGTTATATTATAACTATCTCTAGTTAGTGCTTTAACTCGTGAAATTTCGCGAGTTAGATTGAATTTGAGGTTAAGACGAAATAATCTTAGATTAATGTTTATACATCAAATTTTGCAAGTTAAGCATAACTGGTAGTTAATTTTATACTCTAAACTCTCTAAACCCAAGATCGCGGGTTCAAGCCCGGCCAGGACCGATGGATTTTTTCGGGCGTAAAAATCCTAAGTATGGCTTCCTTCGGAAGGGAAGTAAAGCCGTGGATCCCATGTCGTACGTTTACGGCACCTCAAGCCTGAAAGAAGAGGGCTCTGAGCAAATTTTATCGGCCGTTTCACGCTCTGAATTGAATGGGACGCTGGTGACCCGAGACGTTAAAGAGTGTCCGTAAATAAAACAAAGAAATCAAATCAACAAATCTATAATATTTGATTTGTATTCAATTATTTTGTAAGAAATTACTTTTAAGTTTGCTTTCTTTTTAACATTGGGGAAGGATTTCTTAACTTAAAAAAGTCTTAAAGTCCTTTAGCTACATTTTTATTGATGAGTTTTCTTCTGCAATCAGCAGTTGATTACATTTATTTAACTTTATTGAGCACATGACGAATAACAGTGTTATATGTCTGCTTTTCAGAGCAACACAGGACCATGAAACTCTACACGATTATCAAATGATAGAACTCGGTTAACCAATTATAACAACATATAAAGTGAACTTGTGCTGAAATGTGACTCACGGCTTCCAATGTTTAAAATGCTTCATATTGGATTGTTCCAAGTCCTCAAATGCCACAGAATGTTCTTTTGCGTGATAGCTCTAGCGACCTACATTGAGATCCACTTGTTTTATTTTGAAGGCACGTTTTCACACAAAGCAAACAACACATTACTCTTCGTTTTTGCTTCCGCAAACGGCCTGACGCACTCAGATTACTTCTGCCAAATTACTTGAGCATACCTAACAATAATGCTTGCAGAAAAGTCTACGCAAGTGCTAAAGTGATACAAACAGTTGAAAAAGAAAGGAACTAGTACTACAGAATTACAGAAATAGAAGCGTGGCAACCGACCAGAAGAGTGCAAACAAAGAGATAAAACGGAAAAAGGAACAGTGAAAATAATGGGGAAAGCAAAAATGTCAGTTCTTTTGGAATGTAGCGAGAGAAAAAAAGTGTTCAAATTAGCAGGCCTTTTTACATCAAAATAAGCAACCGAAAGGGTGGTTACTTGTTTGCAATTTAGTACTCACTGCGAATATCCCGTGGCTAAAGCCAAAAGTAAGACAAGAATGTTAAACGAGGTTTTCAACTTCTACATTTTCAACCGATTTTTATGAACTTTTATAATATATTTATTCTGTAGTCATATTAACCTTTATCAAGTTTATCTATCAGAGGAAAATATGAAATACCATTTGATTTTGTTTTCAGCTGCTAACTATGAAAACACTTACGAAACCGTATACAATGTGTGGCCACATCAATATTTTAGAGCCTATGGGATATGATTGCGTGCAGTTTTAAGGAATGTTTTGAAAAGCGGGGCACAATATAGTTGAAAGTTTCGCTTAGTTAAAATATTTATAAAAATGAAGCAAAACTTTTTTTCATGTTAATCTAACAAGATGGGGAGGGGGAAGTATAAATATACTCTGTATTTCTTCAGTAATCACAATCAACATGTATCCATAGCTCGTATATTTAACACAAGAGTTGATCACATTTTCCTGATAAACCGCAAAGAACTGGCTGTGAGTTAAACTATCCAGGTCTCTTCATTAATAGCTACAACTGCCCTCTCACTTAAAAACGCCATGAGATTGTTTCTTTTTCCTAACTAGAATGTCCCTTCTTGTAAGAGCATATTGAAGTAATTGTTCTTCCATTTCAGGACGTGCCACTGTTTCTGACACAAGTTTAGTTGAATGCTTAATTTGTAAACCTAAACAGCATCTTTTTATCACTTTAAATATGTGTGATGCTTTAAGGAAGCCCATCTTTATTTATCTTTTTTTATTGCTTTCTGCAACACGTGTAAACCCTGGAGGTCGATTACTCGCATTCCGTATTGCAGCCTTCGCAACTCTAATCCCAAAACATGCGAGAACGCGTATAAAAAGCAATGACAATGCTGCCTGATATTTGTACATGATGTACGACTCACAAATCGATAAAATAAATAAACAATATGTTACATAGTTAATGCCCTTTTTAATCTCTAAAAAAAAAATCACCTTAACGGCTTGTAATGGACGGGATTCACGCTGTTTATCACTTCGTTTAACCTCCATCAGAGTGCAGCACCTACAGACCAACCTTGGTATTCCATATTAGCATCCGTATTTCATGTTTGTACCCTTTTCTCTACATTGCTGAATTATGTCACTCCTTGTAACGCCCCTCAGCTCTTAATCTCCCAAGCACAAACCACGCAAGACGTTATCAAGAACTGTCCTGTCACAAGAAAATTCCGCACCGATATGACACTATAAGATGGCATGTTTACTTCCCATAAACTTTATGTTTAATTTTTTTTTGGGGGGGGGGGGGAAACAGAGTATATAGACTGCTTTTAATTAAAGCCCATAAAGGACAAAGAAAGTTGAATATCATTAATGTGTATTTTAAGTAATATATACATATGTGATATGCGTGTGTGTGTGATTCGTATAAAACAATGTAAATAACTAGGAAAACCAGATGTGAATAAAACGCTGAAACTGAAATATAAAATAACATTGTGAACAAAGTAACTAAAATAACAATAAAGAACCAGAAAAGGGATAAAACATTTAGATAGACACAGATTATCTCTCGAAATTCTTGAGTTCTTCTAAGACAAGAAGACAAGTGAAGGTAGTAAAAATAAATATTGAATATCGAAGGTAACGTAATAAATGTAAACCGATAAAAGAAGCTACAAGAGTGAGAGATAGAAATAATATAAAAATATATTAATATGTAAGATTTAAACACGGTCGTGGGTATACGCGCTTTATGCAAAAATATAGTTATCATCTCTCTGTCTCTCAGCAAACTTTCAAAGCGGTAACGCATCAGTAAGTGTTAAATTAAATGCTTCATCGAAATCTTTACAGTGAGACAAGGCTGTTAGGCAACCGGCAAGGGAGACTTAATTTTAACAGAATGTCAATGATTGTTCATATGGAGCGAAACAACAGTAGAAGTTATCAATATGCAATGCTTTGCAAAGCTTACAAAATAACATGTATATAAAATGTAAAAAAAATAAATAAATTAACCTCCACAAAGTGTAGTGAACCAAGACGTTAAGTGCTAAAAGTAAAATAAAACACACAAACAAATCACACATTACCACAATATTTAGAGCTGCGGTGCTTCTACTGGCTCGAAATATTGTGTGATTTTGTTATATGTATAGAAGTATATTATACAGTTAACAATATATAAAAGATAAAATGGAAACATAAATACCACCAGAAATTTCAATTTTCATCAATATTTTTCGTCTCATAAGTTTATAATAAATTTGAGATCTATTTACAAAAAAAAGATTTAAAATAATAATATAAAGCACCCCAATATTCACACACACACGTGCGTGTCTCTCTCTCTCTAAAGCACTCATACAGTAAAGGGAAGAGTTGTCGATTACTAATTCCAAGTTCTTAAGTTGAGATATATTTTTCTATATCTCAGTGAACAGTGAACAAACAAATAACTTTTTTCCTTGGGTTTGTCGAATAAGATAATTTATAGAAAAACTTGCTCTCCATGACCACTACACTATTTCGAACATTCTGTAGATTTATATATCTGGTATTGCGGTCATGTATTTCATTACTGACAGAAAAAAAGCACCTGCAGTTTTTAAAATCGCAAAAATGATAAACTGCTATAATTTCCAGACAAAATCTGAAATGTTTAATACATAAAAATGTCTATTTCTGGTTTGACCATAAGTCCCTTTAAAGTGTTATAGTTCACGTGACAGCATTACACTAAAATTAAATGAGGATCAGATACATAACATACAAATAAAGCCTAACGCCGTAATGTACCAGATTAAGAATTCCGTCAGAGTCAAAATCGTGAAAATGGCACACTTTCAATGAATCAGAGGGAGCAATGTAAAGAAAAAGTAGTTGCCTTCTCAACACAGTCATTGAAGGTCTGTGTCTGCAGACTGCTGAAAGCTTCTGCCGCTCTAGTTCCGGGCCTATGATGTCATTCATTCTTCATAATCACCTTTCTATCGTCAGGAACGATGAGAAGTAAATGAACCATATGCAAAAGAACAGTAGTGAAACACGGGATGACTTTAACAGCTTTAATTCACTTCTCGTGGAGAACTCCAATAACATATTAGCAAGAGCAATGACTGAGAGGTCAAAAAGCCGAATTAAGCAACAAACAAACTAGCTCAGTAGCTTTAGGTGAGTTTGTTGCCATTCATGATTTTCTACTCTGAAACAAATTCTTAGCAAAACGTAGTATTGCAAACAGCCACGGTTGGCCGAGATCATTTAGGACTCGTGAGCGGGAGGTCTGGGGTTCGATTTGGCCAGGACCGATCCTTCGTTACTAAGTTCCTTTTATAAAGGTTTTCATCAGTCCTCATAAATGGAAAATGCCTGGAAGGTACTCTAAACTTGGCCTGGAACGTTTCCTTCCTTGAAAAAGAACCATTTCCCAATTTATTATTTCATCTCACGAATCATCCCTGTGATGCCTTAGCTGTAAAAATGGGCGTTAAGCACTATTAAAAATATGTAAGAATAATTTTTTATTATTATGTATGAAGAAGCTATTTTTTGGCAGTCTCGTAAACGTTATAACAGAAAATTCTCAACACCTTCAGGTTGCATTTCTCCTCCTCCTCCTCCTCTTCCTCCTCCTTCTTCTCCTCCTCCCCCTCCTCCTCCTCCTTCTCCTTCTTCTTCTCCTCCTTCTTCTTCTCCTCCTCCTTCTCCTTCTCCTCCTCCTTCTTCTTCTCCTCCTCCTTCTCCTTCTTCTTCTCCTCCTCCTTCTTCTTCTTCTTCTCCTCCTCCTTCTCCTCCTCCTTCTTCTCCTTCTCCTCCTCCTCCTTCTTCTTCTCCTCCTCCTTCTTCTTCTTCTCCTCCTCCTCCTTCTCCTCCTCCTTCTCCTTCTTCTCCTCCTCCTTCTTCTCCTCCTCCTCTTCCTCCTCCTTCTTCTTCTCCTCCTCCTCCTTCTTCTCCTCCTCCTCCTTCTTCTCCTCCTCCTCCTTCTCCTTCTTCTTCTCCTTCTCCTTCTCCTCCTCCTTCTTCTTCTCCTTCCTCCTTCTTCTCCTTCTCCTCCTCCTCCTTCTTCTCCTCCTCCTTCTTCTCCCCCTCCTTCTTCTTCTTCTTCTTCTATTAAGGTGTTCCACTGAACATTGACTCCTGTTTTTTGTTTTCGTAAGCGGTTAACGACCCACCAACTGCCAAGATTTTTCGAGTCGATTTGATGAATTAAGATAACACAAATGAGTCCGGAGTCCTTAGCATCGAACGTTACGCGATATTCACATTTTTACCCTGACCGGGAGGGGCTAGGGAATCCGAGACCGCCAGATGAAAAACAGATACGCTAGCATCTGAATCAAAGCGGCAGTAGACGGACGCAGATGTCTGTAATGTATAAACACAACTAGATAAAAGTTCTAATACAGACAGGGTAGGGCAATGTTCATCCACACAGTGATTTATATAGAACTGATACATTCTTTATTTCAAAACAAATGATGGTAGACACAACTTATTATACCCGAAATATAGAACATCTTTTGGAAATTATTAAACTCTGTAGAAAGTGTTGAAAATGTTCTCCTTCCTACTCAACATGTCGTTCCATTTTACTGGCAGCTCGTAGGTGGATTGTGTTGTCAATACCATTATTTCCTGTGTAATATAATTCAGATCGTCCAATGTCTGGGGGCGTGTAAACTCTGTATTTTAAGTAACCCCATAGGAAGCAGTCCGGTGTTGTCAAATCAGGAGGCCACAGATTCTTGGAGATTATCCGGTCCTCAAAGAAACTTTCAATTAGCGCCATGAATTGATTTGATGTATGGCATGTAGCGCCATCTTGTTGCAAATATCCATCAGCTCTATATCGTCCAGTTGCTCAACAAACCCCGTGAAAGTCCAGACGGTACTCTGCAGTGTCCACAATGTGGTCAAAAAAATTGGTGTCAATATTATGTGTGCAGATATTGAGTTCCAAATCCCGATTTTAACTGGGTGCATAGGTGTTCCATGGATGATATGTGAATTTTGGAAAGCCCAATAGCGTGATTTGTGAGTTCACATAGCCGCATAAGTGAAACATGCTTCATCTGTAAGCCATGTGATGGACATTATGCCGGGATTTTGCACAATGAAAGCCGCGTTGTGTTTGCCTTATGATGGAAGCAGGACATTTTCAACAATTTCATAAGCTCCCAAAGATACTCTACATGTAAGGTATAAACGTTGTGTCTAGCATCATTCGTTTTGAATAAAGAGAGAAACGTGACAGTTCTATATAAACCACTATACAACAGTGGAACGTTTTCTATGACTAGTATACGCATGGGTACCGGTATGGCATGCATTTCGTCCCTAATTATTTGATTTATGTGCCCAAGTCCTCTGGTAGTATGGCAAAGACTGATCTCAATAGAAAAATAATCATTAACTGGATCCAGTAGCCAAGAATTGTCCCCAATGCGTGTAATCAACCTCCATTCAAAGACTCGTGGTGTGAGTGTGCGTCGTTGCGTAGACTGATGCTACGTTAACATTGTAGAAATACGAACTTATTCAACAAAGCAGTGTGTTGTTAAAAAATTGCACTCGCAGAATGAGAACTGGCTGCTGTGTTACCAACTCAGTGAACTGCTAGCTGTCTTCCTTGCAGCATTATGCACCACCTGAAGAAACCTTTATGGGTAGAAAACATGTCTTTTTAAAAATTCTTCTTGAGACCTGCATGTCTGCGTGCTGATCGCTTCAGACTTCAATGAAAATCGTTCCTTACGCGATCGGCATTTCCCATCGATCCAAAACTGTGTTACATTGCTACATTACAGTTTCTTATTTCATTTCGCTGTATACTGAATGTGATTAACTATTAACATGATCCTAAAAAGTTACTTTTCGTACAATTGTTTGTTTCCGTGCGTTACGACTGTTACATCCGCCTGCATATTTTACATACTACCACTCTTGTTTTCTCCGATGCGGTTCGTGAGAGGAGGCGTGACTACTGAACAAAAGTCATCTGCTTGTAACGGCAAGTCTTTTTATCTGCCGAACAGTAGCTCATAGCCTGTGTTTGAGTGTACCTAACATGATGTTAATTGCTTAACAATTCCGATGCCTAGTCATTACTATTATATCTTCCTGGTGTCCGTGATCGCTATGGGAATCTGTAAACGTACGCTAATGCATGGAGGAAAGGAAAAGCAGAAAAATAATTCAAGCAAACATTAAGAAAACCCCTGAAGGTGAAGGGGAAAAAATAAGAAAATTAATAGATTCTTTAAACTATACAAATTTTGGTGGATTAAGATAAACATAAAAAGAAATGAAAAAAACGATAAATGACGCGTGAAAACAGAAGCTGAAAACAAGTAAAAGAAAGAAAATGGATGTGACAAAAAATCATTAGAGGAATAAAAATAACAAAAATAAAAAGTATTTCAAAAAAAGTAACGATAAAGGAAATACCTAAACAATTGAAAGACATGACAGAGGGAGGAAGGAAGGAAAAAAGGAAGGAAGGAAGGAAGGATGGAAGAAAAAGGATCAGGTCAGAAAAGCCTCTACCGCTACTAAGACACTGATTGCAACAAGAACGAAGTCATCCGTTGCCATTATTCCCAGCAGCAACTGCATAATCAATAAACAAAGTTCTTAAAACTATGAACTTAACGCCCTCCGCCTGAGCATACAAAAAGCAAGGTTACAGATGTTACGATTTTAATTGTCTTTAAGGCAACATTAGCATGTGACTACTAAATGCTCCAGGTGCTGGCTGCTTCAGCCACATTGCGCAGGCGCGTGTTCTTGACCGGCAAGATTGAGGGTCACTGGATCCGCGATGCCACTAGATAAGCCAAATCATTATCATAACACTGCTGCATAAATTTCAATATGTGTGTAAACATAATTTTGTATATATAAGCCGTTGCTTTACGGCAAGCCAATGAGGGA
Source organism: Metallyticus violacea (assembly GCA_030762175.1). Classification (NCBI taxonomy): domain Eukaryota; kingdom Metazoa; phylum Arthropoda; class Insecta; order Mantodea; family Metallyticidae; genus Metallyticus; species Metallyticus violacea. The sequence continues at coordinate 93,767,881 of CM060839.1, forward strand.
AAATGCGCCGATGAGTATTCCATTTAAATTGTCCGTTCATGGGGTATTTCTAACCTGAGGAAATCCATTTCAGCAGAAGAGTCACCGTATAAAAGCTTCGCAATTTACCGAGGGAAATCATGTCGGCAACTCGTAACGCGATTTTTTGTTTCTTTTGTTATTTATTAATAATAAATAATAATTTATATTACAGTAGAAGTCCGAAGTGCCTGCCTTCCGCTGTGACACACGCCTGAATTTCTTTGAAAATGTGTTGAGATGCCACAATTCATCCTCAACATCTTCACAGGTTTCATTTTAGACACAGTAGTAATTTTATATGGATGAAGATGCAGTAGCTGAGTGGCTTTATATGCACCGTCTACAGATAAACAAATTTGCTTGGCTAATCGTGTTTAAGACTTTAGAGTAGAAATTTACCGATAGCATGTTTCGTTAAGCTTCTCCTCTGTTAAAACCCGTTGTTTGACTCAGCTTCTTGTCAACGAAAACGCCTATGTTGGAACTTCGTTCACCAATACAAAAATTGCATTTCCCGATGGAGATGCTGCTCCCGGAAATTTAGCATGAAATTCTCTCCTACAGTACTTGTACTACTTCTTTTACACTTACAATCATAAAGAAATTTTCTATGTTCTAGCGTATATCTCACTCTCTGCGTACCCCATAATACAGAAATATTTGGTAGAAAGTCTAACATGCATTTCCTATAAAGAGAGTCGGTCCTGGTGGTTTAGAGGACCATATGAGATTTATGGCATGTCAAAGAATCTCAAGCCTTAAACAGCAAAATTTATCGGCCGTTTCACGCCCTGAATTGCTTGTGACGCTGATGACCTAAGATGTTAAAGAGTGTCTGTAAATAAACAAAATTAATAAATGATCTCACAGAAACGCATCTGAAACAGTTGGCAAGATAAACACAGCTGCACAAGCACAATTGCCTGCGGCCTGCGTCAGTGTATCTCCAGTCTTACCGTGAATCGTGTCCTTCATTGTCAGTCAACCGGTTTCCACTAGTGTATACAAGTTCCAACTGCAGGACGATACACACCCACACACAACATGATCCTGAATTGCCGTCCACTTGGGTCCAATAGGCAACCCAAATAACAGCATAAGGGATGACCAAAGTCGCTGGCATAAGATCTCCATTGTTTTATCATTACATTAAATAGGATTACTTATTTCCGTTTATTTTATCATTTTTAAATTGATTTTCTGGTATTGTTAACATATGAGGTATGTAATTCCTAAGCAGGTACCGGGAATCAAACCGCCTTTCCGGCCAGTAGTCAGCAACGCTAACCACTAGACCAAGGAGGTGATCGACATCGTAACTGACGCACGTGTATTGTTGTTCATTCATTTATAATAAAATGTTAATAATATGAATAAAATATTCAATAATACGTCTCGTCCGTCATGAACCAGAAATTCAAGGATATCTGTTACGTAGCGACTTTGACCTACATGTCCGCAGCTGAACTTGAGCCAGAAAAATGTGGGTAAGTTTCATTAGAGAAAAATTAATTATAGTTTCAAAAGCACCAAAACAGAGATTGCAACGCATTCTAATTAACAAATAGCAAGTACCTGGACAGCACTGAGTCAGCTCCGAGCTGCAGCCCAGAGCCAAAGTGAGCTTTACGCTCCGCAAACCATATTTGTGCATCGCTTCGCTTGATGATGTTCAACATCGAGGAATGTACCGCCACGGGTGGCTGAGGTCGTTAAGGCGCGGACTCTTAAGCGAGAGGTCTGGGGTTCGAATCCCAACAGGACCGTCCTCCCTGACTAAGGTTTTTTCCAGGTTTTCCTCATTAATGGCAAATGCCGGGGAGGTACCCTAAACTTGAGCCTGTGTCATCAGTGTCCACCGCCTGTGGTGCCTCGTAGTAAAAACGGGCGTTAAACACTAATAAAAAAAATCAAGCAATATATAAAAATCAAATTAAATAATTTTTAAACATAAGCTCATAGGCAAAACAGGACAGCGATCCTACAATAATGTCATATTTTCAGCACAACGCTATGTAATCCTGCTCTACAAAATCTCGATACCAAGTCACGGAAACTACCGGCATTTGTCTCCAGTTCCTCGGAATGGAACATACAACTTACGTGACCTAACATAATGCAATCATGTATAGTTAGTTTAGCTAAATCCATTACATTATTACGGTTGTTTTCTTTCATGCATCGCCAACAACTTTGATAGGACACAGCATACATTAAACCTCACTTTTTTCCCAGCACTGCAGCTGTCGAGGTGAACGCGGTTAGCGCTAACTTGGAGCAATGTTATCAGGGTTGGTTGAGTTTAAAAAATAATAAGTTAACCTTTTACCTAAATAGACAATGAATATAACACGGTGGTTCAGTGGCTAGAGCATCTGGAAGTCTCGGGTTTAAAACCTTTCACCTTGGGTTTTTTTGGGGGGGGGGGTCACATAGGTTTTTTCCTTTCCAAGAATTTTTCTCTCTCACACTTCATTTCATTTCATTCCGCTGGATCTGTTACAGGATCTAAAGTGTCAGGTGACGTGGACTGGAGTTGCGTGGTTTTTGAAATGTTTCTATCCCGACGTGCGGTATGGAAGTGGCCCTTGAGGGGCTCGAGGTTCTAACTGGAAACATTTTCAGGGACCCGGTCTACCTCCGTGCCTCACTTCATCCCTTCCTCCATTGAGGGCGTAGGCACAAATACAGGATCACGCTGCCTATCGATTGATTCTCTGAAAAAATGGGTTAGTATGGTATTCACATGAGTAATAGAATCAAATGTATGCTAAAAAAATTTGGTCCTATGATTCTTTCACCTCTGAATTAATACATATGAATCGTACATGAAAAAACGCGGTGTCGTTGTAAACACACGAGGCATAATACTCTTTATGTGTACTGTCGCATTAAGAAGCGAACAACACACCGGGAAGAGCTGCGCTACGACTTTGTCAGTTAGCAAGGTCAACAAGTAAGGAAGCAAGCGGCAAAACGAGTGGGTGCTGGCTCACAGGAAAAACCCTGCGCAGGGAGGAAAAGCATCACTGATCGAACGGTATTTACATAATTAAAGATCGAGAAAAATCATTAATTTCTCATGGATGAAGTTTGTACATTGAAAAGAGCAATTCTTTTTCCATTAGCAAACCGAATAGCAGTGCGTAATGTAACTAACAACATCTGGACGAACTGCAACTTTACGCACTGTCGTGAATAAAATTTTATTTTTGAGTATGTGTTTTAGTCCTATTTCGTGCGTGTGCCAGAACATTTTATATTGAGTTCACCAGTAAAATAATAAAGTATATGCATTAATAGCATGATTGATACATATAGCATATGATTAATATAATTTAAATACAATTTCAAACAATACATTGCAAATAAATCATTCAGACATCGTTAGACTTGCTGTAATTCAAGTATCGCATTTAAGTCTAAACGTAGGTCTTTGGGTTGCTTCATTTAGTTTTATTTTTTCCACAATATGAGGGTAACTAGCATTATATGCTCATGGGGTCTTCCACAGACCATACTTCAGTCGTTTTAATCATCTCGCTACCCCGTGATTGTGGGCAAAATATAACTTAACCTTACTTGAACAGAAGCCCTCTGGCCCTGCTTCTAACAATTATCATGTTAAATGTGTACATTTCAGCACGCACATGCTTAATTTTGTATTCTTAAAGTAAAAAGAAATCCCTTTCTGTTCTTTGTGTTCAAATACTCCGTTTATACATTACGAATTACTAAAATAATGATGGTCTTAATAGGCTACACTGAACATAATTTTATGCATTAAACCTTTGCTTTTAACATGTTTATTTATAACCTGCCTAATACTCGCGATTTTTACACATTAAAAGAAAAAACGTACAACGCAACAGAATATAGTTCTAATGTAACTATTGCCTTCCGATGCACTCACCTAGCAACTGAGCGTACATTGACAGCCCACTCTTGTTTTAACCCAAGACTTGTTATTTTGAAGACGCAATACCGCGTAAAACTCTTCAAGTTTCCGGAACTGTTTTACATTGCTTTCCAAATCGCCACAAGTGAAAGTTTAAAGCAATGTTTCATTTACTTGTTTCTTTGTTTTTCAAGTTTTAGAATTTCATACATTAGCGCGATGAACAGAACGAAAACGGTGCATGTAATGACCCTAGAGACACCCGAATCACGCAGTTAAATGGTTTAATTTCCTTAGAGCAAACACCAGCGCTCCAATGACATTCTTGCATTTAACTAGTTATATTTTCATAAAGTGACAGAAAACGCTGAGTCAATGTGTCTCGCATATTCATTTTGTTTCTCTGCAAATTGGGAGATAAGTTTATCGCACCCTTTTCTATGAAAAGTCGGTCATCATCTGACCCCTACAATGATTAACAGAATTTCCATGCATCACATCTTAATCCAACGTCAAAATCGCAGTAATTTTTTTTTTTTTTTTTACATCTAATAAGTACGGAATTACGAAATTTCATTCAGGGAATTTGATCCATGCAGTAATTCAGCTTTTTGAACCTGGCTTCGGAAAACGTCAGTGTCGTCTGAAGATTTCTTACTACGACGTGAAAAAGAATGCCGGCTTCAAATAGGATAAACAAACTTAACTCAAACCTGACATTCAGAGAACATAGTGATTGGTAAAGGAGGGCAAGCAGCTGCCGCGCTAAGTCAACATTGAACGGGACGCGAAACCGTAACCTTATTCGCCCTCAATGCCATTGCAGTCGATTAATCAGAAGACATGTCCGACTTCTGATCCAAAGAAGAGACGATGTCTGACGTGTGGGAATGCGCAAGACTGAGGCCTCGATATTTGCTAGTCTCTTGTCGCAGTACTTCCGTACAGACTAAACGAGGTCTTAAAGCACGATAGTTGGCAGACCTTGAATTGATCTAAAAAGATACTGTTTACACTTGGTGTTATTTTAAAGGGCATTTTATTACATTCCTGTTAATGTGATTTTGTTTTCATTCCCCCGTAATCATCATTTAAAAATTTAAATTTGCAACAAAATCAAAAAAGATCAATGTTGTTCGTATAATAAACATACAAACGCTTAAATGCATACATATGTTCCTCAATGAAAAAATATTTAAAAAATACCTCTTTCGAATACACACAGTTTGTGAACAGGTGTTCGTGTGGATGAGTAATACACACAGGAAAGCAAAAATTAAATATTTCCAGTTTTGCTCTGCTTTGTTTACTTTCTTCTTCACGCTGAAGAAGAGCCTACCTAACAAGCTCGATTTAACACCCCCCCTCCCTTGTGCCTTTCTGCGTGTGTTACTTATCTAAATGAAGGGCTAATTCACAACCTATATTTAGTTGGTAGTCTAGTGGTTACCATATTTGCCTCCTAAACCCAAGATCAGGGGTCCAATCCTCGCCAGAGTCGATGGGTTTATTCGGGCGTAAAAATCGTAAGTAAAGCCGTAAGTCCTGTGTGGTACATTTTACGGCACGAAAAAAACCTCAAGCCTGAAAGAAGCGGCATCTGAGCATATATGTCGGCTGTTTCACGTCCTGGATTGAATGGGACGCTGATGACCTAAGATGTTAAAGACTGTAAGTAAATACGTAGAACAAACCATATCTTGCCTCGTAAACCCAAGGTCGCCGGTTCAAACCTGGCCAGAGTAGATTTTTAGCGTAAAAATCTTAAGTATGGCTTCCTTTGAAAGGGAAGTAAAGACGTTCCGTTTGGTTCCGTCGTAGATTTACGGCGTGTAAAAGAACCTCAATCTGAAAGAAGAGCCCTCTGAGCAAAATGTATCCGCATTTTTAAACTGTGAATAGAATGGAACGCTAATGGCCAAAGATGTTACAAAGCGTTCTCTCCCCCCCCCTCTCTCTCTCTCTCTCTCACACACATTCGAATAACCAGTCGGGTCTGTCTGCAATGAACTGAAGAGCATTCTGACAACAAAAGCCAGACTATGTGTAGGTAATCAAACCTGGACGTATCGTTTCACTCCGAAAGTTCAGCACTGATGACGAAGAGAAGAAAGCTATCAGCAATACAGACAAAAATTGAATATTTTCCACCATTAGTTAAACGCTGAGATAAGTATTAAAGAAACAGGAACGTATATCGAAATATAAATGCCGGTTAAAACCGCTTGAGCTTTATTCTTTTATTTTGTACACACAAAAGTCTCGTTTTGGCTTGAACGCTCCTCGTTATAAACACCCAAAATTATCGTTAGAGAAGGAAGAAAGAATTATTTACATACATGAAAGACATCTTTTCTATGGTGTAGGTATCTACACAGTGTGAAACAGTGTTTAATCTGAAGAGCTAATTCATTTCACAATCTGGCCCAAAATGTGGGTTTTAGTTCTCAGCTTCCTCGAAAGAACCTGTCAAACCAGCATGGGACTTCAGACGCTCATGTCGACGTCCACACGATTTTTTATTTTTTTTTTTAATGTGTTATTCCAACGATTTGTCTTCAAGACGATGAACAAAATGAATTAAGGGACCACACTAGAGTACTTTGGTGCCTGAATTTACCTACACTCTTTCAGTTACAGTCACTCAGAAGTTTTAAATAAGGTCTGCCGAGTGCTTATGTATTAATAAATCACCTGGTTAAGCAACCGGACAGAACACATACCAAAACTGGAGGTCTTCACGCTCATTCTCTGAAAAGACACCAAAACCATTCTGAAAGATTAATGGTATTTCTCTCTTCTTTTCTTTCTATGTAACATATGAATCTTAGAAGCGGCTTTGAGACTGTAGTTAAAATAACTGCAACGTTTTAATACAATGAGCTGGGTGCTTGGGTTTTACTCTGAGTAAATCTAGTTGACGGCTGAAAAGCGGAATATTTTGCAACAACAGTTAAACAGCAATATTGATAACATGTTAGTAAAGCAGGAAATTGCCCCTCAAGCCCATTGCTGTGGGAAAAACTGTACCTGAAGTACTTACTGTGTTTGCAAGCGTGGCAAAACAAATTTTCCAAAGCTATTTTATCAATTCAGAGTCATTTTGTTAATGTCACATAGCTTTACGCCTGTCAGTTAACAACAAAAAACATGAGACTACATCACTGTCATGCATTGCTCAATAAAAGTCAACGAATATGACGAACTTCCCTTTGGTGCATGACCTTGTCCTTTACCTGAGTATTTTATATACTTTTCCAAGTGTGGTTGAGCTTTGAACGATAATCACCAGCGGCCGGAAGTTAGGCAAAATGCCTTTTCTATCTGGGTGGATATATTAAGAGTCAGAGAGAAATGAACATTTGGCTTCGGTAGGGAAGGTTTTATTTTGCCTTTTTTGACCTATTTTGGCTTTGTTGTCCATTTTAGGGATTAAAACCTCTTTTATCTGTTTTGGATCATAATAGATTCTTTCTGAGATTATTTATGCATTTTGAACAGCACATAAAACTTTCAATATATCGAAGTGAAAAAAGTCATAAAAATTAAATGGTATATCTACTGAGAATCTTTTTATACTTTATTTCTTTTCAAGCAGTCAAACTGATGTCGATGTCGAAATGTTCCCGAAACAAAAGCTGCATTCTTATGACACAATCACCACTTTTGAAAAACGTTTCAATTGCAAACGCACCATGTTCATTCGACCTGCACCCCATACTGACTGTCAAGTAGTAATGCGCAGCGTAACGAGCGGCCAAGGCCATGTAATGTGACGTATAGAAAATGCTTTGAACTGCACTACACAAAGGTATAAACATCATCTCTCTAAGAAGCCGGGACCAACAATAGCGCACGCTTTAAAATGGAGCATTGTTTCTGCCGCATCCTGTATTATATGATAAAGAAATGAAAAAAATCTAAATACATATTTTCATTAATAAAGAGTGATATTATTCTCTGTTATCAATTTCAATAAATGCCAGTTTTAATTGTATTACTGCCTATTTACAGTATTTGAAGCGTTTTTTGCCCTCCTATTTTAACCAAAATAAATACCTGAACTTCGGGGCTCTGCTAATCACAATTCTCAATATTATTTCAAGGGTATGTAGAATACCCTTGACCGTGTAACCTGTCGGACCTGCTACTTAAAGGGTATTAGATTTACAGGTTTTCTCCAACCAAAATATTATATATTATATTGTTTTACGGATCCGTTGTTGATATCTATCGGGGATTGTCCTAAAAAGTGGGTTAGTGCTGATTTATTTCAAATAGCCCACCTACTTTAACAAAAGAAAACTGAGCTGCAATTCAAAAATGTTCCTAGCTTCCAAACGTTGATTCAGTTATGTGTGTGTGTGTGTGTGTGTGTGTGTGTGTGTGTCGCGCGCGCGTGTTTAATATATATTCAAGCAGGGATTATTTTCAGAACAGAAGTAATGCGGCTGTAATAGTACGTTATATAAACAAACCTTTCATCAGACGTGTGTTATTAGTATGCCTATGCTAGATCTGGTATCCGGTATATAGGATTTACGACTGAGAGGGTGCGAAACCTATCAACTTCACAGGAAGAATTAGAGATCCTTGTATAAACTTTCCAGCTACTTCCTACCGGATTGTGACATCGTACTGCACAACGTGAAATATCTTCTTTTTCTCTTTTTTAAACAATTATTTATTGCCATTCATATCGCATCGATCTTATGTGACAACTGATTTTATAATGGTTACGTAAAACTAGAGGTAATTTTCGGGTAACTTTAACTTAAAACTAGCATGTTTTCTCATAGCCTTCCCGCAGTGCATATTTGCTTTTGTAATTTTGATAGCACGTGGCTTCGATGCATGATCGCCTTTCTGGATTATCTATTTAGTTTTTTTTTCTTTTCTATTTAGCAATTACGATTTTTTTTTATTGTTCATAGTTATTTATTGGCCCTTACGATCAAAAACTACAGTAGCCGGGATCGAACTCGCAATCTTTCGAATACCACTCTCAGGTGTACTCTCCTCCTTCAATAACATCATATTATTTTCAATTCTACTTCATATTTTACCACAGAATGTGTGTTTCTCTACAAGTTCAAATTTCGTAAATTCCAGAAAATACTACATATGCTAATACACACGTTAGTTGCAATAGACCTGGTAAAATTAATTGCACGTTTTATACTTATTAAATGTGTTACGTTATTTCCCTCGTTTCTTTTATTTGTCTTTATTGATCTTGGCACCATTTTTGATGAATGTAAATCAGGTTTTAAACTACTAACTTATTAACAATGAAATTATTTCATTTAGTTTACTACAATAAGCTTGTTTACGGCTTTAAACTTTTCTATCGGTATTTTCATTAAAAGTCTGTACATTCTAAGTTTACAAATAATGGTTACAAAAGTATGATAAACTTACATTAATATAACAACCATTAAAATCCGTTAATTGGTAATATGGTGCAGTTGTTTGAGTTACGGGCCGCTTGAGTGTTACTGCTTACTAAAGCCGGGAAAAAGAGATAGAGAATGCCGGGCATTAAGCTAATATTTTCAGTTTAGTATATTTTTATACTTTTACTGAAAACATAAAATAATAAGCATAAACCTTTGAAGTAATGATCAGCAATAGATTGCCGGCATCTGCGAAGGAAATTCCTGTATTTCATATATTTTCTTTTCCGTAAGGAAATGGCACATATTTGTTGTCATTGAGAAATTTGGTCTCTCGTAGCTTTTAGACTATTTAGCGAAAAGTTTCTCTTCCTGCAAAACGGTTGCCAGGATATTTTCTTGCGAAGTCTTACCATTTCTGTGCAAGAATCCATTTCAAATATGTATCGTAAATAAAGTCCCGCTCTTCAAGACTACGTTTATGAAGTGGAGCTAACGATGAACAATTTACACACAAATACATTACCGAATAACCACACGTTGACTGTGATGGTCTTGCGCTCATATTTACCTAAATTGACATTTCACCTGTTTTCCCTAACTTTTCCGTGTCTTCCCGAATCGAGATGTAAGAATGGAATCGTGTTGGAATCGTTCGTTTGTTGGCTGACATGCCTTCCCTCTTAACGAACTCTAAGTTAGCTGGCTTTTCTCCGCATCGAGCGAGAAGAGACTTCTTAAAACTTTCTTTCAAAGCAGTCAAGACGCTCAGGCTTTAGGAGGTTATATTTGGCTTTCGTAATAAAAAAAATCAAGGAGTCTCTAGACTGAGTATCCAGTGGCCCTGGTATTTATGCTTTAAGCTGTGAAAGCAGTGTATTGTACAATGTATTTCTAAGGATTTTAGTGGTTTTCTTTAGGCAAGGTAATTTTAGCAATGTTTTGTCAGGCCATTTTGAGAGCATTATGCCATATATCGAAAGTGAACTTGCTTTTGCAATGCATTGTCATGCATTTTTAATCAATTTTATTACTTTGCTCTTAGGGGTATGGGGGCAAGTTGTGTGCAATTTATTTAATTATTATCGCTTTGCCCAAGGCATAAGATCAGTTTAAAATCGTTTAATGTTAAACATTCTACCATTTATTACCATCATTGCTTAGTATGATATACCAAACTTCATTATGCTCCATCGAATAACTACTGCGTTAATGTTTTAATAAATTGTATTTAAAGAGTATTTCTGCATCATGTTAAACCCTCTTTCTTCTCCCTACCAGTAAGTCACCTTTCCAGTACCTCTCGTGTTTTACTTCAGTCATAGTGAAGTCTGCTAACATCAACGTGGAAAATTGGATTAATGTAACAAATTATTGTAAAGCATAAGTTACACGGCGTTCTTCAAGATCACAATTATAGTATAACTAACAAAGAACAGTTTTCAACAATGAAAGCGCCAAATAACACTCGGACACATAACCACTCGCTGACATAGCCCCCCCCCCCCTCAAAGAATTAAAGCTACTACCTGCACATGACAACTGGTTTCTTCCAGATCTCAGTTGCACTTTGCTGGCCCATAACTCAAATAACTTCACTGTAGTGCACGCATGTAATCTGCTGCTCTGCTCACAATTCCAACAACTTTCATTAAGTTTCTGTTGCCCTTTGACTATATGTGTTCCAGCCATGTTATTCCTCCACCCTCACCCTCCCTCCCGTGCTTAAAGAAAGCTTTCCTTTTAAATAACAGTTTAACTTTTGTTACTTTGTTCTTGGATTGAGAAATACCTCGTCCTTATTTTAGAACAGTGATGGCAAATGGTGTATTTGATAGCAGATCCAATTGAATTAACATAAAGGAATTTACGAATGTAGATTATGCATTCTCTGAAAAGATCTTAGATATTTACATATTTCAGCGCTTACAATCTGGGAAATTGAAATAAAACGACAATATTTGAGGACAGGCGATTTTTATCCTTGTCCTATAATTAACTTAAGGTCCCCAAACAAGGAGAAGAAAAAAATACGATGATAGATAAATGATAAAATCGAAACCATTACTCAAGGAACTCTGAACGAACGCTTGATATGATCCACGTGTTGCAATGACTTCATTTTCTGAGACATGCCGCAGAAATATATAGCAAGACATTTGTAAATATTAAGATACGATAACCCAATTTCGCAGCCTACTTTCGTCATTTACAATGCAGCTGTACGCATCAATCAAGGTCATTTTTGGGGTACTATCACACACTGAAATGAATGAATGAAATGTACTTGTAAAATACGCCAATATCAATATCATAAAACATCATTACATTATATTCAAACAGATAACGATTGGCATTAAGTTATACAAATATACTACTTTTATAATGAACTTAACTGTTACTGAGTTTATTTCTTCCAATTACTGGCTTGCTTGCAGGTGCAGCAAACTTGATCATACAACTACAACCAGGTAGAATTTGTCCTTAACAGTTGCTATATCTATCAGACCAAATTACATCTTAATACCAAGGTTGTGGGTGTATCAGGATTTGATTACAAGCATTATTGCTACATTACATTGGGACAAATATTCCTCTTTCTATTTCTACTTTTCTTAACCATATTTCTCTCACTTTTCCAAAAAATATTTTTAGTTTCTTAAAAGCCATATCCTCTCTTTTGCTCAGAATAACTGTTAATGGCATTTCACCCAGTTAAGTATTCCAATTTTCTAACCATATTTCGACTCTCAGTCTTTTTGTACTCAAAGTAAATTATTTCCTTTTCCTCCACACAAGGAACACATCACCTGATTCCCTCTTTTCTTAATCACTTTAACTTTGTAACATCTGTTCTAATCCATGCGTAATCATCTGAAAAAAATTATTATAGAAATCCACGTACAGGGTTTATCAAAATGAATCATCCAATATCAAAATGAACGTAGAACCTCAAAGAAAAAATTAAATGCATGTAGAAAAAAAAAGTTTTTACATACATGTTTCCTTTGGCGCGAATCCGTTACAACTGAGCACAGTGATTTTCGTCGACTTATGAGGGTAGGTCCATAACTTTCCGGCATCGTCGATAAGGATTATCGCCTTCATAAAGTCCTTATCTGGTGTCATATCTTATCTGTTAAGTAAAATATTGCAACTGTAATTTCCGCTTTACTGTGTTCAGTTGTTCAGATATAGTTGCATAAAGAAGGCTATGTGTAGAAGTTTGTGACATGTTCAAAATGGAGTATCGAGCTTTTATTAAATTCTTCACAAAAGAAGCACTTACCGCAAATGAAATTAAACAGCGATTGGACTGTGTATATAGGGAAGCACCCCCTCATATTCTACCGTAAAATAATGGGCCAACCTTTTTGAATGGGTCGTGAAAGCATTGAAGAAGAGGAGCGTGCAGGTCGGCCCTTGGAGGTACTCACTCCTAAAAACATCGCTCTTATGGATGGAAAAATTATGGAAGACCGGCGGCACAAAGTTACAGATCTAGCAGCAAGGTTGGACCTTTCTAAAACAGTCCGAATTATTCATGAACATTTATGCATCAATAAGGTTAGTGCAAGATGGGAACCTAGACTTCTTTCCTGGGTTCAAAAGCAGCAACGAGTCGTCTGATGTTAGGCATTTTGGAGCTCTTCCGTGGCAACGAGAGAGAAGTTCTGCAAATCATTGTTACAGGAGATGATTCTATGGTCCTCTACTATGATCCTTTGTTCAAAAGAGAATCAATGGAATAGCGTAAACCTGACGAAGCACCGCCTCTAAGGGCCAAGGTCACTCAGTCAACCAAGAAGATCATGGTCATCTCCTGTGACTGTGAAGGAATACTCTTCATTGACTTCAAGGAGAGGAACAACACAGTAAATGGGGAGTACTATGCTGGCCTATTGCACAGGGTACGTGCTTCCATCAAAGAGAAAAGGCGAGGAAAGCTGCGTGGTGGTATGCGCCTTTTTCACGACAACGCGTCTGTGCACACAGATCTTGTTGCAAAGGAAGCTGTGAAGAAATGTGGCTTCAAGGAGATTGACCACCCTACAGCTCAGATCTAGCTCCCATTTCCTTTTCTCAAAACTCAAGAAGGATCTTTGAGGAAGGAAATTTAAGTATGACGAAGAAGTGAAGGATGCTGTTTATGCCCATTTTGCAGACAATACCTCTTACTATTTGGGGAGGAGGGGTTGAAATGTTAATTCAAAGATGTGAGAAGTGTGTTGCAATAAAGGGTAACTATATTGAAAAGTGGATAGTTTTTGTCTTTATCATACCTAGAAAACGGTTAGGCCGGAAACTTATGGACCTACCCCCATATACATATATTTCATTTATTTATTTATAACGGCTGGAGGCAAAGGATGAAGAATTAGACGCCGAAAGTTGTGTCTGCAACGGCCTATGAGTTATTTACTTAAAAAACAACAAAAGTACTTTATGGTTCGATTGATTTTTGCAATTTTATTGGACTTCAGTAAAGATCCAAGAAATAAAGCTTGTCTCAGAGTCCTTAAAACATTTTGGGACATTTTAAGGGAATGAGATGTTTGTAAGAAAGATAACGAAATAAAAGTAATACTGTGCATAAAGATGATGATTCTTTAAAAAAAATCTTAAATGACCTAAAGTGATAATATGAGCATGGCATGGCGATAGGAAAAATAAGAGCACGTACTCCATTTCGTGGTGTATGGTTTTCTCGTAGTTTCTCAAAAAGAGAGGGGATAAAAGTCCCTCCCGCAGGAGCTGCGTAAACTACGCGAATTCCTCAGCAAGTTGAATAAATTTGAAAATGAATATTAAATCCAAATTTTGCCCTTATTAATTAATGAAATGAAATAAATTGTGACATTACTGTGTGGTAGGGGAACAAAATTAGAATTCTCACAATCTATAAGAATTAAAAAAAGAAGCTCACATTTTTATAATTGTTATTCTTCTTATTATTATTGCGATTAAACCACAAAAATTTATATACTATTGATTAGATTAAATATATGACCACTGACAGATAAACCTACATTTTTAAAACATTTTAGATTTTATATATATATATATATATATATATATATATATATATATATATATATATATAATTTTTCATTGCTTTTTCTGGTGCCTAATGAGAAGGATCCATGGAAAGTTGAAGACTTTTTCAAAAATCTTTTCATGGGTACAATTTGAATAGTTTGGAATTGGTCAAAAGTTAAATAAACGGACGTGCTTCAGAATGAACCTGGTCAGGGTTAAGTCTACGTTGACAACTGTATTTGCATGCGCAGTAATAGTTTTCAGTTTCTTGTTTTTTATTCCAGCATTTACAAATAATAAATGCAAATCGCTATTATCGATTCAAAACAAAAACACTGATTTATTAAATTACTATCCAAGGCCAGATGAAACATAAAGTAAAAATGATTATCAAAGTGGTGCGTTCAAATGATTAAGCACAAATCTTATCTCTGCCCCTTGCACGGCGAGAATATTATATATACTCTTTCTCTTCTTTTTAATTTTATTGAACTCCTAGGTTACCGACCTTTGACATAACCTTTGGTCACGATAGTACTAGTAGATTTAACGACTTTTACCAAGAATCGAAATACGTACACGATGATTTTTCAGGATTAATCAACTCTCAACTCGCTGTCAAAAGTCGAACATGTATTAAAATTAGTGTATTTGTTTATTTATTAAAAACCAGCTAAAGAGAATAATTTACGTAAATTAAATGCGGGAGAAATCGTTGAAACTGAGAGAGTGTCATAAACGACAGCATTATATCGAGGTTTCACTGTTTAATGCATCATCATATAGTATTAACTGCTCTTGTAGCGCCGTCGGTAGAGTATCTGTCGGGTTTCCCGGCTGGGGAAAGACATTTTTTCTATAGAGTTCCTTGGCATATCCAAATTAAGTACGTTATTAAATAACTAGTTCAGCCCATTTGAGGACTACTTTTGGACAGATATCGAAAACAACACGTGTCTAGTCGCATACGAAGTGAGGCACTTAAAACTGTCACCGCAAATAATGTAGATTTAGGGAGCATTATCCATATGTAGGTTTACAGATTTTATATTTGTTTATTTATTTTACAAAAGAATGACGTTTACTGTCGCGAAATTTGTGTTTCACTGTCAATATATACCAGCAAATAATGATTTTACTCCGAAAAATGCTAACTTGCTTTTATCAGTATTATAAATGTAATCGAGAATTTCTCAGCGCAGTGGAAATATTTAGAAATCTTAATCTGCAATGAGGGTTATTGGCAGAAAACACTATGTAGAGATCGAAAGAAAAAAAAATGTATTGAAATACTGCCATGTCTCAGAACTTAGAATTCAGGATACAAAACATACAATGTTAATGAAGGTGTGAAGGGTGACAGATGGTCTACCAAAGAACGTGATGTATGCCCAGAAGACTTGTATGCTTACAAAACGATAAGGTTTTTATTTTTTATTTTAACTAAAAGAAGCCTGCAAAGCACACTGTTGTCAACTGCAGTAATAAAACCAAATGAAACCCGGAGGTATTTGATGCGCTTTGGCTAGCTGTATATAAACTGCGGTGCAAACCAGAATACCCTCGTCCCATCCCACCGAGTTCCGAGTGTCGAAAGAGTAACACGCTGGGAATTTTCAAGCGTTGCCACTCTACTTTCAATACATTACAATATACTCTCACTTCTGTTAGCACTAAACAAATTTAAGTCAAATAAAGAGATCATACAAGTGGTAAACAAGCATTTTCTTTACCTCGAAGAAACATATCCACGAGAGAATGAAGAGGCTGGTGAAAAGTTGAAGCAAGTGTACACTACAAGACTGAACTTATTTTATTTGATACCAAGACAATTTATCATCAGGGTTGGGATTTAAATGTAATATGAGCAATTAAATCTGTACATAAATATGGGCTAATCTTCTTCAAAACTTGCAGTAAATTTGTCATAAAATACTGCAAAATAATTTAAAAAATAGTACGTATTTTATAAAATGTTCCGCTATTAAATATAACAATTAATGGTTTTATTGCTTAACTCAGAACAAGAATTTAACTATCTCAATATTGGTATTAAAATAACTAATACATTTGAGTTTCGAGAAGCAGATGGCAATCAGAGGAGCGAAATCAAGAGATTAGAGTGACTTTAAAATCATAGTTCGTTAAATTTGTCCTGAGAGACCGGTGCATTGTCATGGGGAAACATCTTTCTGGTCATTCCTGGACGGTTTTCAGCGATCGTTGTCTCTAGTCTCTCCAAAAGTGATGCGTAGTATTTTCCAGGATGTTTTCTTCTTCTTTTTCTTCTTTCCCAAGTAGTCAATCAAGAGAATTGCAGGTATCGCCTTTCCAGCAGATGGAACACATTTCGCCTTTTTCGGAGCCTGTTCACCTGGTGCGGTGCACTGTGTAGACTGCTGTTTCGTTCCCGGTGTGTAGTAATGAATCCACGTTTCGTCCATAGTTCCAAAACGCTGTAAAACATTAGTTGGATTCTTCTTAAACATTTCCAAATAGTCTGCAGATGTTGGCATGAAGTTTCGCTTTTGCTCCGCACCTATCTTGGGTAAAGTTTTTCATGTGTAATTCATTATGCACAATAAAATGAAGCCATGTCCTCTGCTAATCCGCATACTTTCAGCCCAACACAATACATTTACTTATCGATATCTGGCCACACAGTTAATTTTGGAGTTCCAGGACGTGGTGCGTATTCGAATGGTTTCATAGGATGGCATACGTCACCCAATATAGGCAAAATCCTCTCATTAATTTGTTTTGCTGCTTTCTCTTTCAGATAAAAAGAACTAAATCGTTCCAGTCCAATCCCTTTTCACTGTCACTCGAAACGCGTGTGTTTAAACAACTGCCAAACAATGAATTAACATCTGAATGGCTTCTAATTATAGAATATTGATACAACCAAGTTATTTATCAAGTCTATAAGTAAAGCACATTTCCCTCTAGGTGTTAACATATCTTGATGAATTTCAGGGGACATTCTCTTAATTTGTGAGTACTGATTAATACAATTCTTGCATTTTGCTTTTCTTGTGAGGCAATAGCTCTTATCACTTCAACAGTTGCTTTGACGTAATGCAACAATGTACGGACATTAAACGGCGTGTGTGACATTTCCGGGATTCTTGTGCCACGGCCAATGTCGTTTCTCAGAATATTCTATCATATTTAAACCCACATCAACCACTTTTTGCTATATGATAAGTTACAGCATATTCTCAAAAAATGCTAACATATCTTGGTGAATATCGAGAACTATTATTTGTAGGTACAAATTTTATCACAGCTCTTTACTCGTTACATTCCATTTTCCTTATGAGTCAACGCTCTTGCTGCTTTGACGTAATGCAATAATGTATGAACCGACATACATACATTTCCGGGATGCTTGTGCCATGAATAACAAATTTTAAACAACAAATTGTCAGGAGTGGAAATAATCATAATCATTATTGCTATGTAACAAAGAGAAATATTTGATAGTGCAAAACACCTGTAGAAGTTTGCTTTCATATATATATATATATATATATATATATATATATATATATATATGTATATATATACATAGTTTGAATAATAATATTTTTTTTTTGTTTATTATACAATACCAAAACAAATCTCCATACATGGAATTAGTTTAGTACAGAAACGATGTGTTGCATTAGCCTCTCAGAGAATGCTCCAGCAATTGCTGACGACCATGGTCTCTCATTTGGGGAACGTCCCGACTCTGATGTTCCCATCCTAACTTACACAAAATGCATTCACTAATTTGTGTATCGTAGAACCTTAGGCGCCCTGAAGTCGGAAAATATATCTCTGAACCCAAGCATCCTCGCCTTATCTTCGCCTAGCCGTGGCCTTGTGCCCAGCATAAATGATACATCACAATAACAATAGTAATAAATAATAATAACAGACTGCTTTGTGTCCGCCAGATTATCTAAAGAATCAGCAAAAAAAAAACTATTTCATTTTATACTTAACATCGTATACAAGAATTTCCCTTATGAAAAAATAAATGGCAAACCAACGTCATCATTTGTTTTTTATAACTTGATTGGTTTATGTTGCAGCTGCATGCTATACGTATTATAATTAATGACTATTTGTTGAAGCAGAGTTGTTAAAGATGTGCAAAGTGTTTCATAGATGTATTGCAGAAATGCTTGCAGTGCTCTTATTAAGCTTCCAACGTGTCTACCTATGTACTCTGCCTTGCTTTGGTTGACATGAATTGTTTCTACAGATAGTCTTATTAGGGTTAAAAAATACTTTATGAAAAGAAAGAGTGACAGGTAGGTAACTTATCCCGTGCTGTAGTTTCTTTTTCGTGCTATATTCCCAAGAGTTTGTAGTTTCGATTCTGAGGGTTAACATTTATGGTTGTGCTTGAAACTGAGTACGTTTCGTTTACCAACACAGCTTAGCGTATAATTTAAGGCACGTATCGGTCTTGAGCATAAATGAAGTTTCCCCCCTTCTTTAATTTAAACTATTTAACTCGTGTTTTTCCCGAAAGCACATTTTTTTATATATATTTTCGGTGTTATTAGTTTATAAGGTGAATAAAATTTAATTTGAACCATTTGAAAAATGATATTATTTTATTTGGAAAAGTTGCTGTGTTTAAATTTACTACTCGTGTAAAACTGTTGGCTTTTGAGGGGAACGGATGAGCTTGCTGCTCTTTTTTATGGATAAGACGAGAGTTTACAATAAGAAGGTAGGGTTTGAAACATCCGAGATTGGTAAGAAACCAGAAGCTAGGCAAAGTCTGATGTCTATTGGTAGTATGAAAAATCTACAAACAAATGCGTTTTATATTTTGTCATTACAGCTATATCACCATTATGTTTTCATCAAACTTTTCAACATATTGTAAAAGGTTAGACAAATAAAGATTGATTTACGCCTTCTTTAGCTACGGATATGTATAATTAATATCCTTGTTAATTTATTTCAATGTTAAGAGTTCATGGTGTTCTACAGACAAGTAGTATCACAATGTCACGGCCGAAAACTGTCCTAATACGAATATCAGTGCTATATGACAGGCAGGGACCTTGGAAAGCGATTTAGTGCTCACGAAATTCTCAGACAAGTTTACGTAACGTAAATTATGTCAAAAACCCTTTAATTTTCTGGGTAAACAATTTTAGATGGTGCAGTAACAGCTGTTGTATATTTTCTTTGTCTTTCATACTGGCACGCAAAGCGCTGAACACGTGACAGAGTTTACTGATACATTAAATGTTTCTCTATCCACAAATCTCTTCTGTGTCGCAGCATTTAACTTAACACGTTTTGCAAAATTTCGCCCCAGTTAAGCAGTTTTATCAAATAGGCGTGTTAGATTCCCTAAACAGGATTACAAAACTGAGATATTTATTCCAGATTATTCCTAAGTCCAAAGGAACATTCTACATTACGTTTAGGTACTTTTAGATCCCAGGATTATAAATAAAATTAATTTTCCGTTCACGTCTTGAGTATACGAGAACAGGTCATATCCTGTAACAAAGATTCTAAGGTAAGATCAGGAGTCAAATTTTGAGAGAAAAAAAGTTTTTGTTCCAAATAATTATTTAGATTTTTCTGTTTAATTTGGTATGTCATTTATTGCAAAGTTGCTATTGTAAGTATTTTAGTTGCATAATGTGTTTTATGTGTCACAGTACATTTTTAATACCCCACACTATTGCGCACAAATGAAAATGTCGCTAAAGTCATTTTATTTCAATTACTGTTTCAAATGCCAATAACTACTTGTGATTTTACTTTTTGAAGCAATTGGAATGTTTTGTGTCTATTTTGAGTTTTACAAGCTTATATCCCAGTTTTCTTTTCTAACTACATCTAATACAATACCTAAGTCCACTAGAGTTTATAAAACATTTAAAAACAAAGGAAACAGGTATCACTAAACCTATCCAGTAAAGCATGGTAATAGAATAGGCCCGTTTCTGAAGAGAACGATACACTCCCCCAATGTTTCCAAGAAAAACATTTGCAAGATATGAAGAATACAATGATTGACTTGAATGTTTTAATTACTGTGTTAAGCGAAGCTGTCTACTTGAGTATGTATGGTGATAATATTACTTTGTGTGAAGATGAATGAATTAGTATGTAGATTGACAATTAGTTGTATTAACTTTAACGCTATTTTAGTCGTAAGTGAAAAATTCACAACATATGAATTCTCTTCTCATAAACGAATGAAGAGAGAAACTTGACATTTTTACAGTTGATCTACAAAATTACACTCATTGCTGAGCTCTAGTTTCAGGCCATCTGTAATGCTTCCTGAGGAAAAGGTACATAAAAATGATTAACTTTTAATAACATAGGGCCTCTGATCTATCTTAAATTTTCTGTTGATTACTAAACTGCTAGAACTGTCGCACTCTAATCAGATGTTTTAAGTTGCATGCGAGAAAATGTTTTAATAAAAAAAATGTGATCAACTGGTGTCGACGGAAAATTCTTAAAACAAACAATAATAATAATAATAATAATAATAATAATAATAATAATAATAATAATAATAATAATAATAACTGAAAAACTGTTTTGGTCTATGTTGCTATATTATTTTTATTTGTTTATTTTGCTTATTATTTTTATGTGACATCAGCAGGTTTAGATTAGGTTTATTTTATTCAAGGACACTCTTTAAAATCCTTGGTCGAGTGAAACGGCCGATAAATTTTGCTCAGAAGTAGCTTCTTTCAGGCATTACGCGTCATAAATTCACGACACGGAACCAACGGCTTTACTTCTCTTCCGACGAAGGAAGTCATTTTGAGGATTTATACGCCCGAAAAAATACATGGACCTTCGCCGAAATTAACCCGCCACGTTGGGTCTACGTGGCAACTGATCCCAAGAGAAGTTGACAAATTGGCTCAATTCAACTCTTTTATTGATTATAAAGAGTAGAAAAGTTTAATGTGCTAAGTGAACCAAGGAGGGTAGTGCAGCCGTATTATAAGAATAAGAAAGCCTATACAATTAAGAGAAATACTGTTTAAAAGTAAGTACAGTTTTCCTAGAGCTGCGGTGAGACGGTTAATTTTAGCTTGGCTACCAGCTATTGGCTATCTCATTGGTTCCCAGTAGATTGTCATTTTAAGTCGTGCCAGAATTATTTATTGAATTTTTTTTTTTTTTGTTACACAAGTATAGGTTATGATATGTAAAGTTATTAACTACTGAGATTTAATTGATTAATAAATGAAAAATATTGGAATATAAATCCCGCCATAGGTAACAAGGTGCCGGGACCGAGTATTGCAGATTTCATTTCATTTTATTTTTTAATCCACGTAAACATAAAATGTAAATTATCCTAAAACCATTTCACCCAAGTGACTAATGAACGAGTTACAGCAGAAAATAAAGTAGAACTTTTAAATTTCATACCGGGAGCGTTAAGTATAAAGTGTCAGTCAGTCAATTAAACAAGGACTGAACACATGTCGGCATTTCCTAGCACTAATGCGCAAAATAACAGGCAGGTTCGAAAATGCTAAAAGCGCGGAACCGGAATCACAAACATCACCTTGCGCAAAGTCAGCTCCCTGCGATTAGTTGCGCTATGTTCTCGTGCTTCCGCTGTCATAAAATATGTCACCTTGCACTTCCATCCAAAAAGCCACACGACCAAGGTTGAGGCCACTGCTATTAGTCATGTTAGCACCTCATATGTAACACAATTTCGTAATCCCTCGCTTGCTACCACAGTATGTAAAATTCCTTACGAAAGTTCGTTATTAAATAGATTTGAACTATCGATATCTTCATCAGCAAGTACTATCGACTACTCCTGAAAACTTAACCAGGCATGCCTTGTGGTTTGGGGGGACATATGACATCTAAATTAAATAACAATTTCACCTCTCTCGTCGTATTATACAGTTTTCGATAAACGATATTCTAAAAATTACGACACAAGAACATTCATAAGTTTTCGTCAGCTTCATAAACTCTTGGCCTAACGTGTTATTCACAATAATTAGGACTCAGCCCAACTTCCTTGTTTTGACCTGAAACTAAAACAAGAAATGCTTGGGTTATATTGCCCTGGGGATGTTAACTACCCAAGAGGGAAAAAAAAGAAAAAAAAAAAAAAAAAAAAAAAAAAGGAGAGAGAGAGTTCATTTTTTTGGAATATTACAAAGTTTTCCAAACTTTCTGCAACCACTCTTATGTGTCTATAATTTCCTTTATTGTATGAGCATGAAAAGGAATGCAATTTAATCACATTTTTACACCTGGGTCAATTGAAATGTCAAATGGCATTATTGTTACATCAGTTTCATCCTATTGTTGAGGTATTTCAATCAGTTTAACTTAAACACATAATTTTATGAAAAAAAAAGATGCCGTTAAGTGGAGAGGAGGCTGCTAAATCAGTTGCCCTGCTGGAAGAGGACGGAGCATGCGTTATGTTGCCCAAGTTTACGCGATCGTCATACAGCAGCCGTAGAAGCTGAAGAGTCAATGTCAGCGTGAAAACAGTGAGGAAATTTGTAGCACAGCTCACCACTAGAAGACCAGCCAGAGGTCCCTTGCTTACCCAGTAACATTGGCAAGAATGTCTTACCTTTGAACCGCCACGGGTGGCCGAGGTCGTTAAGGCACGGACTCGTGAGCGGGAGGTCTGGGGTTCGCATCCCGCCGGGACCGTCCTCCCTGACTGAGGTTTTTCCAGGTTTTCCTTAGTCATAAATTACAAATGCCGGGAGAGGTACCCTAAACTTTGGCCTGGAACGCTTCCTTCCTTTAAAAAAATATCCTTTCCCAATTTATCATTTCATCTCATGTATCATCAGTGTCCACCGCCTGTGGTGCCTCAGCAGTAAAAACGGGCGTTAAAAACTAATCAAAAAAAAAAAAACTTAGCTTTGCTCGTCAATATCTGGAGTGAACCGAGGAGAAATGGAAAGCTGTCCCTTTCACGGATGAGTCCAGGTTTAGCCTAAGGTCGCCTGATGGCAGGGAAAGAGTATGGAGGAGGATTGGAGAAAGGCATTGCGTCCCTAGCCTTCTCATCGATGATGGTTTTTAGGGGAGGTTACTCCATGGTGTGCGCTGGTATCAGTGTGCAAGCCAAGATAGAGTTGGTTTTTGTGGAGAACGCAACCCAGTACTTCAGAAGCATGTTATTATCTGTTCCATATGTTGGCAATATTTTCCGCTTTATGCATGACAATGCCCGTCCACATGTGGCGCACATTGTGATACGCACTAACATGAGGTGCGGATTCAGCGCTAGTTTGGCCAGCACGAAGCCCTGACCTCAACCACCCCGGTGAGCAAGTTTGGGACAAGATGGGGGGAAATGTCCGTCAACGTGTTCCGAGAGCCTCAATGAACTTCGGGAGGCTTTGTGTGAACAATGGGAAGCCATGCCACAAAAAGTCCGTAGTATGCCCGTAAGGTTGCAAGCTGTGATACAAGCAAGAGGAGGGAACACCCGCCTTCTGAGGATTTCCACTGAATGTTGAAAGGTGTGTCGTTGTGTTAACCTGCAGGTGAAAATGAGATCATTATGAAATGTAATTAACTTACATTCATTATATCTGAACACATAAGAGTGCTTGCAAAATGTTTGGAGAAGTATTTAATGTTCAAAATGAATTGAATTATCATTCGCATATAATAATGCGTAAAATTAGAAGTGTTATTATTGCCATTATTATTATTTGGGGGGGGGGCCTCTCAGTGTATTTTGATTATGTTGCTACTTGAAATATTCTGTATGGAAGCTCTGACTTCGCACAACAATAAAGTAGCAATTGTAATTTGGAATATATATCATTAAATTCCTTTAGGACAAGGAATTGTCTACAACCTGCATGCACGAATAAGTGTTGACATGTGGTAATACATATATACTGCATTGACAGAGGCATCGACTATGCATACACGACTTATATTAGAGTACTGTATTAGAGTACTGTGGGATATCAAAACACAGTCTTTTAACAGAGCTCCTTATGGACATACAGCGATGCTCTGTAGTCATTTTTGAGCCAGCAAATGTCAGTAGAAAGTCAAAGGTGCAACATCTGACAGCTGAGTGTTGTAACGTCATTCTGTTTACGTAGTTACAGCTGCGTTACATGAAATGTACAAGAGGAGTGTTAAGATTGCTTCAGTTAACTTGCAAGTAAAGCCTGTAACTATTTCTCGGATTTGGCACTGTGCAATGCGGTACGATTAAGAGATGGTATTATTATTTAAAAGTAAACAAACTGCGGCCACAAGCGCAAACACTATGCAGCTGTACTAAACAAAATCAAAGACATCCTTTTGCAACAATTTGATTGGTGACATGTGCTATTGGGATGCCGTCAGCTTTATTTTAAATTATGAAATGCTGGTATATCTGTACCATATATACAACCCAGTATATTATGTTTCTACGCCATATTTTGAAATAAGTTGCATGTCTATACCATATTTTGGAAAGGGGAAATATGTATTTATTTAGCAGGTCATGTTATTATCTAATATTCATATAACTGCACTCAAATCATTTCTGATTTTACATTTTACATGACGACGTTTAACGTTTAGTGTAACATAAAGTCTTATGATGTACTTTCAGGGATATTGTCCCTCCTCCTTTCCCCTTCCTAACTTGTTTAGCTCAACATAAGCTATGAAGTAACACAAAAAGGTAATAAGTAAAACACGAATGCCAACGTAGCAGTTCGGTAACTCTCATAAATGCTTTTACCTAGTATAACGACAGATCAGCATCACATCTAAATGTTTACAAAATATTTCGTAAAGCCTACTAAAGGTCGAGCAAGTGATAAGAGTTTGCGGCCAACCTTATACATTCAAATTATGTAAACATATGCCTAACTATGTATAATGGAAAACAAATATTGACAAAAGGAAAACCTTTTATATATACACTACAGATTGATTTTTATAAATACTTTCATTTACCACACTTGTTAAAAAATGAAATGCATGACAAAAGGATTATCGTGTTAGAATAAATCAACATTCGTTCATTCCTTTAATTTCATTTACATTTCATCATTCATTTTCATTTCCCGTTTTTTACTTTCATTCATTTTAGACACACTTTTGTAATGTATTACAAAATAAATGTACAGGGATATTACAGTATTAAAAATATTGTTTTTTTTTAACTAAATTGTTTCTTATTTTTCAATACACTTCCTGGTTTAGTTCAATATTATTTATTCACTATATTTTATTTCATGTTAATAATAATAATAATATATTTAAGCGAACAATACTTCTATTATTCGTTTTACGTTATATACAATATTGTTATAGTCATAGTTTTATTAATAAGGTAGCACTTGTATGGAAATACAAGCCAGGGACTAGGTGAAGAGCTAGAGAAAACTCTACCGTAAGACAATGAAGCCGATGAAGTTTTCGTTTATGTTTGTGACCCTCACTGTACAACCATCAAGATCGGGATAAAATGTGCGTCCTTCAGAACCATAACCTTGTAATTGAGTGTCAGTGTAGCCCTGTTTTTGCAGTTGCTCAAGAGGCCTGCGGCGACCGCGAGATTAAATTAAGATGCATTTGCTAGTTTCTAATTGCAACATCTCAAGTTATCCTCTAGTAAAATCTTTCCTCGGAGTTAGATGGGATTATCCCCAGTTTCTGTTCCGCTCGAATATTTATCATGTAAATACACTAACCTTCTGCAAATAACACATAAAGAAAAGGAAAGCCATTGTCAAGGTTGTGTTGGGATCGTGAAAGAGAACGAGTCACGCCAAAGGCGACCCTTGCCGCTTACCTCATCTCACAAACTAAACTCGTGATGATTGCGTTTAACAGCCTGGCTGAATCTGCAACCATATGAACAGCAAACACTTCTCGAAGCTAACAGCGGTTATTATACCTGCTTTCTTCCCACTGCCTCATTCTGCCAGAGCATTGCGGATGAAATTAGCACGCCGCACAGAGACCATGCTTTATTAAAGATCCCAAAATGCAAATAACAGAGCAGCGTTAACACAAAAAGCACATGACTCAGAACTAAATAAACGAATGTAAGAAAGTTTGCGGACGTTGCCACTAGACCAAAAATACTGAAAAACACCATGAACATTTGCATTGTAGTCGAAATATCAACAAAAGAAAGAATTAAAAATGCATTTATCGGGAGTCTAGACGGTTGGGGTGCCAGGAATAAAATTCTGAATGACATATCAACAAAAATCATTTAAGATTGCATGTAAAATACAGGATCACATGCAATGCTGAATTAACGATTTGTGATGACAGTAGCAAAACTCTTACGGAATGCCGAGCAATTTCTCATTAAAACAAAGCACTTAGAGTCGTTCTGTTCTGCGGGTCTATAAGGAGCTGAAATATTTCATCTTGTGATATTCCTATACGGAAATATTCTTCCTGAAGTCGCGAGTGGGAAATTCAGTCTCCCAATCTTAAAATCAGCAGGTTTAGCCTGACTAGTTTATCTTTCAGCATGTGGTGGCGTTGTCAATTACAGGTTACACAGGAAAAAATGGATTGGTGGGCGACTATTTTTAAAGATTTTACTTACCAACTTTAAGAAAGACGGTGCTGAAAATAACCACCATTCGCAGCAGTTCACGTTCACTATGCTGGCGGGTATTTTGTTTCATATCTCCCACGGTATATGGATTCGTATTGTATATGCTATTTTTAATGTACCCAAGAGAAAAAAGTAGAAAGAGGACCGAGGGGTTTCCAAATACCTATTAAAATTAATAACTCTTCATTCTGAAACACTCTTTTAATTTCTCCCGTTGAAATATTCACTGTGACATATTCTTATTGGAGAAATAATAATAATAATAATAATAATAATAATAATAATAATAATAGCGAAATCACTCTTCGTGTCGGTTGATTCTTTTAAAGGGGGCGGGAAATTTGTTGCATTAAAAAAATACTCTGTAAGTTTTTCTCCATTTATAATACTACACGCGCCTCTTGTGTGTCATGGAGGCGCACTTCATGAACGATATCGAGTTTTTCAGTGCTATAATAACGAAATTGATCGCAAAGATTATGGATTGTTATATGGCCTGGAACTTTGAACTTTGTTTTTTTTTTTTTTTTGAATGGTGTTTAACGCCCGTTTTTACTGCTGAGGCACCACAGGCGGTGAACACTGGTGATACATGAGATAAAATTATATATTCGGAAAGAATTGTTTAAGGAAGGAAACGTTCCAGGCATTTGCCATTTATGAGAACTGAGAAAAACCTGGATAAAACCTCGGTCAGGGAGGGCGATCCTGGTGGGATTCGGACCCCAGACCTCCCGCTCACGAATCCGCGCCTTAACGACCTCGGCCACCCATGGCCCTTGGACTTGACAAGCTGAGTTAACACATAAAAATATATTTATATATTTAAATATATATATTTAAATACACATTATAAAGTAGAAAGCGTATTCTGAGCCATAATTCACTTCGCCGTTAAACAGAAAACAAAATACACCACTTGCTGAACTCAATAGCTATCAGATCCACATTAACACCTTGTTACAGTCAACGGAAACAGTGGAAAAACATCGCAAGTTGGTTCATAGTTCATTGCATCTCTGGGACGCGAGTTAAGTTTTATGGGAGCAAATGATCAATGAAATGTTATTGTCTCAGCATGTTTACGGCGTGTGTCCACGGTTACTTATGCGACAATGCTGAAAGGCCGAGTAAAATTATTCTTCCTGGTCGGATGTCCGCATTTTTGCCATTAAAATGCCTGACTGCTACAACGTGGTAAGCATGAATGGAACCAGACTCGAGGGGAAAACGAAAGGAGAAAGAACAGCAGATGTAACGTATGTGCTTGTGTGGTATTTCATCCAGGGAGGAAGAGGGAAAAGCCATGTTTGGGGCATCTTTTAAAATGTATTACTGTCCTGACGCATCTACGTCCAACAGTAAACTGATAAAATACCGAAACATTTGTATCCCGCCTTTAAAACAGGACACAAGTTATTCGAAATATTGCGATATTTCAATGTTTTGTCAATTTCTCCGGTTCTTGTTATTTGAACTACACTGTACTAACAATTACTGTTTTTCATTTTTATTCAAGATGTCTCCGTAATACATAATTTAATGGTCTTTACTTATTCTCTATGCCGTGGGTTCTTAGGTTGATGCAAAATATTTCAATGTAATAACCCTTCTGATTGCTTTTTAATTGTCAATCTGTCTTGTGTGCTGTATATAGTGTTCAATATTATGACGTCTTTGTAAAATACGTCTACGTTTATCCTCTGAGTTGTACATTCCTCTCCTTATCATATCACTAGTTTTCACTAGTGACGCATCTCAGACGGTGAACACAAGAAATGTGCATACAGAGCGTTATTTCTCTACGCAGTCGGAAATAACGTGAAGTTGTGTAACGGCCTCGTCACCTGCGGAGGGAAGTCAGGGCGCACATTTGTATTTTTTGGTCTTCATTAGTAGTGAACATTAATCACTGTTGTACTCGCTATCATTGTAGATGCTCGAAGTGCCTGCCCTTCGCTGTGGGAGATGCCTGAATCTTTTTGAAAAGATTTTGAGACACACTCCTCCTTAATATTGTAAATTGCCTCCCGGATTATTTATTTCAGCGCCTTCACACGTTTTATTTCATGTACAGCAATATTATATATAAATGAAGCTGCAGCAACTGAGTGACTGTATACGCACTGTCCACAGATAAACCAATTTGCTGTTCTAATCGTGTTAAAGACTTTCAAGGAGAAGTTTCTAACGACATCATATTTCAAAATCTTTCTTTCTGTTAAACTGTCTCAGTTTCTTGTTTATGAAAACGCAATGGTTCCGAACTTTCTTCAGCAATCTGAAAAGTGCACTTCCCGAGAGATGTTTGTTACTCCTGGAAATTGTCTCAAAGTACTTGTGCGATTTCTTTTTTACATAACATTCCTTGTTCTAGCGCATATCTCATTATCGAGATACAGAAATGCACTCCTCCATCTCTCTGCTTACTGTCGACAGACCTGAAACTGCATGCGTTGCAACCCGTAGAATGAACCAGCTTGCACTGATAAGCTCAGTTCCTAACACATTCTGATAATACTCAGATAACTCGTTCGTGTAACATGTTATACCATTCGATCCACATTTCTATGTCTCCTTATAAGAAAAAATAATAATTTGCACTAACCTTTAGGGGCAGGAGAGTTAGAATGAACGTTAGAGGTGTCAACGATTTTTAAGAATACAGTAATAATATTTGAAATAGTGTCAATATTAGCCTGCGTACTTATTTACAAAGCAAATAAATTATTTGGGTTAGAGTTTTAGACACCGAAGCTCAACGGAGGAAGGGATGAGGTGAGGGATATAAGGAAAGCAGAATTCTTTTCTTTTGTTGAAATGTTACGACGCCGCAGGAGCCCCCTCTCCAAGGAGTTCGACTCCTCGGAAGGTGCTATCACACCACGAGAGGACGAGCAAATTCCACCGCTACACACCGCTCACCACCATATGACTTGCCTTGTAACCCTGAAACGTTGAATAAGCAAATGAAAAGAAAAGGTATCAGGGATAGGGATTGTTAATATCCATTTCAGAAGAGGCCTAAACCACCTTGCTCCTCCTCAAAGATATGCCGCTTTATATTAGAGTGTCCATAAAATACACAATGTTGTTCTTAAGAAGAAATTTTCATTTTATCTCGGCATATGTTTAGACATAATCAAAATGTCTAATGGAAAGTTAGTAAGACACTTCGGAACATCGTGGATTCAGTTAATTCATTTGACAGAATGTCTCAATTCCAAATCACGGTATTTAATTTTTTTTTTTTTTTTTTAATTTTTCTACCTGGTAATATAACATGAATGCCCTGAATTCAAATATGTTTTCAGTTTTACTCTACCGAGCTAGGTTTTTAAACAAAATCACATCAAATGTAATAATGTACTTATGTTTTTGATGAAATATTATTAATTTAAGACATACAGTTAAGACAAAACTGTTTTGGAGGTTCCGTTTTAACTTAAATGTTGATAGTTATATTTGTCTTTCATCTTGTTCTTCACTCATTGCACCAATACTTCGCAGGGAAGTAATCAATATGGCTGTTGAGAAAGTGCACTTTAACACTCATTCTGTACCGTAGATTTCTAAAATATTTCCATCTCTTTATATTTCTCAAATTTCTTATTGTCAAGAAAGTTTTCTGTCACTGTTTTGTATGCCAACCATGTTGACTTCTGTAACTCGGACACCGACTGCACCATCATGCATAAGTTCACGAATCTGGGGGTCCATCGAAAATACTTGCTGCTTACTTAGTTTTCGTTTTCTGTGAGAGCTTTGTGACAAGAGAGTTGAAACAATCACTATCCTTATTCAGAACAGTAACAAATTGCTTCATTAGACCTAACTTAATATAGTGGTGGAAGGATATTAGAAAGAGAAACCAGTGGTTCATACTTCACATTTTTTTCTCCGGGAAGTAAATTGCTTCATTGTGGCCAATTTTTTCTGGCCCAATACTCTGATTTAGCCTACTGTTTTATTCACAAAGTGAACCGTTTATTGTCTTGTTTAAATTACTTATTTTATATATGTGCTCAACGAACAAATAATAAAAGCATAATACCGATTTTGGAAAACCTGTAACCTGATGAGACTAAACTAAAGGTGGTTTGAGAGACTCCATGTAGTAATAAATCAGAAAATATAATCAGTTTTCAGCAAGAATGTTGATAATAAGCACTGCACTCATGTACGACTGAAGCTTTTGTAAGATTTTATATAATTCACTTCCATGTTTATGTTTGGCTGGCGATTTTCTTGGAATCACTGCAGCCAAGATAAAGTCACGCACAACACGCGTATGCATGCAGCCCAGTTTCAAGTATGATGCTCACAAGACACTCCCAAAGCTGGCAAACTTCCACTGCAGAAAATTGGAACACTTCCTGCCAAGACACTTGGGTGCTATAAGAGTGTTATCAGCATGGGGGAATATCTGCTTGTTTTTCATTAGGGAATTTTAAAAGACATACAGCAACGCAAGTTAACATTAATATACATATTTTATTTGGAAATAAAAATAACAAAAAATAACTCGTATCTTGGTTTAATGCGTTCTCTCCTCATTATTACATAACATTTCAATGAAGAGGCAACCTCCCTTTGTGATATTTGTAAATACACACGTCAGCGATATTTGACCACAACACAAGGTTGTTCCGCTGTAATTAAACATTAAAGCTCTATTAATATAAAGCAACACGTTTATGGTATGTAGTGATCTGCAATGAAGTCTATGTATTTGTTCAATACTCTATTACATTTTTTACGCAATCTATAAACTGAAAACATTAAAATTAATGAAAACATTTTAAGAAACAAATCTCGAGATATCCAAAGAGTTGATTGTTCGGTGGCAGTTTAAAATGGCGATTGCATTAAGGCAGCTACGTCCCTCTCAGCCTTCTAAGACTCAAAAAATCACCTGTTGACTTTGGAAGATGACAAAATTTGTCTAACTCCTGAAGAATTTAGTACATCCAAACTAAGTATTAAACATGTGTTGCTATTATCATAACCCTTTGGAAATATTGGGGGAGCTGAGTCCCCTTTGCGAAACATCTGCGAGGGCCCATGCACCTCTGGCCCCTAAGTCGGCACTTATGCTTCTGTAGATGGTTGGGTTAATGTAATCATGTGACAAACAATTTTGGGAAAATGAAGGGTTACTGGAGGATATCATTTACAGTTTCGTTATTTCTTTGGGAGGGGAAACTTGTGAGACGAAGGACTCGAGTGGCTGCAGGGAGCAAAATGACAGAAAATAAATAGAGTAGATAGGAATGTCAGAAAGTGAATATCCAATTATATTTTATTAATTCGTTAATAAGTTGGGAAATGTTAAACATGTTAACTTCAGCCTGTAAGTAATTATGTTTACTAAACGCATCATAGCACAAGCACAGGTTCTGTTTACGATACGTGCGCTAATAATGCACTCCTTTGACTAGCAATCTCTCCAGCTCCCAGCAAGTCAGTCTTTATGGTGTAGTGGTAACCACACTTGTCTCATAAACCCAAGAGCGCAGGTTCAATCCCGGACAGGGTCGATGGCTTTTTTCGAACGTAATTATCCTAAGTATGGATGGCTTCCTTCGGAAGGGAAATAAAGTCGTGGGTCCCGTGTTGTAGATTTACGGCACGAAAAAAAACCTCAAGCCTGAAAGAAGAGGTCTCTGAGCAAAATTTGTCGGCCGTTTCACGCCCTGAATAGAATGGGACGGTGGGGACCTGAGATGTTGAACCAAATGAATATGTATATGTATGTATATATATGGTGATTATGTGTATATAATCACATGAAATTAAGGGAAAATGAAACAGTATGATAATTACTATGATTAATTGTCCCGTTACAGGACAATTGACATATAAGCTACGTCCTTGAAGATAATTTTGTAATTATTTAAAACACAAATGATGTAGTAATCACACATTTAAAGCCTTCCATTCGCAAGTCGGCCGCTTATCGAATGGACCTCTTCCTCGCTCCGCCAGAACCATCCAACGCCGAGAACTTGCAGCGCCACAACCTGAGGCTATGTATCCAGGGATTCGAGGTTGTGGCTAGATAAGACATGGTAGTTCTAATGGAAGAGCATCGGCATGGAAGTCACAAATTTATGTCTCGAGTACCAGCATTAGCTTCCAATTTTCCCTCTCTGACTCGTCTCTGCTTCTTTTTAATCCATGAAGATATATATACATACATGTGTTTATTTTCAAATTAAGCCTATCCTGGAATGAACAGTTCCTTGAAGAGAGATCATCTTCGAGGTTCTTTGCCAACACCTTAATTTCCTTTCAACTCCCAGCTATTCTTCGTTAGCCATATTTCTGTTCTTTGAGAATTCCATTCAAAAACCGTTTGGACAATTCTTTCATCTTCTCTTCTCAATATACGTCCTATACATTTATATTTAGGAGATTTTATCTCTTTCTAAATTTCTTATTGTCCAGTGATCTCCACAAGTTTTATTTGATATAGTCTTTGACCACCAGACCGAATAATAAACACCTCAGACATTTATTAATAAACACTTGTAGTAGTTTGTTTAATATTGACTTCATAGCTTTCCATGTTTCATAAAATAAAACGAATTGTGATCAGAAACATTTGTTTGAACTTTCATAACGAGCGGGGTGGCTCACGCGACAAAGGGTTCAGCTACCCAGACTTTTAATGGTTTCCCTTGGTTGTTTAAATGAACGCCGGGTTGCACATTTACTTTCCATGAAATTTCCGCTCTCCTATTTACTTTCACTTCATTACACCAGTTACTGGATCCGAAGCGCCAGAAGAGGCGGGCTGGTGCCCTGTGGTGTAGCGGTAGCTTGCAATCAGGAAAAGTTCCAGTCCTAGAGTCTGGTGGGGCTTGCTCGGGACACTTCGTAGTTTACTGGAGATCGCCGGCGTATGGGACTTATCTGAGGAACGCCATGCCTTACTTTTGAATTCCTGGACGCCCGGTATATACTTCTTCTCATTCCTTCCTCCTGCAGGTGCCCTATAATGAACCCATCTAGCGGTTTCGGTGGGCAAACCCTATCCTATAGACCCATTGTACAGATTACTATAATTACTTACAAGTGGAATTCCCACACCTTAATTCTCCTTATAATGCCAATTTATTATCTTACCAAAAGTGTCATTAAAAGCATGTATAAAAAGACTTGTTCTCACATATTTTATAAAAGTGACCACTATAACAGAATTTTAAAAACCATCTTTGAAAACCAAATAATAGACATAAAATATGCTTACAAATTAAGTAATGCAACAATACAAATAGGAATGAATGAATGAATTAATGAATGTATTGCTGTAGTGAAGTTTTCACCCAGTGACATAAAAAGAAATACAAAATAAATAAGCCAATAATACGAAACAAGTCAACAAAATACAAGTAACATAAATAATGCAAGGTTAGAGAATGTCCCGGAAATAACCATCACAAGTGAACGAGGTCGTTAAGCTGCAGACTCGTGAGCGGGAGGTTTGGGGTTCGAATCCCTGGGCCGTCCTTCCTGACGGGTTTTTTCCAGGTTTTTCTGTCCTCATAAATGGAAAATGCCGGGAGGCACCCTAAACTTAAGCCTGAAACGCTTCCTTCCTTAAAAAAATCCTTTCCTATTATATCATTTCATCTCATATATCATCAGTGTCCATTACCTGTGGTGCCTATATAGCAAAAACGGGCGTTAAATTTGTTTGTCCATGCCATGAAATAACGCCGCGGGCAAATTATTTAACTCCCCTATGGTTCTGTTAACGAAGGAAAATTTTGCAATATCAGTTGTAAGATTTTCTACCCAACTTTCAAGTTCCATAATGGTGTGATAATCTAGTCTCCTCTGAATGTCTTTGTCTCAAAACCTACATATTTTGTAAACACTGCCCATAGTCTTTCTCCTTTTTCTCTATTGCAAGTGGTTCCCAGACTAATTCTTTAACGTTTTCGAAACCAAAATGTCCATGAACTTGGCCGCGCTTCCCTGAAATTTCTCTAACCTGCAAGTATACCAGCATATCTGGTCGTACTCCATTAACAGTCGCACTAATGACACAAAAGTTGCTTCCTTAGGTTTTAGGCTCCTCTTTTTTAGTATTCTCATAACAACTTGCAAAGCGCACCGAGACATTTCGGGTGTTGCATTTGCGTGTTCGTTCCACCCAAGGCTACTCGACAAATACACATCTAATTGTTGCCTCTTTAAGATTTTGTATATGGGCATAGTTTTAGCAAAAGTAATGACCACGTGTATTTACTACATAACTCAATAGCTACGTTAATCGCTGCATTTATCTATCCATAAGAAAAGTGACACAAACTCCAAATTCTTCATTTATGAAATTGTCTTGTCAGTTTAAACATTGAGTTTTAATTATAACATGAAAATTGTCAAAATAATAGTAACACATCTGCTATTTCGCAAGAAATGTTTCACAATTCAAAATGGGACAGTTTGTTATTTCTGCTTATATATATTGAGTATTGTCAAGGATTAATGCATTAAATAAAATTTTTCTTGACACACAGCTGTTAATATTTCTTCGAAAGTAACAAACTAAAGTTTCTTTTGACTCTCCTATAAAATTACTTTTTTTAGGGGGTGCAAAGGGCTTTTGCAACGATTCTTATACGTTCTTCAATTTCCAGTCATAGTTTTACCAGAAATTTGGAGTTGTTATGCATTTTATTATTATAATTTATTTTTTAAAAATTTAACGATATTTAATATTGGATAAAACATATGAGAGCTGTTGAATAAAGAATTATTATAATTTTAAAGGCATGTTCTCGCGTTAAAATTTAACTTTACAGAATTGTGTTAGCTTAATCAGTAATTTACATGTGGTACTAGTTTCGTTGTTGTCATTCCCGGTTCCCACCAGTGAAAGGTATGCCAGTTGAGGCATACAGTAAGATGCGAACAATATGCGCTGCTCTCAAATTCTGCTTTCATCTCAACAAATCTTCAGCTGAGGCCTGTACAATGTTACAGGAGGTCTTCCTATAGCACAGCTCGAAGGTGTTTAACACTTTTCAAGAGGATAGGCAATGAATTTCAAAGGAAGGTGGACCCGACGCTCCAGTTTGTGCTCTAGCGAAGGAAAACATTAACATTGTGAGAGAGGATTAGAACCTGCGTGAAACTCTCAGGCTGGTAAATGAAAAGTTGCACATGAGGTGTGTGCGCGCTGATTCCCCAACAAAAGGACGTTCGCGTGCAGGTTTGCATGCAGTTGAAGATGTGGAGTTTCTCCTTTCATTGCTGATGGGAAAGTTATGGTCATCTCATTTTTCGATGTTCGAGAAATGATTTACCAGCATCTCGCACCTGCACGCACAACTATAATTGGGCAATACTACAGATATATCCTGAAAATCCTGCAAGCCGTATCACCCGCAAACAAGCTGAATGCTGCACCGCGATAATGCACATCTCGTGTAATTGTGCCCCTTAATTTCCCTACAGTCCAAATTTAGCCCCGTTCTCACATTGAAGAAACATCTTCGTGGGAAACATTTTTCATCATCAGAAGCTTTGGTGAAGACAGCCTTTGTGGTGATCCTGAAAACCTGTCGAAAAATGTTTCCAGCATGTCTTTGAAGATTGAGAAGGTGCATTGCATTCAACGAGGACTACTTTGAGAAAGATCACCAAGTAAAGATATATTGTCAAAAAAAAAAAAAGTACTGAACAGCCCTGGATGGAGTACAAATAAAAATTTGCCATGCCCTGCATCCAATTCAGAGAATAAACACGAATTAACCACTTTAAAAGTATTCGTTCCTCTTGTTTGGCGACAAAACTCTTCTTGGGCAATTAAAATCTCACTGCATCCATTGTAAAAGAATGTGTTTACTTGTATCATATATTTCATCAGCAGCTACCTGGATTATATATTTCAATGTTATTACAGCTAAAGCCACAAAGTTTGCATTGCTTTCAGATAAAAAAAAAAACTCACCCAGTTGAGACTTCTCGTCCTTCACCTCTGTCTTCAGTAATGGAATCAGGTCAGAAACAAATTTTTTCCTCT
This sequence comes from Metallyticus violacea, assembly GCA_030762175.1. Classification (NCBI taxonomy): domain Eukaryota; kingdom Metazoa; phylum Arthropoda; class Insecta; order Mantodea; family Metallyticidae; genus Metallyticus; species Metallyticus violacea. The sequence goes on from CM060839.1 coordinate 93,804,879, forward strand.
TAGACATTATAGGCATTCATTTCACTTTCAGAATAATGCCTGAAAACAAAAAATATTAAAGCAAGTTAGATGAACAAAAGGTGGAAATATAACTTTGTTGCAAAATTCTGTTTATAGCGTTCATTTCAATAAGAAATGAAATTTCAACATTTGAAACTGTAAAGTTTATTATTCACATTTCTGTGCATGATAATGTCAAAGATACACTAGCTTTCTTTTCGGATACTGTGCTACTGTAATATAAACAAAAGCATGCAGCTGGCGTGCACCATGACCTTGAAAACAATAGTTTTGTTTATCACGCATAGCACGCACATACTGCTGCGTGTATGCATCTTATAAAGTGCTTATTGAAGATACACCACCACAAATTACTGAATAATAATGAGCAGAATAGTATACGTTTCAAAATGAATGGAAACTGCTCGTTAAAGCCTGTCTGAGAGAGTTTCATGCTACCATCTGAAAACAAAAGCCACCAATATACATAAACTTTAGAAGGGTGTGTTTTTATACGTCAGCAGCGACTTGCAGAAGCATAAAGCCGAGATGCACAAGTTTACTGCTACTGTTAAATATAGATTGCAAGCTTCTAGAGTCTTAGTGACTATAATTAACACTCATACGTGGCTAACATAAACGAAAGACAGAGAAATAATTTAATAAAAATATCGCAGTAAGGCACCTATTTATTGAAAACAAAAAAAACAAACAAACAAACAAATCCTTTCTTCTGGTATTATTGCAGTTGATGACCATTTGATTAAATTCTACTGTAGCATGAAGTATGTCTCTACAGAAAGCATTGTATACTTCCTATGTTTTGAAAGCGCAGTTTCTCAAATTAACTCTCTCAAAGAAAAGGGCTTAAAAATGTAAGCTTCTGTACAGTGTTCCTTTTACATTCACGTAACACAAAACGAAATAAAACAACTACAGTAAGGGAGAAATAACTTTGTGATTTACATTTGGGCCGTGTTTATGTCGGCGATTCAGCTGGCGAGAGGCTCGTTCACCAGGTAACATAAACACATTACCGTAAGATGCATAACATTATTGAGGTTGCAACAATTACGCCGTTAGAAAGTTTAAAATTACCCGGTAGATCGCGTTTTCAAGTGCGTGCACTGATCTACTTTTTAGTATGCAAATATTTTAGAGTAGTGCTTGCGCTTTGTATCATTCACCAAACAAAAGTAATTCTGTAGAGTTTTTGATCAAAAGCGCACAATTTCCTACGCATAGCCGTTGTTTCCATACACGCTACTCCTTCGCGGCAATGCATCCACGTCCAGCTGATAATTTCTGCCGCTAGGTGACGCTACGTAGATTATGCTGTAGTTAAACCAAATTGGTCACCATTACAATAATTTTGAAACTAAAACAGTAAAAATATTTAAGATAAAATGTTACATTATGTAAGGAATGTTAATTTTTGTCACACACATAAAATATGTACTATAAATTTAAAAATATGTACTACACCAAGGATAAATATAGGATGTAAAATATGTTTTAAATCATAGAGAAGTTGGAAGAAGTTGTTGATGATAATGATCTTGGAATGCATCCGCTGAAGATAGATAGCGAATGAGGGGATGTGGCAACAGCGTACTGGAGCAGTAGAAACTTGAATCACATAGTATAATCTATCCCCTAGTTTATTTCACGAATTTACACGAAGCTTAAACAGCTGACACCTAACGAAAACAACTAATAATTGCTTCAGCTGAGTGTCTGCATGAAGGCATTGTTATATCAAATGTAATATTGTTTGATATTAAAACAAATGCAACTTTTCCCAATAAAATAACTGTTGCCATTAATATGCTGCTTCACTATAATTATCTAATTTATAATAGTTTAATAATTTTGTAACGCAACAACAGTCCATATAAAGCTTCAGACAAACTGCGACTGCAAACCAAGCCCTCTATAGACATTTTACACATTAAAACGCATTAAGCAATAGTTACAGAAAATTAAATGTTGAAATTTTGGGGATAAACTAGAATTATAAGAAAATGCAACAGTAAATCGTTGAGAAACAGCAGCGTAGGAACAAGAAAATAAGAAGAATGACAAGAAAAACAGCGGACAAGAATAAAAGTAAAGGGAGGATTATATAGAAGTAATGAAACGTAGAAGAAAAAGATTAAAAGAGGATTTTTTTTTCGTGTCATAGTAGCTGTAATCAAAACATGGAACCCTTAATTTTGAAAGCTTCCACAAATTGCAACATTCTCAAACGGTACTAATTTCACGATACACACTAGTTTTCCTTGCGATAGATTGGGTCCCGCCAGATAGCACTAGATTGCGCCGCGTCACCGGGTGCCTACGAGTTTTCCACAAGAAACACACCCGTTGGCTCTATTGCTCTTCTTAGAATGGACGACATCAAATTCGAGACCAGTTCTATAACAGTTCCTATTTGAACTTCATAGCTTGAGCTGCATATAACCCGAAACGCAATCCGTCATATCGCTACCGGCACAGGCACTTACGTCCCTTAAATTCAGACAGCTAGAGGATACAGAAAACCATGTGCAAAGAATTTACGAGTACAAACAGAGCTTGACATTTGTATTTTGAGAGTGGGAACGAATGATCTGAGACGCTTCAACATGGAGAGCTACATTGTTTTCATTGCAAGTCAAATGTGAACTCTACCAGACATAATTTTTTTTTTATTTATTTATGGACGCTCTTTAACATCTCAGGTCATCAGCGTTACCAGACATAAGCAATAGGTCTTCGTGAAAGTGGTAAGACATTTTGAGATCTGCAGTAGGTAAATTTTTATGAACGATTACTGTATTTGAACTTCAATTATCTGGTGATGCATAATTCGTACCTTTTTGGCTGTGATAAAAGTTTTTTGTTTGATATGAATAGCATGCAGAAATTAATCAGTAATGTGTTCTCCTCCATTATCTATGACTCTCTCCCAACACTAATGTTGGATTGGAATGGTCAAATTTGTTCTCAAACTGACCGATGATGACCTAATAGAGATGCACAAATGGCCATCCGCTGATTTTTTGTTGCTTTCACTTAAAGCGTGCGGTACGCGTACCTTGCCCATGGAATGCAAATGTCGTAATGTAGACCGATCATAATTCATCACATCTGTTAATTCTCAGATCGACTGACGTGGATAACCATGGACTAAAGAGTTCAGAAGGTCCTCGTAACCTTGGCAAATCGCTCACATCAAAGTGGCCTTTTTGAAATGACAGTGCCATTTTCTTATCGTGTTTCTACAATGGCATTCTCCCCGTAGACGGCACAAATATTTCGAGCCGCCTCCGCTACCTTTGATGCTCCATAAAACTAAAAAAGAAGAATACTTCGAAAGTGTCCCCCCCCCTCCGCTTCTTTAGCCCATAAATAGCACAAATTTTCTTCAAATCTGAAAAATTCAAGGTGCTTACATGCACAGTTGCTTCAAATAACGAACGACAAATAACCAACGATTAACAATGTCCTAGCAACGCAGTGTTGTGGTGATGAACTTATGCATCAAGCTTACTAATTACATTATATCTTACCATTTATTGTATGAACTGTACTGTTGTTTGAAAGGAGTGATTCACACATGAGTATCTGGGGACATTCATATGGGGTATATTTTGAACCGTTATTATGTCATGTGTTCCATTGCAATAATACTCTGTATTTAACAGAATAAATTATATGTTTAAAATAAACCGTTGTGTTTTGAATGATCTTGACCATCTATAAACACAATTGTAGCTTTGGAGTTAACACTTGCAGAACCACAACAAAGTGTCCGAGATTCCTGTTCTTGAGGAATTAATTTTTCATCCCTTTTTCTACTCCTAAATTTCGTGTACATATATTTTTCTGCAATCTCTAGATCTTGTTCGATTTAGTAATGAGATCAAAACGTACACAGTACCTTCTTAACTCATGTTCCATATGCAGTGAAGTGTAGAGAATATTTGAATGTGCTTAGTTAAACTAGTATAAGCATACTAATGACTTCGGAACAAGATATTGAAAACGATAGAGAAAAACTCTGTTTCTGATTGGATGGTTTATCTAAGGTAGCTTTGCACTACAACTCCAATGAAAAAAATTTACGATTAACTTCGGTGATGATAAATAACATATATTATATAAACAATTTATGTCCTATAACATTACCGGATGTTTCTCTTTGTTCCCTTATTTAGTATAATACATTAATCCCTATTATTAATCTTGTATTTGTAATTAATAAATATTTTTATTCCATTGTAATGCTACCACTGGGTGTGTTTAACCGCAGTGAATAAAAACCCTCGCAGAGTTGAGAAATTTAAAACAAACATCCGTCGCGAAAAGTGTTTGTTTCTCAAAGGAGAATGTACCTATTGAAACTTAATTTCACCAACAGATATGCAAAGATAACGATTCAGCACATACTTGCTTAGATGAGATAAGTTTATATATTGGCATCGGAATTCTTAAGTACTTAACACCATGTTGGGTACACTCAATACCAACAAAGCAAGAACACGAAGCACTGCCCGGCAGGTAAGGACCGTTGAGTGACAAACATAAGGGAAGAGAGTGGTTTGTAGCTCGTGACCTACAGTGCAGTACCAATAAAACTTCATTCTGTTTTAGTGCCGATCACCTGGTGTTAATTGTATTTTCAGCTCTCTGCAAAGCACTAGTTTTAAACAATGTCTCAAATATTGTCAACCAGCGATGGCATTATACATTATATCACCTTTATAAAAATGAATAGTATAATTCGTTCGACATACGCATCTTGTAACGGCATGAATCCGATCAGCTAATAAGTTAAAAGGCAAGTAATCTGTATGAAACCTCATAAAAATCGATGACAGATATGCGTTAACTCGCATCTCTTTCTCGCTAAAGATATGGACTATGGACTAACATCAATTTTGAGAGTAAGCATGCAGTATGAAAAAATGTATATCCAGTTGTAATAAGCACAAAACGATAACAGCGAAGTTTGTAACAAACTCTTCAACTTGTAACTAGACGAACATTACCTCCAAGTTAATCTGTAAAGTCATGGTGGAACTTCAAAACTATCTACTGATATTACCATAAGCATTAAACATTTCAAACATTTGGTAAATAAGAGACAAAAACATAACGTTTATGTTTAATACAGTTTGTTGTTCTACACACAATTCATCGATACTCCTGTTCTTATGACACAACCAAACACATCACGTGGGACAGATTAAACACTTTCTCTGACTCTTCCAAGCGTGCAACATTTGTTGCCAAGAACACTGTACATATTTTCCTTGATGTAGCCCCAGAGGTAAAAGTATAAAGTCCGAAGTCCGTCATGACTTCCATCACCCCTTTACATCCAGTGCCGTGGAAATGTCACATTCAGAAACTCACAAACAAGCCGTAGTGTGGAAGAGCACCATCTTGTTGAAGGATGATGCCTTTATCTCTAATGCACACAATTCCAATATATCAACGCGGTTCTGCGAAGAGAAATAGGCCTATCAGTCTGCCTTGTGCGAGAGCACACATTTTCAATTGCGGATTACGATGTTCTTGTCCATTGGTCCACCTCCTCAGTTATGTTGAACATAACACACAACTGGATAAAACTCACCACAGAACACAAACTTCTGTAGGAATCGTCCATCATTGTCCATCTAATCAAACGTTTTGGTATTTTCAGATTGTCTACACCAATTGCAATTTATTGCCCGTAAAAAGGAGATGTTTCTTCAAAAATTTCCAGTCGGTTTTTTGGGACTCTTTAGTTAGCTCTCCCTTATAGATTCGAAAGTGTCGTAACTAGCCGATGGCATGTCGGAACATTTTGTAGCCAACAAGCTGCCAGTTTTCTTCGGCCGGCGAAATAAAGTTTCATAATGTGATTTTTTACTGAATATGCGTAACAGACTCAAAATTCGCTACACTGTACCTTCATCTGCACCGTTCACATTTTGTCATGTTTCCATGGAGCATTCCTAGTCGTCTTTACACTTCTAAAACTTATTAAGATGCCCTTCACTTCAAGGTATCAAGGCTTTATTTGGTTTAGTTCGTATATCTACTTTAAAAGCCTGAAACCCCACACACTGTACAATAATTTAAAACAGTAATTCATAATTATACTGCTTTGTGTACCATGTTCAATTTTTCATCAGTTATGGGCGAAAGCTAGATATCATTTAAAGCTACATACTGCAAAAACCTTTATCAGATTCAGTTATTTTTATTTAAAATATGATTAAAAATTATATTATAATCACATTTTTAGAGCTAATACTAACAAGCAGTTTGGCAGACATTGCTCCATCTTAAATTCTGCAGCAGTGGCTAATGCTCCAGTTTTCCTCACCAGAAATTAAGATCTAGAAGTAGATTAATATATACAGTGAGGTTATTTGAGTTACGGGAAGGCAGAGCACAAAGAAGTCACTCATCAAGTCATATACGCTTGTACAGTTAGCAACTTGTAGTTCATTTTAGGGAGGCTTGTAAACGAGTGGTTGTGTTTGAGTGTTACTCAGTGCTTTCATTGAATGTAAATACACTATGCTGAGTGTTTTCCTATTATTATAATTATTATTATTATTATTATTATTATTATTATTATTATTTAGCTATGCCACTACATGAACATAGTCTTGAAGAAGGGTCTTTATTTACGATACATATTTGAAAATGGATTCTCGCAAAACAATGGCAAGCTGATTCACAAGAAAACATCCTGATAATTGTGTTTCAAGTAGAGAAACTGTTCGCCAGCTTGTTAAAAAGTTATGAAACATGTTCCAAACAGCTGTGTTTGGTAGAAAAGTTACATGAAATACAATAATTTCCTATGCAGATGCCGGCAATGTTTTAGCACTGAGAGACATCATTTTCAACATACCTTATAATAGAGAGTAGTACTTATTACTATCAGTTTTAAATACAGTATCATTTTATGATTTCAATAAAAGTAAAAATACTTACATACGTGACGAGTGTTATCTACCTTTTTCTAATTGCAATATCTGTAGTAAGCAGATAACTCAAATAAGTTAACTGTATTTGAATATGAACACTTGATCTCCTTTATTTTGTTCCTGGTTTCTAAATGTTTATGCCACAAAATATGCTTTTCAATGTTATTTGCAATTTGCAGCAGTATAACTGTGTTCTATTATCATGTTTTATTATGTGCAGTAGTATAAAATATAGTGAACTTTTTAAAATGTTAATGTGCAGTAGTACCTAGGTGTGAACAGATATGAGATTAAAAGATAATTGCAAACTACTCCATTTAGTTCATTTTCCCTTTTCTCTTTTAAATCCCCCACTTTTGTCTCTTTGTAGGGTAATGTACCCTGATTCAATTTCCCAATTGGTATGCAGCATTTTGGATTCATTGGCAAACATCTCAAGACACCTTTAAGCAATTTTTTTCACTGATAACTCTGAAAGTGATTTTATTATAGAATTTGTAGCATTTGACATAGAATATTAACACTTTAAATTAAAAACAATAAAAAGGAATTTTCAGCCATCATTATGCTATATAAACATACAAAACTAAATTATTAACAATAGTAATGGTCATTAATATTTCAATGAAAGCATTTAAGAGGACCCGTACAAGCTGCAGTTTTTTAAAGCAAAAGTAATTTCTTTTCACCCTCTTAACAATCAAGAGGTCCACATACAATCTAGCTGCTAAATTTTCATGTCAAGGCAGACCAGAGTAATATAAACCTTGAATGAAAATTGCAAGGCTACAGAACTAAATGTTAAACAATAATTTTATCCATCAGATCCATAGCACACTTCCTCTTGCAATAAACTGTAATCATATTGTAAGCTATGCATCAAGACAATTAAGATTATATTTTAGTTTCAGAATATGAAAGGATGACTGCAACGACCATTATATTCCATATCAACTAACTCTGGAGCATCAGCATCTTCTCCACAGCTTAAGGTGTGTACAAATAAGTGACAAATATTTTGAAATCACAAATGTTAAATCTTAACTGCAATTCTCAAGACTATTTTTGGTTGTAAGAGGAGCTGTTAGCACAAGGTCCAGTAGCAGAGATGCACTTGGGCCACCCAAAATTGTAAAATCCCTCAAAACTTACTCTGTAGCATGATGGAATAAATTAAAGATTTGATATACATTAAATTACTGAAATGTTTAAAACAATGGATGGTAATAAAAGAATGAATATTTGAATAATTCAGTTTAGAAAGCAGAGGAGTTACCTAACTTGAGACAGCAAGCAATACTTGGTAAATGGTTGAAATTAAATAAGTAAATTGTAACACAAAAATGTTTAGTGACCAAAGAGAAATTAGGAACCTTGGGGTATATTTATTTAGAAGTGAGAATAAATGATTATGGTCAGTGAAGAGGGAGGATCTGTGAATTTGATTGTGTTTACCTTGTATAATTGGTCAGTTGTGTATTTTGATTATATATGTAGTAGATTAAAAGTGTATATGTGTATGCATGTAAGCTAGTTAAGGGCAGGGGTTCTATAAATGAGAACCGATAATGTTAATTGGGTGACTATTGCATTATATAAAATGTTCTAGTTTATGTTATTATAAACTATATTATGTTATTTAATTTATGTTATTATGTTTTTTTGTTATTTAGAGGGTTATGATTGTGGGAAAGAGCTAATATGATTTCCACACCATAATTGATGTATTCACATAGGAGGAATATAGATGTGGAATGTAGAAGGGACTGTGCCAAATCCTCTAGATATTGATGAACCGAGGACTGGGGCTTAGCATACATAGTCAAGTATAGGTAGTTGAATGTGAAAATTTGTATATGTTAATTACAATATTTTGATCAGAATGAAATAAAATGTTGGCCTGGAATAAAACCAGGCCATATTGAAATATTTGTGAACTCAGTGGTATTTAAATAAACAAATATGAATGGTACACATTCTATTCCAATATAAGATTGGTATTTAAAAATAAATTGCTATTTGACATTATAATATTAATTATTAATATGCTGTGGTGAGTTGAACTAAATACTCTTGTGCCCTCACATATTTACTATTTCTTTAGAATATGATTCCATAGATGAGTTATTTGAGACCGTAATTCTTAATACATCGTATAATATAATTGGAACTGCCAAAGTGAAACAAAATGCATTATTATTAATATTCTCTGGTGAGTCATAAACACTCTTGTAGCTTCTTTCTTACTATTTCTTTAGAACGTGTTTCACAAAATTCAACTAATAGTTGGTAATGCATGAGGGTTTGTGAAACAAGTTCTAAAGAAATAAGAAGTGAATTACAAGAGTGTTTAGTTTGACTCATTAGAGCATATTAATAATAATAATGACAGTTCCAATTACATTATATATTAAAAATTATTTATTAGTTTGTTTATTTTCATTCAAATCTGAAATCTTGGACTGTACAAACAGAATGCACTGAACAGAATAAAAGAGGCAACACTTTTCTTTTACTGTATTTGACATAGAATTTTTGTAAGTCTGAAGGATTATATATATGTAAATAAATTTAATAAGGGTTACCTCCAAATTTCAGCTACATTATTATACTTTGCATGTATCGTTGTAATCAACATGTAATTTGCAATATGGTATTAACTCATATTAACCAATAAACTTTCTTTTTACCAATCTAAGGGAACAAGGACATATATATTATAGAGGGAGAGAGAGGTATTTTTCCTCACAATAAATTTGCTGTTGGTGTAATATAAGCTACTCTAAAATGACCGATGATTTACATTAAAGATCCACAACAAATATACACAAGAAAGAAACAATTTCATACGTTTACGGAATGTCGGAATCCACACAGTGAAACTTTTGTTAATCTTATTTTGATTTAAAGTAAAACACTAAAAATCATGTCGTCACAATAAAACTCTCTTTAAGTTTCACAAACACACTTATAAAAGTAATTTTGGAACATGTTTCGTGAGGTACATTCCTCACATTGTCAACCAAATACGTTTGTGAAACTTAAAGAGAGTTTTATTGTGACGACATGATTTTTAGTGTTTTACTTTAAATCAAAATAAGATAAACAATTTCACACCTATGAAACACAATTGGAAAATTAATTGATATCATTGTATGATTCAGTTGAACTACACACTCTTAAAGCTTCATACAATGATATCAATTAATATGATTGGCTTCACTGTGCAAGTTCCAATTTACATTTAAGTACAATTGGAAAAGTTTACTTTTCTGGAGATAGTACCCACAAGTGCAACGGAAGTAAATAATACATTCCCTCAAAAGCATGAATTCATCAGGATATGACGAAATAACTACAAAAGTACTAAAAATATCAGCTGACAATATTAGCAGTCCTCCTAAGTCAATATTTAACTTCTCTTTTTAAAAAGAATATTTCTGGACAGGTTATATATTCTATTAATAAACCATTATGTAAGAAAGGGAAAGGGAAAAAACCACTAATGTTGAACTACTAACAGTTTTCTCTGAAGTATTTGAAAAATTAATGTTCAAAAGAATACATCAATATCAATAAGAATAATATTTTTGCAAGGGAACAGTTTGGATGTTAACCAATGATGCCACTTTCAAGTTTTTTTTTTATTTAAATTGTGTTTAGCGTCCATTTTTACTACTGAAGCACCACAGGCAGTGGACACTGATGATACACAAGATGAAATAATATATTGAGCATTTTCCTTTTGTAAAGGAAACGTTCCAGGCCTAAGTTTAGGGTATCTTTCCAGGATCTGCCATGAGGACTGAGGAAAACATGGAAAAAACCTCAGTCAGGGAGGAAGTTCCTGGTGGGATTCGAATCCCAGACCTCCTGCTCAAGAGTCCATGCCTTAACAAACTTGGCCACACATGGCAGTAATTTAACTAATGAAGTTCTCAAATCCTTTGATATAAATTTAACACACTAGAAATATTCGGTAATCTGTTCACACTTTTGAATGTAAATCATAATATACTCTCATCAAATTATCCTATTATGGTATTACAGGCCAAGGTTACCAATGTTTTACATCATACTTATCAACAGAAAGCAAACTCTTTAGATAGTTACAACACATACTTGGAATGGTCAGTAGTAAAGCACAGTGTTCCTCAAGGTTATATTTTGGGGCTATTTTGTTTTTACTATATATCAATGATTTCCATTCAGTAATAAACAAACATGCTTGCCCAATTCTTTTTGCAGATTATACTAGTATTTGCATTAAAGAACACAAAACCAGTTATCTATCACATTTATCCAATGATATTATCATTACACTAAATAATTGGTTTCACAGTAATAAAAGTCATATAAACTTTGAAAAAACTAAATACATTAATTTTCACAGAAAAAATAAAAATGCTGAAGAGCTTAAGAGAATATCATGGTCTTATGATTGATCATAATATGAATGGAAAGACCATACTGATTGCATCTTACTCAAGCTAAGAAGTATGTTTTGAAATCAGATCATTAATTCATTTCATGAATAATAGCATCCTAAAAACAGTATATTATGCTTACTTCCATTCCTTAATGACTTATGGATTAATGTTGATGGGAAATTCATTAAATGCTAACAAAGTATTTCTTATACAAAAAAGTGATAAGAACAGTGGGGCAAAACAATCAACTCATTGTAAACCACTATTCAAAACATTGAGAATTTTACCATTTACTAGTTAGTACATTCTAACTGTATTTTATTTGTAGTAGACAACACAGAAGTTCATAAAAAATTCAGATATACACAGTAGTAAAGTACTGAATAAATTACACACCATAAAAGATGTTAATGGTATTGAGAACATTTTTACAATGATGGAATAGCAGCTAACACTTGCTCCAAACACTGCACTCTCTCTCTATACATATATCATTGCTCTTAAACAATTAAACACTTGGTGCTGCAACCTGCAATTCTTCTTTCTAGTGTTCTTCAAGATGTGTTGATACTTTTTAAATTTCATTCGTGAGTTTTCCTATGTGTGCTCTTACTCAGCTCTTTCTCTCATTATTTTAATAAGAATTTTTCATACAAAATGATTTGTTAAAAGTATTTTTTTTATAATGAAGCCCATTAATTTCATTTTTCTTTTCTCAAAGTTCCAATTAATGTTGTTCCTTCACCTACAGTTTTCAAGATTTTCTGACATATTTTCCTTTTTATCAACTAATTTTTAACATAAGCCTCTAGATATCTTTTGACATAGCAATGCATATTTAACAAAACAGTATACATCACTACTCTGATCAATACTGACGAGACTGTCCCAGAATTTGAACACTTGTTTCTTTGAACCATTATCTACAAATAAATCACATATAAATTTAAGAGAGTAAATAATACTTTCCCAGGATGGTGAAAGGCTTGTCAGACTGCCAGATTTAAATTCAATGAATGAGTTGATGGGTATTGGTTGGTTAAATCACAGATTGGTGCTTGTTCTTCGTTTTTTCCTGATAAGGTGATGGTTAAGATGTTAAATGCTTGTAAATGATTTATGCAAAGAATATGGTTCTGTGGAGCAACTACTCAAATTCTGTAATGTGCTGTATAATAAATATATGTATACATAAATAAATGTGTATATATATATATATATATATATATATATATATTAATGAAAAATAAAAATAAGGAAACACTATTAACAATGTAACAAATTAACACTAATAATAAAAGTAGATAAAGATAAAACACTGAGAAAGAGTCACACTTGAAATTGCTATATTTCGATGTCTAGCTTCTTGCCATTGAAGAACTCGCAGTAGTTCGAAATATAGCAATTTCAAGTGTGACTCTTTCTCAGTGTTTTGTCTTTATCTACTTTTATTATATATATATACACACACATAAAAGTACAACTTTATGGACAAAACATGCCATATATATATTATATAAACACAACTTTATATTATGAATTTTAACATTACAATATGGTTAATAACTCACATTCAGAAGAAACTAAAGTACAGAAAAACAAGTTCTGCTGAATGTGATTTCCATGAACTATAAATTTATATTTTTCATTTAACAATTCAATAAGTATTAACATGATCCTTATAACTCTGCAAACAATACTTTAGAGATCTTGAATTCCCAGAAGACAGACTAAATACTGAATTATGTTAAAAACAAGTTACAAACAATTTCCAACTCATTGAAGTGCATGAAATAAAACCTTTGTATACCTACATAAAAATGTTAATTTGCAGTTTATTATGGCTGCCACATGAAATTGCAATCTTGGAAATATGAAAGTGAAATTGAGCCATTTATTTACTGCAGTGTTTTCAAAAGCCAATTTGTAAAATTTAATACAAGAGCATAATTTTCGGCGGTTAAGGATGCAAGTGAAGCAACAGAGTTTTAGATATCTGCTACAACATGTTACTTAAAATGCGAAGCGTAAATTCACTATTTAACCTCAAAATATTTCTAGGTTATAAATAGTTTCTTCAAACTCAAATACAGTGTGCAATCTGCTATTTATATTTGGCAATTAAAGTAAAACATACTAAAAACGTAAATGAAAAAAAGTGCATTTTCCTTATAAATTAACTCAACTGATAGGACCCTTGCAAGTAAAAATTGCACTGATTTGCTTACCTTATAAACTGTACACTCCTCGTTGGAATTCAAATGTGCCCTATTCTTCACTTGCAGACATAAAAGCTTAAAAATTATATCACACACATTATGCGCACATAAATGTAAATATATCAACACAAATTCAATTTCATATATCCGCACTTCCACCTCAAGGTCAAGGAACACCAACATTTGTCTACGTAAGAAACAATTGAGCAGGTTAGCCAACTATAAAACTAATTTCAGAAATATTTGAGCGTAATATGAAATGTCGCGATCTGTGCTTGATGATGTTCTGGAATGGGCCCATAAAAATGCCATAAATGCACTTAAATATACATGTAAAATACTCAAAGCCTTCCAAAAAGTGTATAAAGTGGGCATACTTTTATTTGCTCATGAATGCACATATGAATTGATTACCCTCTGAGATATGTTCAATGAGCCCCATCCCAAAAAGCCATTGTTCAAAATTAAATGTGAAGCCCCAAAGCAAAAATGGGCCGCTAGTTATGCCAAATATTATATGAAAAAATTAACCTAATTAATATGCCGAAAACATTTACAACGACTACAATGATGATAAGTTTTATTATGGCTTACTGCTACTAATTTAAAAATTGTAGTGCATTTATTCTTTCACCCTTCTTCATAATGTTTTAGCACACTCCCTCAAGTGAACTCCACCCTTTTGAGAGGGGACATATGATTAGAAATTAGATGGGTGTGGCATTAGATAGAATGCTATACCCAGTCCTTAGAGAATATTCATATTTTTTTTTTATTACTGTCCTATGCTGTGCCTCTTCAGCCTAAGCACTATTACATCTCTAGATAATCAGCATTTGGATATAAATATTCATTATGCAGCTTCACGCAATTGGATTCAAAATAACATTTTTATTCAGATAATAGACAGAATGGTTAATTTTATATTTATTTAGATATTTTCTTATTTTAGGCATCAGATTGTAATGCATCATAAATGCAATGTAGTCATAACAGTATTAAACAATTATTGTTTCAGACTTCAGTTATACTTTATTATTAACCTTAACAAAAATGGGAAAGGATATAAATAATGAAACATATCTATTTATTAAACATGCATATCAAATAAAAAAAAACAAAATTAGATAGTATTCCTGAATGAAGATTAACAAGCTAGAATATCCTGCAATTTATTTATTTATTCCTTCCTTCTTTTCTTTCTTCCCTCCCTCTCTTTTTCCTTCATTTCTTCCTTTCTTTCCATTCTTTCTTTCTTTCTTTCTTTCTTTCTTTCTTTCTTTCTTTTTAAACAAAGAATCTAACTCTTCCTTTCTGATTCTTCTTCTATTCCCCATTGTTTGTCTTGAAATGATAAGTATAGTGGTTTAGAGTTAGAGAATAAGTACACATTGGCAGTCCAAAGAAGACTGTAAGTTCATATAATATATTCAAAGAGAACAACAAAGACTATTCATGATGGTGATGATGATGATAATAGCAATATTATGCATTCTTATCCATTACAGTTCAGTAACACTATACAAGCATTTCTCTATTAGAAATAGTTTTAGCACAGATTTTAATATCAAGTATGTGGTATTGATAATGGTAATTTATTATATTATATTACTCCTATTTTATATGGGTCTTTATTGGTTTAAGTTTTATTCATTCTCACCCTATTGTAATCATTTGCTCTTCTTGTATCATTTGTATAGCAGTCTTTATTGAGCATGTTAAATTCCTTTTTTTCCTTGACTAGCATAATAGTTTTGAATACATACAGTGAAACTACATTTAGGATGTTCTGTTTATTGAATCTTTCTGTACAGGACTGTTGATACTCAAGGTTATATATACTCCTTATAAACTTTCTTTGTGCTTTTAATATTCTTTTATTTGAACCCCCCCCCCCTCCCAGATTTCAATTCCATGGGCTAAATGTGGATAAATAATGTCATAATATTCTGTTTTTAGGATATTGATGTTCCCATATTTTGTAGTTGTCTCAATAGATATACCCCGAAGTTCATTTTGTTACAGACTATTTCCACATGTGTGTTGTAAGTTAAATTTTCATCAATGTGCACACTGAAGAACTATAGTTTGTTCTAATGCGATATTGTTTATGTTTACATTTAAGTTATAATTTTGAAATGTTGTGAATTTTGTTTTACCTACGTTTAACTATAGTGCATTGTTTAGTAAATATTGTGATATTTCACCAGTTGCATTCTTCATTTATCTTTCTAATTGTAACCTTTCCCTGTCATCACTCCAACATATTATAGATGTATCGTCATAAGAGATCACTTTGGTTTTTTGGTTGGGGTAAATTATTTATATACATGAAGAAAAGCATGGATCCCGGCACTGACTCCTGTGATACCTTTGATTTCACTGTTACAGTCAGATTTAACAGTACATATAAAGTCACCTTTTTTCCAATTTATTTCTGTACATTGCACACGATTTTTAAGGTACATTGCTAGTAATTTAATGACTTGCCCTCTAAAATCATAATGTTTTAATCTGAAATTAGGTGATCATGAGGTACAGAGTCAAAGCCTTTAGAGAGATCTAAATAAATTTCTGCTGATTTTTTATGGTTATCTTTCTATGGCAACAATTCATGCACGTATTCTGCTATAGCTGTGATGATCGTTATTCCTAAAACCATGTTGAAAATTATTAAGGATGTTAGTGGATTTGAACAAACTATTTATTCTATTCATTAGTACTTTTTCAATTAATTTGCTAAAAACAGGGGTTAGAGCGAATGGCCTGTAGTTACTCACATCTGCTTTTGATTCTTTTTTGTGAATTGGTCGTCCCACACTGATTTTTAAAACTTCTGGAAATAAACTTTCATCTGTTTAGCAATTTATTTACACCAATATATTCAGCAATACTTGTTTGCAGTATTTTAGTACTATAGGTGACACTCCATCCCACTAAGAGGAATGTTGATTTTTAAAACTATGTATTATTTTGTAAATTTCATCATCATTTTTTTCATACAAGTACATGCTATTCATAACAGTTTTGTTTTTAGTTTTATTATTGTCTTTGTCCCTAATTTTAACATTGGCATTAGTATTCAGAAAGAAACTGTTAAATAGCTTACAGATATCAGAAAGATTATATACTGTCTGTGCATCTTGACTCAATTAAATAAACTGTATTTACAAAACTGTAGATAATGGAGTGGTAATATGTCCTACACTTATGTATTCAACTAGTTTACACTAAATTCCACTTATTTACAAACTACCGCATGCTTTGGGAGTAATCACTCCCATCTGCAGTTGTTGACCGACTACCATTATAGGAAATGGTAGCTGGATACCCAGATGCTTCTGTGGCGGTGTCTGGTGGTTGTAGTAGGAACTTGCTCAGTTCATCCATAGGAGGAACTTCAAAGTTCATTAAGTTTTCTATTTTTTATGATGAAAATTTTAAGCAGGTTGATAAATCAGCAGAGCAGCTCACTTTTGGACCAAAAATCATGAAATTAAACCAGAGATTAATCTGCTGAAATAGCTTCACAACCCAATGGAACTATCTACTTAGGAAAAAAAGTCATCAAAAAAAAAAAAGAGAACTTAATGAACTTTTATTTTTCTCCTAAGGATGAACTTAGTAGTTCCTACTAAAACCACCAGACACCGCCACAAGCATGTGGGTATCCAGCCACCATTTTGTATAACAGTCAACAACTGAAGATAGGAATGATTACTCCCGAAACATGTCTTAGTTTTATGTAAGTGGAGTTTAGTGTAAACAAATCAAATACATAAATGTAGGATTTCTTGGCTCAAACTTACATTTGTGTAAATATTAGTTCAATTTGAAATCAAACACAGTAAAACACCCATTAATAATCTCTTCTGAGTCGGATGTTTAGAACATTCTTTATGGTTTCACTTACATGAGTTTACTCAGGACATATGTTTTGTGGAACTTTTTTAACACCTGATAATGTGGACTAAAGTTCCACAAAACATATGTTCCTTAGTAAATCTCATGTAAGTTAAACCATAAAGAGTGTTCTAAATATCTGACTCAGAAGAGATTATATTTGTATGCTCATTTATTTGGGGTTTAGCTTTTTTGTATATAATATTCCACACTGTTTTTGTAGTATTTTTGAAAGTTTTTATTTTCTCTCCTACTTGCTTTGCCTTTAAATTAAGCAATGCTTTCTTGTGTTGATTTTTATACATATTATAGGTATTATTCATATTATTGTAAGTACTTAGTTTAGTGGTTTGGAAGATTTCATACATATAAATTTGAATAGTTTGGGATTTTCACAGTGAAATATAGCATCATATAACAAATTATTTATGAGGAAGTCACTCAAATTTCACTAGTTTTATTGCTCTTACTTGGATATGTTTCAAAGGCAAATTTCCTTCATTGTCAGCACGGCTCCTCATAAATAATTTCATACATCTTGTTGAATTAAAAGTAAAACTTCTAAAATCATGTCAATATATTAAACTCTCTTGGTGTTTCACATTAAAACTTTTTAATAAACAAAGTTTTAATGTGAAACGTCAAGAGAGTTTAATATATTGATATGATTTTAAAAGTTTTACTTTTAATTCAACAAGATTATGATGGTTTCCCTGTGTGGATTCCTACATTCATTTTTAATTGAATTTCATACATACTTTACATTTTACTTTTTAGATATATTAGTTCAGGTGGTAAAGTTAAAGTGTCAAGTGATTTCATGCTGGGCCAATCTTTATGATTGGGGCAAGCTTCATCAAAGTGAGAAGAAAATTTTTGCACAAAAGTCTTCCATTTTTCATGTGTATTGCATGCATTATATACTTCTGCCCATTCTTCTTTGGCAAGCATATGTTTTAGTTTATCTAGATTACATTTTTGTGTGTCCCTAACTTACCTCTAAGGACTGTCTTTTGTTTGATTATGACAGTTGTAAATATCTATAATTTGTCCCCTATGATCTGATACAGGAAATTCATTACTTATTGTAGAAAATCTGTCTTCATTTAAATTTGTTAATATGTGATCTATTGAGCTAATTGAATGATTTGTGATTCTTGTGGGCCCTTGCGAGACAATTTTTAAGCTGAAGCTACTGAGGATATCACACAGTACCATATTGTACACATCAACATTAAAGTTGTCTAGGATTATAATATGTTGGTTAATTGTAATTTGGTACAGCATGTTTCCCATATGAAGTAGAAATCTTATATACCTGAGTTAGGGGATGAAATTTATTGTAGTTACCTCAAAGATCATCTCTAAGCTGATGTTTTCTACCCATTGTACTCTATTGCCAATAATGTCAGCCTGGCATACAGTAAAACTCCTCAAATTCTATGTGTCATATGGCTATATTGGGAGATTAGTTTATAATTGATAAATTTCACAAAATGTAGTGATTCCTGCCTTAATCCATGTTCTGAAAGTAGTACAACCTGAGGATTTGTTTCATTTAGTATACTGTTTCTAAAATATCAAGTTTCTTGGAGACATATTGTATGTTCTGATGGTATATTCTAAGGGTGGAGTTACTATACATCATAATCATAGGATGAGAGCAAATTTACAGTTTGTCATTGAACATTAACTACATTCTCTGTAGAGTTTAGCACATGCGGTTTTTGATTGACAATGCTTTTTATTTGCTCTGAAAAAAGTCAAGTACTTCTTTCCTTTATTGTTCAAATGTAAGTCATGCCTGGTATGGTATTCACGTTTGAGGTGCTAATGTCCACTGTATTTATTTACATTTATTTAGGTACATTGAGCATACTAATTTCACCTTTTTATTTGTTTTCCAAATTTCTTTTTAACATATGAGTTATAATTAAGGTTGTGCCTGTCAGGAATGTTCACCGTTATCATGTTATTTTCTTTATTTTTTCTCTTTGCAGAATTTTTATAATGTTTATGGCACTGTTTGCTTCATTCTTATATACATCATTTGCACCAGCCACAATAATTTTCACTTCTTTTCTTTCACTTTCACTTTTATAACTATTGCTGGATATATTATCTTACAATGCTTAATGTTTCTCACAAAGTTCTAGTGTAGTTCAGTAAGTAAATAAATATCTATACATATATAAACATGGAGCATTTTATTTAGCATTTTACTTTGATTCCAGATATGAGGAAATACTATGTTAGTAACATATGCCTTGAAAATGGTGAATTAAGTACTATTTCTGGTACCATAGTTGCAAAAGATATAAAGGAAGAACCTTGGAGCAGAGAATCAAAAAGTAGTGCTGATATTCTCATACAACCAGCAAAGCCCAAGTTGTTTCCTCAGGTAAATATATATTTTTGTATTGCTAAACACCAAGACAGTTAATATACGTAACATATTTCAGAATTAAGAAAAATAAGATTAGTCATTAAGAGTAAAATTATTTTTAGTTTAAAGGTAAATATTTAAAAACTATAGCCTCAAAATACAGAAATGGAAGCTTGCATTAATAGCAATCAAGATGCTATTATGATATGATATGAGGAATAAGCTTATTACCATTCCATTTGACTAAGTCCATTGGCAGGATGTTAAAGTTCATAACATGATGCTTATTTTTTAAAAATGAAAATCTTTTTGCATATTGCTAATTTCTTTGGATTGTTGGTAGCTTTTAACAATTTGGTTTATTTTGTGATTTTAAGGTTGTACCTTAAAAAATGATCTGCAACTGTCAATTTATCCACCTGTTTATATCTTACTTTTCTAGTGTTTTTTGCCCTTGAAAATTAGAGACATGTGTATAATAGATAACTGAAATTGAAAGCCTTAGAATATTATATATATTCATGGCTTCAGCATGGCTATTTGTTCCATGTTTTCTTATATTGATCATATCTTTGTTTGAATGCTAGTGTACTCCTCCCAATTTGACTCTTGCCTCTTTGTACTTAATTGCAATAATGTTTGAGAAGTATATTTTTCTGCAACTGCTCTTCACTTTGAGAGCCAAGTACTGATTCTCTTTATATTTAACAAACTCTAGACTCATGTCAACTCAAATTCTATTTTATATTTCTCTGTATTTGCATACTTTCCTCATAATATTATCCATACCATATGATTGAAAAAATTGGCCCTGTAATCAGGAATAAAATTGCATTCAACCTAATTATTTAACTAAATAAAACTGGTTCTATTGGTTCTATTGTTCAAAGTTATTTATACATTGTTAATAAATATATAAAATGAAAATAAAATGAAAAATAAATATAAATAAATATGAAATATAAATGAAAAATAATGTAACACTATTAACAATGTAACTAAAATAGCAATAACTAGAAAAGCAGAAAGGGATAAAACACTAAGAAAAAGTCACAGATAAGTAATTGTTGTATTTCATACTGCTTGAGTTCTTCTAGGGCAAGAAGAACAAGTATGAAATATGGTGATTACTTATTGTGAATTTTTCTTAGTGTTGTATCCTTTTCTGATTTTCTAGTTATTTATATATATAGTTAATTTTGGGTTTTATTCTTGATTATTAATATGGGTCTAAAATGTTTCTAATTATTGACAAATTTATAAAACATTCATAATTTACTGACATGAACATAAGCAAAATTTCCAGTTTTGTATTTACATACATCTTTAAAGCTGCTAGATAAAGTTTGTACAGCATGTTTCTCTTTCTCTTTGGAAGTCCGAATGTATTTCTGTTACATATAGTGTTATGTTACAAATAATGTATATATGGTAATGGAAATAAGAACAACTATTAAAGAAGTATAGAAAAGAATGCTAATCTTCTTGATCTGAGATTGCATAATACAATGTAATTGTTAAACAAATTTTATATTTTTCAGCTTTCAGCTGCAGTATTGTCCTGCTGGGTGAATTTAGCCAGTGGTGCCAGTGTAGGCTATGCAACACCAGCCTTACCATCATTGCAGAATCCTAGTTCTAAAGTGCACATAACAGAAAATCAGGGATCATGGATGGCCTCATTATTAATGCTTGGAGCTTTAGGAGGTGGTGTGTTAGCTGGACCCTGCATTTCACTAGGCAGACGGCGGGCACTTTGGCTAGCTGCAGTTCCTTTAATCCTTGCCTGGATATTAATTGCACTTGCACCCAATGTGTGGGCCCTGTATTTAGCACATATAGTACTTGGAACATGCCTTGGTGTCATAGGTGATGCATCACAACTGTATGTTAGTGAAACAGCCTGTGCACAGTGGCGAGGATCATTAGGATGCATACCAGTACTCATGTTTAATGTTGGTATCCTCATAAGTTACACTGCAGGAGTGTGGCTCAGCTGGGAAAAGCTTGCCATCTTTGGAGGTGCCCTTACAGCGCCTTCTTTACTATTTCCACTAGCTTTTCCAGAATCTCCCAGCTTTCTTGTGGCCAAAAGACGCACAAAAGAAGCCATCTTAGCACTGCAGCAATTACGAGGTGCAAATTATGATATTACTGCAGAATATCAGGTAATGTACAATTTATTAGGCTATTTAAAGTATAGTATTCTCAGAACACAAATATATTTACCAACTCTTTAGGTTATAGGTACAGTCATTAACCAAATAGCTATTTTTCTATTTCACTAAAGTGCAAACTCAATTATTTTTTATTTACTTAAACTGTATATTTCAATTAACAATACATATTTCTTATTAAAGATTTTTAATTGTATCTGGTTCTTAAAATTCCTCCACTAATTAAGAGAGCTGTAAATATCCATGTTGGAATATCCTAATTCATTAATAAATTATTGTAAACTAAGGTGATTCCAATCATTGCTTGGTGAAACCAGTTATTAAGTGCAGTTTTTAATTGTTAACTTCACACATGTAGCAATAATAATTTCAGATAGATATGTAGTGTGTATATATAAGTGACTCATTTTCCAACAACTAATAGCCTCTTCCAACTTAATCTTTACTGTAACTCAGCTTTAGTGATTTTTTGTTTGTGATTATTTGCTGTTCACAAAATTTATCCTAGAGAAAGAAACACATTATGCCTATCAAATGAATATTCATTTATAGTTGCCTATAACTCAAGTTTAATTTTGAATATTTGAAGCTTTCTTGGTTCTGATTATTAATGATGATTTCACTTGGGTGAAGATCTTGCTATTCTGCAAGTTTTCGGTCATTATAATTCTTCAGGGAACTCGTGTATCTAGTCAGTAATTTTTGGCAGGCTAAACATTAGTCAGCCTTAGTGCATGTGCTGTATTCCTATCCATGTATTGAGCTTAGCTGTAGGGTAGATTGATTGTTGAAGGATGAATTTGGAGATTTAGAATGGGTGTAGAAGGAAGGTAGTATAAAAACTCCTCTGGATGGCAACTGCATTTATATAGATAATATCTAGTTTGTTGGGTCAACACATGTCTTAGTAGCTATTTGGATCAGGATCTGGTGACTCATAAGAGGTCCATCATCTCAAAAGTATTCACCTACTGCATATTTTGTCACATTTTTGTTCATTATCATCATTTGATGAGGGGACAGCACATCAATAAACAGGTTACTGATTAACTGAAGATATTGTTGCAATGTACTGTGCAGTGCATAGCTTCCTATTTGTGAGTTCTTCTCTTACAAATATGGCTCCCATCCCCAATAGTGAACCGCCACGGGTGGTAGAGATCGTTGAGGCTGAGGCCGGACTCATCAGCAGGAGGTCTGGGGTTCAAATCTCACCAGGACCATCTCCCCTGACTGGGGCATTTTCCAGGTTTTCCTCAGTCCTCATAACTGGCAAATGCTGGGGAGGTAACCTAAACTTAGGCCTTTAACGCTTCCTTTCTTAAAAAAAATATCCTTCCCCAATTTATCATTTCAACCCATGTATCATCAGTGTACATCGCCTGTGATGCCTCAGTAGTAAAAACGGGCATTAAACACTACTCAAAAAAAAATCCCCATTAGTGAGGATTCAAAGAGCAAAATGTCTGATAGTCCTGTTAACCAGGATAAACACAAACCTACTGCAGAGAAGATAAATGGGCCTGTTCCTAGACCTTCTTGCAGGAAAAGATTCCTCTGACCATGTGATGGAGATGCAGAAACAACTCCAACCATGCCACTGAAAGCAGGCTTTCACGGGAAAGATTTTTCTTACATGTAGGCAAAACTCTGGAGCATGGCTCCACTTCAGAAAATGAGAAAGAGCTTGCTGATTACATTCTGGCTCAGAGAAAACAGAATATTCTTCCATATTGGAAGAAGACAAGGACAGCTCATCTGGTCTTGCCTTAGAGGCAGATGACAACTTTCAAGTAATGGACAGGGAAAGGGAAGAGATGTTCCCAGTGTTTACAGGTAAACAGCTCTGCTCTGTAAGGACACTCAACTACCTCCATAATTGCAATAGGTGCAAACTGACCAGATTTTAGGAGAAAACACATTCCTCCAATAATTAAGACTCTTTCTAATGCAAAGTTTCTGAAGGAAGTCATTCCATCACTAATGGGAGATTGTGCAGTTATTAGGAAAGGTAACACCTGAGGTTTCAAGCCAAACATGTTGAGAATCACCAGAGACTGTTAAGCACTTTGAAGAAGTGTAGAATTTCCACTTCTATTTTGCTTTGGATAATGCAAGATATGATAAAAGAGTTATTGGAGGATTTCCAGTGAACACTCCAGTTGGAGATATCATGGCAGACCTCACCCCAAGAACAGTTAACCAATCCCATTCCTGAGGGGCAAGTACTTCCCCTGCAGTGGTCTTCATCCCAGAAATGCCTATCAGTGTACTTCCACAGATATCCCTACCTGTGCCAATTGCAGGGGTAACATGTGGCCTGCTACAAAGGATGTCCCACATACCTCTATATGATAAATTCCAATAGAAACAGAAGAACAAACACCAGTCACTCTAGGAACTAAGAGCAACAAAGAACAAGGACTGCTCCTACATAAAATAAGAAGAATCATATGGCACAAATCCACCTCTCAGACTGAAACAGTTAATACAATTGCTGAACAACCATAATGAAATCAGCAACAACATAGAATGGCCATATAAAACAATTGCAAAGGGACAATCCTTGCAGGACTCTCAAATAACCAGTGCCAGCAAAACAACAAACCAGCGCAAAATTCACAAGAGCAACAAACCGACCTCTCACCTTCTCCCAAAGAGATGAAGGACCAGTTCTCAGAGAGTGGCTTCAAGCATGGGAGAAAATGTAACTGACTCAGCCATTTCTGCCATTCCCACCCACGGAGAAATGCCGCAGGAGAGGATGGTGCACCGAACACCAACTCATTAGTGTAGTGTAACCAACCCAACCACTCCAAACAACATGGAGTTCTCCCAGTGACTGTCACAGCTGTGGCACGCATATGGAAATTGCTTCCTACATACATCAGATCCTGCAAGTTAAATGTTGATTACTTTTTAATAACTAGCCCTTTTATTCTCCAGAAACCAGATGCCCCACGGTGAACAGCACTAGATCTTATAACTCGTTATGTTTTGCATTCTGGATTGAGAATGGCATTTCAAATCAAAAGGAGGATCTTTGGCATTTGCCTCCCAGTTCACTGAGGATACCATTTTAATCAGAGAGATGCATCTTCAACCTTCAGCCTTTCAGGCTACATGTTTCTTCATAATGACTGCAACAGCCAAGATGAGGCACAGAAATATTGTTGCAAAGAAATGTAATCCAAGACCATTCCAGCTCCCATCACTTCAAACCCAAGAAACTACGGCCATTTGGAGCTTGTTGGCACTGAGGTAATGTTAGTGTTTGTAATGTTAATGTTTGCTATCACTCCCCTAGCTGAGTTTTCATAGTGGCTGACTATCAAATTATCTTCACTCTAAACCATAGTACCATTCTGGCTGGAGACCTCAATGCCATGCACTCCCACTGACAATCGTCATGCAGACAATTGTCATGCAGACACAAGTGGCAATGGCAATGGCAATGGCAATGGCAATGGCAATGCCTGATACATTAGGATCCACAACTCAGAGCAGTAGAATCCTGTTAACCCAAACATCATCCGCAAGGTCAAGGATTGCCATCAATTACAATAATCAAACATTTCCCTTTTCACCTCACACTTCATTCCGATCATAATCCTGTATTGGCTAGTGTTGCCAACTATGATGTCTCTTGACTTGAAACTTGAAAAGTAGACTGGAAAATTGCAAAGGATTGCCTCCATACTTCCATCCCTGCCCTCCAAATCTAAGAATCACAGACATACCTTCCTTAGAGACTGCAGTCTCATTCGTCATAACTATATTGGTGCAAGTTACTCATAGCCTTACATACTGTACCTCTCCTCCCCCACATGCTGATGTCTTATTGACATAGAACCCATCGTCTGCAGATCCTGGGCAGCCTGCAGGCTCTATCAGTGACACTGCACATTACACTACTAACAGTTACTATGGTTTTCAATATGTGTATAGTCTTACATTACTTGCCATGAGAATGGAGAGAGCCAAAGTAGTTTGCATCCTGAAGTCTGAGAAAGTTTGGATCCACTCATCAGGCTGCCAATCCATTAGCCTCCTATCCACCCTCTCAAAAGTTTACTAGAGGCTGATTCTAGTCCACTTGACTTCTTCCTTAGGAGCCATTCAAACCATCCTACCCTACCAATTTGGGTTTCATCCTGTTCATATCACAGTCCATCAGTTGTTGGGATTCGTAGAGGCTGCGGTCCTGCACTTCCAGGACAAGGCATACACAGCCATGGTATTAACATGGCATGCTGGAACACAAACTCATTTCTCTTTACCTCCCCAAAACACTAATACTCATATTACACTCCTTTCTAAAGTACCATAACTTCATAGAACAGTAGCAGGGAAAACATCAACACTACGACTATAAGAGGCAGAATTCCTGAAGGCTGTGCACTTTTACCATACTCTTAACATCTATAAGGCAGACTTTCCAAAAACACAGACATCAATATAGTGAAACATTGACATCCTACTCTTCAGAACAGACAACACATAGTCAAATCATAAATCCTATGCAATGATTACTCCACCTCATAATATAGTGGTGTCAATGTTGGAGAATGTCAACATTCCTCCTTCTTCTAAACCTAGCAAAAAGCCATGCTGTTGAGATCTGTCTATTCTGTGAACCATTGCTTCCCACCCTGATTATTGCATGAAGCCTCACTTCTCTCATATATGGATGATGAAATGAGGTGTCAAGCAATAAAATTTAATGATCATTTAGAACACCACGAAAGTCCCCTTACCTGTTCCCTTGGAAATTATGTAACCAAGAAAGACCTAAATGAAGATATAAGGTGCCTGTTTGGCCAGTGAGCACCTTGAACAATACCTAACAACATTAAAATAGCCATCTACATACAGAAACCTGGACTGGCACTTCAAGTAAAAACAGAAATAATCAGCTCCTGGGTGACTGATTATCTAAAAATCAACAGACTTGCTTATGGGGACTTATAGTGTAATCCAGAATTAAATGAAATTCTGGGATACTCTACAGCCATCTTTCATGCAAAATCTGGGGAATGGGCCCATCTACAGTTTAACTGTCCAGCCCATCTACAAAATTAAATCATACTATGATCTATAACCCTCATCCCTTCTCTCCAGTAAAACCTCTCTTGTAGATAGGAACACTAGTAGCATTCTATAAGCTGGTTACAATCAACCTGCCCAATGACTTAGACTTGGACTTTTGACACAGGAGTTCCTTAAAGAAGCCAAAAGCTTGGAGGGCAACTAGATCTTCATCTGTCCAATTGCCTGCGAAACTATCGTTCATATTTAATTAAACAGAATTAAAATTAAAAAAAATTAACTATACTGTCACATATTAGAAAACTTGTTTTTATAGGTTGATATGATCATGAGGACTTTTCAGAAGGTTTTGGATTTAACTTGTAAATGTTACTTCATTCCTGTTTATAAGTAGAATGCAATAAAACTGTTAAATTCAGGAATTTAAGTATGCAGCAAGCATCTTAACAATATAATCTTGTACACTACCTATAAATGGTAAACCGCCACAGGTGGCTGAGATCGTTAAATAGTGGACTCATGAGCGGGAGGTCTGGGGTTCGAATCCTGCCAGGACCGTCCTCCCTGACTGAGGTTTTTTTTCCAGGTTTTCCTCAGTCCTCATAAATGGCAAATGCTGGGTAGGTACCCTAAACTTAGGCCTGGAACGTTTCCTTCCTTAAAAATAAATCCTTTCCCAATATATCATTTCATCTCATGTATCATCAGTGTCCATCGCCTGTGGTGCCTCTGTAGCAAAAATGGGCATTAAACACTACTCATTCATTCATTATAAATGGTAAAATGGTAATTAAGTACAAGTCTAGAATGATTGTAGGCCAAACATCTCTGATACAAATTGAAGAAAAGAAGTTAGTTAAGGGGATGCTTTTTGTGCTTAATATGGACTCCTTTTAAGAAATAAAGATATTCAAAATGTAATATAAAATTATCCCAACTAATAAGGAAGGGTACAAAAAATTTTCCCGAGATATTTTCCCTGGTAGTGCTTGGAGCTAAGATTTTTTTTCCCTCCCCAGAAACAGTGAATTGTCACAAAGATTGACTGAAAGCTTTATACATGTAAAAGTAATTATTGCAAGAGAAATTGTACAAGAGTATTTTGAAAACTTAGAACAAACTGTTATTAGTGTCATCTTAGCTATATTATCAATTATGCAACAAATTTCACCAATAACTCCAGTCAAATAGGTACCCTGAAAGAATCATTGACTACATTAAGTCAATAAGTACAAGTGTCATAATTGCTGCTGCAGGAGGTGGGACAGTTCTTCCTCATATATTGTTTTAACATCAAGCATCTGTATGAACTTTGGAAGAAAAGGAATATACTGAGTTTGGATATAATAGAAATATAAGTGGCTGGTCCAACTAACCATGTTTAAGGATTGATTCTTTAAAATTCTACTCCCTTATTTCAGAAAACTGTAAGCATCTAAAATAATTATAGTGACTGGTTTAATATAACCAAATTTAAGGATTGGTCCTTTCAAATTCTACTCTCATATTTCAGAAAACTGCAAGGATCTAAAGTACATAATGACAGGCAACAATCTTTCATGTCTTATATCCTTGTCTTAATAAGATCCCAGCAAGAGAATAACATCAACCTTCTATTACTAAGTCCATTTCTATTCACTTGCACCAGCCTCTTGGTTATGTTATTTTTATTTCCCTTAAAACAATATGGAGAAATCAATTTAATATGCAAACAATATAATACAGAAGCTAAACAATTTCCTAGAATGCTTAAAGAAACATTCAAAATAATTGCGATTAATGGATCTAGCAATGTTATTTCAGAATTCAGAAAATCTAGGTGTATTCATCCATGTGTGCTGAGAAAGTTTTAGCTAACTTTCAAACCAAGACAAAAGCAATATTTACTGATTTCAAAGTTTTTAACTATAACAATATTTGAAACAAGCTCAATTTGGTGAATCAAATGTTCCAGTACACCATCACAATAAGCATTTGAATAAAGAGATTATAATAACAGATGTAAGTGAGGAAGAAGAGAAGGGAAATGAAAGTGAATATGACTTTAGTCTATCAACTTTCTCTTCAACAAGTGATGATAATATCCTCAAGAGGTACATTAGCAGAAGAATGATGTGGAGATTACTGTCATTAAAACAAATTTACTTTGTTATTGCAAAGCTCCCACCAGGAGAGAGTAGTATTTAACTCAGAAAACATTTTTCAAAAATTTAAATTAGTGACTGGATTCCTCTATTTGCTGTTAATTCAAGTTTAAATAGATTTTTATACATGATTGGATTCACCTCTAATCAGGAAAAAAAAAAAATGCTGTAATACCAATGTCCAATCTGAATGAATAACCATCATATACAATTACCATTTATCTATGTTCACATTAGTTGCTAATTTTTCTTTAAAATGTATTTTTTTTTATTATATTCATCTCATTTTATAACACTAAAAGCTGCCCACTAAGGATCTAGTTCTAAAAATTCAACATTGCATCATCACATTGTCTATTGTTCACTATAATACTATCAGTGTGTTCAGGATTCATGATTTAAGAATTTAAGCATTTCTAATGTATAATTAAGATCATTGTATGACAGAGTCGAACTACACACTTTTATTGCTCCACTTACTTTTAGAATGTGCAATTTGACTCAATCATACAATCATCTTAATTATATGATTTGCTTCACTGTACAAGTTCAGATTAACATTTCTAGTTCTAATTTCTAAAGTAGTTCAAATTTAGGATTGTTTTGTTTATCCATTTATTGTAATTTGGTTAACTTGTTCTGAGTGATTTATTTGATTGAGGGTAAATAAAATTATGTATGTATATAGCACTGGTTGAGTGGCAGAAAAGGCTCTAAGGTCCCAATAAATAAAAGTATATTATTTATAAATATGAACAATGAACATTTTAATAAAATAGATTAAAGCATAGTATGTTCTGTATTCATTACATCATTATCTTCTTTTGCCTTTGGAAACACAAATAAAGTCGGTTCTGGTGGTATAGTGGTAACCATACTTGCCTCTTAAACCCAAGATCATGGGTTTGATCCCAACCAGGACTGATGGATTTTTTCGGACCTACAAATCATAAGTATGGCTTCCTTCAGAAGGGAAGTAAAGCCATGGGTCCCTTGTCATACATTTATGGCAAGATAAAAAATCTCAAGCCTGAGCAAAATTGATCTGCCATTTCACGCACTCATTTGAATGGGATGCTGATGATCTGAGATGTTACAAGTGCATCCATAAATAAAATAAAATAAGAAAAAACACAAATGTGTGTGTGTAATTAAATATGATGTTAAAGACATTATATACAAAACATCAAAAGTACTTTTTTTTTGTTTCAGGAACTGCTAAGTTGTGAAAAGGGTCCCTGTTTGATACAAAGACTGAAAGGTCTTGGAGATAAGGATATTTTGCACCCTTTACTTCTAATAAGTGCCATTCGTATTCTAAGTCGTTTCTGTGGTCTGCGTGCTATCCTCTCTTACACACAGAGCATTCTAGTAAGCTCACAGTCTAGCCTTGATACGGGTATTGCTACAGTGATCACTGGTGCTGTCCAGCTAGTAGCAGCATTTGTTGCATGTTTCATTGTTGACAAAATGGGTAGAAAGAAAGTGCTCATGGCATCACAGGTAAAAAAATTATAAATACTTATTGTTTTTCAAAAGTATGCAAGAACATAAAAAATAAATATTAAAATTTTGTGCATTGTATATTTTAAATTGCAACACAAAATTATCTTCATCTTCCATTAATATATGATGTTGGAATTGCAATGAAGACAAACTTTTATCATTATCATCTATTATCAACTATTGTTTTCTATCTTGAAAACAACATCATAATTTCTCAATATTGTTAATAAATTAAAAGCAATCTAAAGCATTATACTCTTATGTTACATATTTTAAGAGTTATAAAATTTGAGTAATTTCCATCCCCCCAAAAAAAACTCTCTAAAAATACATGCAAGCATGAGGGGAAATGGGGGAGAAGAGCAACATTTAGTAGTCTTCAGAAATAACTGTGAGAAATGATATAAATGAATGAGTATAATCAAATAAACAAACAAAAATAAAGGCAGGAAAAAAGAAAGGGAGAAATAAAAAAACAAGAGGCATTTGCTTTTACTTGTGCATGCACTCTTTCTCTTATTGTGTTTTATTTACTCCCTTGCTTTTTTCTGTTGATAAACACTGTAACTCTATATGTTTATCCTCACTAATAAGTTTTATTATTTTCAGACAATAATGGGACTATCTCTAATAAGCCTAGCATGCTATCTATATTACAACAGTGGCTCAGTTCAAACACAGGGTGCCTCTATGGGATGGCTACCTCTCACTGCCATAGTAATATACATTGTAGCCAACTCAGTTGGGTTAGGCCCATTATCAGCTATCATTATTGGAGAAATTGTACCTCAAAGACACAGGAGTATAGCCAGCTCCATTACTGGTTCTATCAGCTGGCTCAGTGCATTTACTGTTACTAAGACATTTCTTGATTTACGTGACTTGCTTCACCTCCATGGTGCTCTGTGGCTCTACAGTGGTGTTTGTGTAATAGGTGTGCCATTTGTATACTTCTTTTTGCCCGAAACAAAGGGAATCTCACAATATGGTATTGAAATGCTTTTCAAAGCACAAAATGCAAGTGACATTAAGAGAGGTCGTATAAAATCTTTGGTTGTGGTGAAAGTGCATGACTCACAATCTTCTGCACATGATGAGAGTTCTGAACAAAACAGTGAAATTAGAACTTAAATTATTTTTGTGATATGTTACCATATAGTCTTTCACTGTTAAGTTACATTCCATATTATTGTTATTTCATTACAAGAACAAAGAAACATGATGGAAGGACATTTAGATAAATGCCTTGTAGTGAACTTTAAGTTTATACACCTAAATTAAATTAATTCTAAACACTGTTTTCAAGGCTCAGTTTTATAACTTTATTTTGTGAGTTGTAAATGGTATTTATTGTAAATCTGCATACTTTAATCAGTGTTTTCCAATGACAAACACTTCACTCCTGTGCCATTTCAATAGGAAAAGCATTTAAAATTATTACAAACTTTTTTGTTTTATTTAATGACTATTTTAATGCAGATACTTGAAAAGTATTTAAATGCAAAATTTTTCATAAGAAGTTCCTTGCAAGGCTAAATGGTTAATAATTGGATGTTTTTGCAACCTTAAAGTAATACTGAAATACTGTGAAGATTTTTCAAGAAACATTTAGGACATTCATCTTGCCTAATAACTTATATATTTGGAATACACTGATTTTAAAAATAACTTTTAAGTTTTTCTGTATTGTTTTTATTTTTCTAATACGTTTGTTTTAAAGAGTTATTTATGTGTGAAAACAATTTGTTTAAGAGCATTTGCTGCCTTATATTTCTGGCTAGCTGTGATATAATACATTTTAAAAATGTTAATGAATCATGGTTTATGCGAAAGTTTGCCATTCTTGTACTTATCTGAAGAAAATATTATTCTAATGCATGTATTTTTGAATGGCTGTGTAGCAAAAATGGACAAGATTAGTTTATTAGTTAATCTATACAAACACAAAACAATGAAGTAGAACTGGCACAGTAACTAATTGAACTATAGAACTTTACACTAAAGAGAACCATTAAGGCCTAAAAATACCAACTATATTTTGAGCATTTACAGATGAACATATTTTAATAAAATTATTTACTCAAAAAATTGTGTACTATAATTCAAGTTTTTCTTCAATATTTTAGCAGTTCTTATCAATTTTTTTTTTTGCAAAGAATGTAAAGTAATGATTGCAAAACTGAGAAAGAACCAGGTTACCAAGTCTTTCAAAAGTATCTCTTTTGAAGTCCTTAGTGTTTAAAGCTACAAAAGAATCCTCAATATCATTCTGGTAACACTTTCTTTTTTCTTAACATTTACCTTAATTTCTCTAAACACAAATTAATAGTATACAATGCTAAAGAGCCTATTTTAAATCTCTATTATAAAGATTGTATTTTACAAAGCTTGTTACATTAAGTAGTCTCAATTTAGATCATTTATAATCAAAGAAACAATACACCAGAAATTAAATATAATATGCTGAGATTCAAATACTGCATTGTCTTAATGCAAGAATCTCTTTATCTTTTATCTTTCACATTTACCAATGCACAATACAAAACCCAGCAAATAAATTCTAGGAGACAGAGGTGTAACAGATTAAAACCAACACAAAAATGGAAGAACACTGTTGTGGCTTCAGATATCTTTCAATTGTAAAATTTCAGTATAGTTTTTCTTTATAATCTCTGTTATTTTTGCATTATTCTGCTCTTATCCATTTATTTATTGCTAGCTTTCAAACACAAGGCAACAATAAATCTGTTAGAGATAAGGCATAGATGTTTAAAGTTTTCTTGTGGCATTGATGTATTATGAGTAAAGTGAGATTGCATGGCTTAAGCACTTACCACATTCTATAAAGTGTTGAACAAATGATTTCAGAGACTTCAAAATTTTAAAGTTTTCTGAAAATAGAATTCCAGATTGCTCTATGATATATTAAAAAAATTTAGGAGACAGGTAAGGCCTCAACCAATGCAAAGAGATTGAGGAAGCTTTGGATGACTCATATTTTGCTGGAAATTTTCCCTAAAACTGTAAAGATGTAAAAATGACTTGACCATTGAGGAGCATTAGTTGGAATATTGAGCATTCATCCCCAGAGGAAACTTATATTAAGTCATTCAATACCAGCTAACTTTCTCATGCATATAAAATGGACAGATATATAACCTACTTTCAAAGAGCTATCTGATTAAAACAAATATACACTGAGGTTATTTCAGCTATCGGCTGTATGAGTGCAACTGTATACTGGGGAAGTGTGCTGCCATATTCAAAAAAATGACGATAGAGTGAAACACATAAAGTTAGAATTTTAATTCTTATATTTTTATTCAACATATGACATTATATTTAAAATGGAAAATAATAAGCACTGTGTTATAAGAAATAAATAATAAGCACTAACCTGTGTTATAAGAAATGTTGAAAATGATGCCCCTCAGCAGCAACACATTGCTGGCATCTATGTAGCATATTCCTGTATTTCAGTTAATATTTCATTCATAAGAACATGACAGTTCAGAACACATTTTTTATCATTGAGAGATACTATCCCTTGTAACTTCTTAACAAGTTGGCAAACAATTCCTCTATCTAGAACATGATTGCTAGGATATTATTTTGCAAATTGCCATACCACTTCTGTGCAAGAATTCATTTTTATATATGTATCATACATAAAATCCCTTCCTCCAAGGCTATATTTATGTAGTGGCATAACTTTTATTTAATAAAATAAAACTGGCCAAATGAACTCTGATGTACATGAATATAACACAAGAAATAAAAATAACTTTTCCATTGCAAGCCATTGACTCTGCTTTTATGAAAATATGCCTTGCTTTATGGTGATAAATTCTACAATGCTCTTCCTAAAGAAATAAAATTCTGTAACAACTGCATTAAATTCAAGAAAGTTGTGGAATATCTTTCATTAGATAAAGCCTACTATAGCACTAATGAATATTTATTATAGTTTAGATCTTAAATTTATTGCAACATCTTTAAAATGAATACTCATTGTAATCCAGAGATTATCTTTACTATACATACTGTGCTGTTCATATCCATTTTTATATATCTGATTTATTGCAATCCATATTTGCATCTTTTATCCTGTAATGCTAATGTAATATATATCTTATTAATTATTGTTTTATATTTGCTGAGGAACATCAATTTTTTTACTGTATATAATTATCCTTAGCTGTAGCTTCATACTGCCTGGTTTAAACATATAGCACAACATATTGAACTTCAGGAAATTGAAGTAATTAAGGAAGAACAATTAGCTTCCAATTTACACACAATGAAAACATGGAGTAATACACAAACATAACCACTCATTGACAAAATCTCAAACTAACTACAAGCTGATATCTGTATGAATTATATGACCTTGGTGACTAGGTTCTCTCAGTATGCACCATGCTCTCCCATCCTGTAACTTGAATGCCATGGGTGGCCGAGGTTGTTAAGGCTCGGAATCACAAGCGGGAGGTTTGGGGTTCGATTTCCACCAGATCATCCTCCATGACTAAGGTTTTTCCAGGTTTTTCTCGGTCCTCATGAATGCTGCAGAGGTACTCTAAACTTAGGCCTGGAATGCCTTTTTCCTTAAAAGAAATTCTTTCTCAGTTTATCATTTCATCTCATGTGTCATCAGCATCCATCACCTGTGATGCCTCAGTAGTTAAAACAAGCATTCAGCACTATTAAAAAATCCTGTAACTCCTGTTTTATGCTTACATAAACTAAGCTGAATAAATATAATTTTTTGCCCTACCTAGCAACTGAGCATTACTGAAATGAAATTATAATAAAAGGATATATTTTAAATTTTAATGATTAATTTTAAATATAAACTTTATTTATTGAAGCTGGACAATTTAAGATGCAGATATGACATAAAATGTTGCAGCAAAACTGCAATGCAATAAGTCATATGAATGTTATTCAAATTATCTTTAAAAATTATGTAAAGCAATTTATGTGCCTAATTGGTACCAGAAAAAACGTTCAAATAGACATCTATGAGCTGCTGCAAATCTGATCTTAATATTTCTTTTTCCATATAATTAGGTTATCCACATCAGTAACTCTCAAATCTGCGCTCAAAGAAGTAGTTACAATTCCATAAAATGAAAATAATTTTGAAAGCAATGAGAAAGACACACAGATTATGGCATTTAGGATCAAATGATGTGAGAGGTTTTTAATAATTTATGTTCTTGAGTAGAAAGAGAGCTGCAAGCATGTTGTGATATGTTTCAAGGTTAAGCATGCACAGTCTCAACTCGGTGTAGGTCTAACATTGGAAGATGCAAGTATCTGGAGATTCCTCATGCAAACCTAGTAAGAAACTGTATGATTTGGAGAGCTGTTTCAGGTAATATTTATTATAAGAGAAGGAGATCCATGAATGCAAGTTGCAGTAATAAATAAAGTCAAATTTT
This sequence comes from Metallyticus violacea, assembly GCA_030762175.1. Taxonomy (NCBI): domain Eukaryota; kingdom Metazoa; phylum Arthropoda; class Insecta; order Mantodea; family Metallyticidae; genus Metallyticus; species Metallyticus violacea. The sequence continues at coordinate 93,841,117 of CM060839.1, forward strand.
GCAGCAAGCTGTTTAATTGGAGACAGACTTCCATCATCAGAGTTCTTTCTGCTGATTTGCCTCTGGTTTTCAAAATATAATCAACAAATTTCTAGTCTACCCTTTACCCTATGAGAAACCTTCTTACCGCCATGGTGGCCAAGGTCATTACAGCGCAGATTCATGAGCAGGAGGTCTGGGGTTCGAATTCTGCCAGGACCGTCCTCCCTGACTGAGGTCTTTTCCAGGTTTTCCTCAGTCCTCATAAATGGCAAATGCTGGGGAGGTACCCTAAAGTTAGGCCTGGAACATTTCCTTCCTTAAAAAAAAATCCTTTTCCAATATATCATTTCATCTCATGTATCATCAGTGTCCACGCCTGTGGTGTCTCAGTAGTAAAAACAACAGGCATTAAACACTACTCAAAAAAAGAAAAACTTCTTTCTCTGTTTCTTGCAGATTTATAATTGAATTTCTTCGAAATACATATTACCAGCGCCTTCCTATTCATTTTCAAGACATAGTACAGGTATGTGGATTATATATTTGCAATAATATTGCATAAACATTCAATAGATGCTCTAAAACTCTTCACTTGCAAAATACCTCCATATAGTTCACCATGGAAGTGGGGAAAATTGGTGGCTTCCATTCTTGGATTTAAAAGTTATAAGAAATGTAGACACTCAACTTTTTAATTTATTAAAAAGAAAAATACACAAAATTCTGTAAAATTAATCCATTCCACAGTTAATTCCCATCAATGGTTTCATAATAACAAAAAAAGATAAATTTAAAATTAAAAAATCTATGAGATATTTCCACACTAGAAAACAGAAAAAAATTGAATTCACAAGTTTCACATATCACCTGACTTATAATAGCAAATTCAATAAGATATTCAAAGAACATGACATAAACACAATAAAACTCGATTGGAATCAACACAGCAAAACACATGTAATTTCTTTATATAAAACCTATTTCAAACTGGTTAAAACTTCTTGGGAAGTTTTCTTTTAACTAGTTTGAAATAGGTTTTATATAATGAACATGGCATGAAGGTAGCCTAAAGTCCAAGTTGGTTTGCTTCCAAACAATAACTAATAAAAAGAAAATAATGATATTTTTCACTTCACATGCTGTCAGCCTAGAGAGAGTACATAATTTAAAGTGCTGGAGAGTTTCCAGCCAGCTATAATATTTTTTTATTATTATATTTGTTCTTTGAGGCTAACTTTATACCATGTTCTTTGAATACCTTATTGAATTTGTTATGATAATTCAGGTGATATGTGAAATTTAGGAAGAATGCGAATGAAACAGTTTAGGAATATTCATTGAAAACAAATAGTTAAATCAGTGATAGCAGCATACTTTTCGACCCAAAATCATGAAATTAAACCAGAGGCTAATCTGTTGAAAGAACCTCAGAACCCAATAGTTTTTTTTACCCAATATATGGCTAAAATTTTCATCATGATAAACAGAGAAAATTAAATGAATTTTGATATTCCATCTGTGGATGGACTCAGTTCCTATTCAAACCATCAGATGTCTCCAAAGAAACAACTTGGAATCAAGTTACCATATCTAGTATCTGATGAATATAGTGATAGCCCCAAAACATGTCCTAATGTTATATATATATATATATATATATATATATATATATATATATATATATATAAATGGAGTTACTATTAATATGATTTAGTAAATGAGTTCTAAACTTATTACTTCTGATACCAAGTCACAGTTACTGCATAAGAGCAATGATAAATTATGCAGTATTTCATTTCTTCATTTGTCATCATATATATTTTGTTAAATCTTTTAAGTAAAATATATGACATTTTTCTTAAATCGGTTTTCTTCTTCTTTTCAGCTACTAATACAATTTATTTATGCTTAACATGTGTACCTTATCAGTAGAAAACAGAATGTTCTGGCATTAAAAAAAGATAGAAACAGGAGGGAAAAAAAGGTACTTAAGATATGATATAGGCAGAAAAAAGGGGCATTTCTGGATGTTCAAGCATTAAAAACGGTAGGAAAAGGGATTAAAATATGCAATACAGGCAGTAAAAAGGCATGACACACAGTGCCATTCATTATATTTTCAAAAATAATTATTGCCTTAAATTATTAGTTCTCAGAAGTTGTAACATAACTGTTTTGTATAATAAGAAAAGAATTAAAATATTGAATATTATATTTTTCAAACAGTAATATTACTTGTAGAGAAAAATTGCAAAAATATGCAATAAAAACTGCAAAACTGACTTTTCCCCTCAATATTTTTGTATTAATAAAAATGTGCAGATTGTGGAAGGATAGTCTAATCCTTTGTTAAATCTACCAAAGAATGTTGCCAAAATTTCAAGGCTACAATATTGTAAATTGGCATCTCAATGACAATTTATGATGGTAAACCAGGTGCAGTAGTCTTGTTTTCATTATATACAACTGGCATCTAAAATTTTTTCTTATTGCATTAATGAAGTCTTTGTAATTGAAATCATGAGGTGCTATAACTTCAGTGATTATTTCAGCAAGCAAATAATAAAAAACTAAGATCAGCAGCTCACATATAAATACTGCATGCCCATAATGATAACAAGACTACTTAGTGGTTTGCTTTCCTGACCTTACATTTTTTATGTAAATATTGCTGGGAGAGGTACATTGTTGGCCATTATAAAATGAAATGTTGCCAACAAAACACTTAACTACAATATTACAGAAAAATTGCAAAAATAAGAAAATAATAACAAAAAAATAGTATGAAATAGGCATCACAATTTGCAAATGGCAAAAATAAAACCTATCCATAATGTTTACGAATATAATATCTGTACACTTAGATTTTTTTTCTGATGGTCACTAATTAAAAAAAAGTTTGCCTTAAATCCAGGCTCTGCTTATCAGTTAAAGAGAAATATTTTTCTTTAGAAAAAAATTATTTGAAATGGCCTCCCACCAAAGCAGCCTAGGGGGCCATAAGTGGAATTTATGGTGTACCTGAGTCGGTTTCCTCCAGATATTCTGATTTTACATTCCTCCATAGTCATCTCATTCCTATCTTCAACTTCATTATTCAGTTCATTGTGATTTGCCAATTCTCAATGCATGCATTTATAAATTGACTATGTTTCAATTCCCTGCTACCTGTGTGAAGAATTTCAAAGCTGGCCAGCAAGTGAGTTGGTATTAGAACTCACACAGTTAAAGTAATATAAAAATTGAACAATTTTATATGTAGGAAAAAAAGAAAAGAATACCAGGGGTGCTTGTGGAGCTTTTCTATTGCTTAATAGAAAAATATTCTGGAGACTCATTATGGACTCTCAGAAAAATGGCCACCTTGCTAAATTAATTACTGTCATTTCAAAATTTCATATTATTCCAAATTCTAATAAATAAATATTTAGTTTGTTTACTTCTAGAATAGTTAGTTGAAGTGCTAATAAAAGAGATTTTGTTTACTTATTCTTCAAAAATGGATAACTTTGAACATAAAAAGAGTTCATTTAATTGATATCATTATATGGTTCAGTTGAACTACACATTCTAAAAGCTTCACTTACTTGTCATAATGTATGCAACCAGTTTCGAGAACATTATGACAAGTAAGTGAAGCTTTAAGAGTGTGTAGTTCAACTGAATCATGCAATGATATCAATTACATGATTAGTTTCTGTGCAAGTTCCAATTTACATTTTAATTAGAGTTCACTATTTATCAGCTGCTACAGCAGTACTAGAAGTTCTGTACAGGAAAGTAACAATATATCAACGAAAGAAGTTTTCAAGAACGGAAAAATGCACCATACTTATGGTCCACAAAATGGAGTAAGGATCCATATTTATTTCTCCAACATAAAGAGTGCCAGTTACATGATTACCTTGTTTCATAAACTGCTTTAAACAGAATCATAAGCATTAAAAAGTTTTAAATTATTTATAAAGCAGAAAGCTGTAATAGAACATATATTCTGTAAACAGTCTTTTATATTATTAGTTTTCAGACATTTAATGACTAGTTTTATTACAATAATAATAAAATTGCAGTTTATCCAACAGTTATTGCATTTTTCTATATTTAGAAGTGAAGAAATGAATGTAGTTAAAAAATGATATGATTTTATTTCAAAGCTAAAAGTGAGGCTTAGGGAATGTGCTTAAATAACATTAAACCTGTGCCTTTAACTTTTTCTGACTCTTTTTTCTTCTTCCCAATAATTTCCAACATTACTCCTATGTATTGATTTTGGAAAGGATATTAGATTTACCTTCCAGATTTGCTCAACAGCTTCAGCTTCCTATTATACTAAACAACAACAACAATGGCAATAACAACAATAATAATAACAATAATAATAATGATAATAATAGTAGTAGTAATAATAATGCAATATTCTATGCTGATTGCAGCAAACATTCAAAATTAATTTTTGCAAATTTTTGCCAATATCAAATAATTCCTTGGATTAACCAACAAGGCAAAACCCTTGTAAGCACAGTGACAGCTGGGTGACAGAAGGGTAAGCCAGGGAACATATATGGAAGTTTCTTCCAGGCAGATATACACAAGCACAAAATAATGCGGGTAAAAATTGAACCCCTGTTCATGAATCTGTGCTTTAATGATCTCTGCTACCCATGCTAATCAGTCTATTTTACTCATTGAGTTTCTCAGATACATCTTGACACAGTTCAGAGTACTAAAGCAGCATTCTGACTAGTGTTTCAGAGGTTATAATGACAATTTTTAGCTATTTATATATTTCAGAGAATATATCCAGCAAACTATTTTCATGAAGAAATTATCAAGTTCACTAATTGTTGAAAGTTCACATATTGTTGCACTTCATAAGCTGCAGATAATTTATATTCAAGTTTTGCATTAGCCAGCATTAGGTATGCTGATTTGATAATTTTGAAATGCACAAGGGGAAACCACTGTCTATATATTGTGAAATTCTGCAAATGAATAAATGAAAGCATCTCATTATTTTAGAACCTTTAATGATTTACAATGATGTCGTATTTTCTTTGGCATCTATTTCCATTGCAGTTTATCATTTCAACTTATTTGTGATTTTTTTTCTGGAGAATTAGTTGTCATGTTTCCATTACCAGAAAGGTAATGTAGCTTCACATTATTTCTCAACTGAGTTATAGCTCGCTGGATATTCTCCAACACTTCAAATTATGTACCTTTCTAGACAAAGTTGATTTGCCTCCAAACAATAATCAATAAAAAGAATGTAAAGATTTTTTTCACTTCACATGCTGTAAGCCAAGCTGCTGTTTCAAACCAGCTTGGTTTGAAAGTTATACAAAAACTTTCTTAATTATTTTGTTCAATCTTGACAAGTAAGTTCTATGGTATTTGGTTGATAAGATCCTTGTTGCTTCACCTTCAACTTTTCGCATAAATTTAGATGTGAAAAGTTCTGCTCAATATTATGTGCATTTTATTTATCGCCACAACACAAATATATAGGATGTTATGAACTACAATGAAATAATTTCAGAGAGTGTAGGGATGTTGTATATAAGTAATTTGAGATTATGGCCTGTCTGTTCAAATTACAAAGATATGGATATAAGTTTCTAAATCACCAGTATGCCACTGGCTAATGAAGATACCCAAAGCTATCAAAAATATAACACTTGATAACAATAGGGGGTTTACGAATTTATCACTCCAGTGCAATGATTATGACATTAGCTTTTGAGTAAGAGATGGTTGTTTGTTTTCAAGTTCAAGTCTTGTTCATCACTTATTTTGTTTTATTTTCTGACTAGGGCCTAATAATACAGCTTTTAGCCTATGTTTTAAGTTGATGTTTCAATTTATAAACTTAAATGTTAACATATAAATTCATATAATTACAATCCTTGAAGTTGTCATTGTTCTTACCAATCAGAATCCTGTCCAGAGTATGTGTTATGTAAATTGCGTTTTAGGTATAATGTTAGTATGCTTATTAACCACATATGTTGCTAACACATTCATTGTTGAGAAGGAAAATAAAACTTGAAAGCATTTAGTAAATTTCATTCATAATTCTTTAGTATGCATATTTCAGCACTTCATATTAAGAAAAAATCAATTTAACAGCATGGCAAGAATTGAATGTTTTAGGCATCATGCTTATTAGCCACATATGTTGGTAATACATTCATTGTTGAGAAAGAGAATAAAACTTGAAAGCATTTAGTAAATTTCATTCATAATTCTTTAGTATGCATATCACAGCACTTCATATTAAGTAAAAATAAATTTAATAGCATGGCAAGAATTGAATGTGCGGTTTGCAAAACATTAGTTTTGCATTATGCATTAGACCACATAAATTGTTAAAGAGCTCCCTCTAGAGTAGGCTACATCAAGATTGACTAGATTTAAATGTAGTTGAAACGTAGTCAGCCAAGGATATATAACGCAAGAATAAATGTTCAGTGTCACACTATCAAATGACTAGTTTAAAGATTTTAGGAATTTTTATGGCACTAAATCTTGAAAACATTGATAACACGCTGCAAAAAATTGACATTTCTATGTTTGCAAGGCAGTTTTAAAAACATTCTAAACCAATTTTTCAACCATCTTGGCTTTAACACCGATTATCAGTATCTGATGCCAAAATGTTTCACACTATAAAACTGTATTGTGTTTACCTGTGGATCACACATTGACTATCTCAAATTGCTTATACACGACATCTCTACATTCTCTGAAATTATTTCAATGCATTAAGTAAAAATTGTACTTACGAAGCTGTAGACAATGGAGAGGTAATATATACTACATTAATGTGTTCAGTTGTTAACACTAACTCCACTTACTTTTTTAAAACTTTGGACTAGTTTCGGGAGAGGTTCCTCCCATCATCGGCTGTTGTTGACTGAATGCCATTGTTCGAAACAGGGGATGGACGCCCGTTTGCTCCTGTGGTGGTGGTATCTTGTGGTTCTAGTAGAAACTTGCTGAGTTCATCCAGCGGCGGAAAATCAAAATTCATTAAGTTGTTCTTATTTTTTAAAATGAAAATTCTCAATTAGGCTAAAACCAGAAATTAAATTACTGAAACAACTTCACAACCCATAGAACTATCCACATGTGAGAGAATTTTCTTTTTAAAAAATAAGAACAACTTAATGAATTTTGATTTTCCGCCGCTGGATGAACTCAGCAAGTTTCTACTAGAACCACAAGATACCACCACCACAGGAGTGAACGGGCGTCCATCCCCCGTTTCGAACAATGGCATTCAGTCAACAACAGCCGATGATGGGAGGAACCTCTCCCGAAACTAGTCCAAAGTTTTAAAAAAGTAAGTGGAGTTAGTGTTAACAACTGAACACATTAATGTAGTATATTTCAAAGCAGTTCATTAATACCCAAGTATATGTACATATGCTTATTTGCAAACACTGTGAAAGCCTACTTGCTGTTGATAAAGTGAGAAAACTATCTGAATAGCAAAAATGCAAAAACAATCCTTAGTCAGCTATGTGTTGGTATCAGTCTCTCCAATACAAAACATGCTAGTTTTCAAAGAAAGAGAGTACTGAGCCATTTGCCTATTGGCCCCAAAGATCACAAAAATGAGCTGAGGAAAGGTAAACTCCTCTTGGAGTAAGACAAATAAAAGTAAGTCCTTATAAATCTGTGCTGGCCCATGAATACACATGCCTTAGAGTGCAACATTTTCCACCCTGGCAATTTTTGCTTGCCACTGAAGCACCACCTGCTACAGCAAGAAGAAAATGAATTTATTCCACGTGATGCAATTAAGAACTAATTAGTTGTAAAATGCTATTTTCATTCATGTGTGTGTTTCATAAATTGATAAAGAAGAGGAGAAAATATGATAATGTTAATGCCTTTTTTTGTTGGCTGTGGGGCCTTGGTTCATTTGTACCTTTATTGACCGATTGACTATTTCTACAGCCTATCAAGAGACCAATTCAACACAGCAGTAATTCCCATTAAGTGTTAATTCAACACTTAAGAAGAAGAAGAGCTCAGAGAGAGAGGTAGGAGGAGGGATAGGAGGAGAAGCAGCTGTATAAGATGCTTTATGAACCAAAAAAACGTACATTTTGATACATAAATGATGATGATTTCTAATGCCAACTCACCAATCAGTCAGGAATTGGAGTTCTACATTGGGATTCAACAGGAAGAAGAGTAGTTCATTTATGATTTATGGAAGGACTGGAAGACTATTTATGCTAGACCTAGAGGATTATGAAGATGAAGATAGGAATAAGTGAGCAATGGCAGAATAAATGGCAGGAGAAACCAGAGAAAACCTGCCAAAATGCTGTTTCATCTGTCACAAATCCCATTTATAACTGCTAACCTCCTTTGTGGAAGGCAAGCAGTGTAAGCACTTTACAAGTTGTCATTCCAAGAATGATTCAGTTTTCTAAGAAGTGCTCTAGCTGGAAGGGAATCCTAACTATCCACATATAAAGCTGCCAGATAGTAGGAAAACAACGGTGTCAACGAGATGCCTTGCTGCTTTTGAATCTAATCTTGAGGAAACCATCACAGATATTACACCAACATATGATGAGGAGGAGGCAATCAAACCTATCTCACCTATCCCAATCCCAGAAGTAGGGAATCTGGACTTGCATAGCTTTGATACATGAAGCTGAACATGTCTAACAATCTCTCAGAAGGCGCACCCATGAACATTATCCTTGTCCTTACTTAGAACACTAGGAGGGAAGAATGTATTTCTATGCCTTGTTTGAGCTTCTTTTGTTTACCAATTATTGTAAAGAACTGATATCAAAGTTATTTATGAGCAACATTCTTTTTATATAATAAAGCCTAATTCAAGACCAGTTTATTCATTTATAACATTTACACTTACAGCTTGAAAATTCAATGCATTTGCATATTATATCAAATAGTTTTTCACTGTTACATATCATATCATCAAATTTAGGTTCATGGATTTTCTGCTCTTTCATGCTTTCAGTGTGTTTTCACTTTATTATAGTAATTTACTACTCCACATTACCTACAGATGGGAAAATCATTGCTGGCAATTAGGTACTGGATCCAGCGCCAATTTCTGACTTTTTATTAGTGAATAGCAATTTTAAATGGTTTTAATGAAGACTTAATATGTAATAAGATTAAAAAATTCCAGAAGAAGAAAAGAATTGCAAATTGCACTACATTATCAGCAGTTAAAGAAAAAATGTCCTTTAAAAATTCACATATAACTCAACAGTGATGTATAAATTTCAAAAAATATTTAAAGATGTTAATATAAAATTGGCTCCCACTAATAGATTTAGTCTAAACAACATTTTGAAAACAATACTATAGATAATATCCCAAAGGAGAAAAAAGCAAGAATTTACAAGATTTCATGTGCTGAATGTGATAAGATCTACATTGGAAAAACCAAGAGGAATGTGGGGATATGTCTTAAAGAACATATGAGGAATTTAAAATACAAACAAATAGAAAAATAGCGGTGGCACATCACTTTTGGCCCGAAAATCATGATATAAAGGAAAAAGTTGAATTATTGAGAGCTGTACAGGGACCAGTAGAATTGGATATTTGGGAAAAGATTTACATCTACAAACATAAGGATCATTTGATGAATTTTGACATTCTGAAAGAAGAAAATATACATTTTAAGTTCATAAAAGTTTCATCAGAGCGGAACAATGCTTCTGATACTACGCAACAACAACCTTTCACACCAGTCGTCCATGGCCAAAGATGGAGATAACATATCTTTGAAACCAGTTCCGTATAATTTTAAGGTTAGTGAAGCATGAAGAGTGTTAAGATGACAGATTCAATTCACATGAGCTTCACTGTGTTAGTTCCATATGAAAACTTTTTTAAAGATTTACAATTTTTAAAAAAATTTAATGTCACCAAAAGTTCTATCATTTACTTCTTTCCGGGTTACAAAAATTTCCTTTGCTCTCTTTTTGTTTTTACTTGTATTCCATTATTAAAAATAATAAAGCACAAAACTCACAGTCATACAATATAATTAAAGCTGCAGTTCAAGTGCAAGTGAAGAAAAGGAGATAGTGACAGGAGTCAGTAATTCGGATAGAACAGTTCCTTTTCACTGGCTCCAAACCCTGAACACCCAGACAGACTTTATATTGTGTTGTCAGTTTGAAAATATTTGTATAGCTGTCTGTATATATTATTTGAGCATTTTCAGTTATAACAACATAACACTGTTTATCAGGAATTTAATAAATTATAAAGCTTAGAAGTCATTTCACTGCTGAAAATTCAGACTAGAGTTTTTTTGCGCTTAATTATCAGGTGAAATTTTTATGCAATACATGTTTTTTTTACACACCCTAATATGCCCCCAGAAGCTCACTCTTAAAAATCTAATACATGCTAGAAATTTTTTTGCATGCCAAAGCTGCCCTCTATATTAGGGAAACATGCCATATACTACTACTACTACTACTACTACTACTACTACTACTAGTAGTAGTACCTAGTAGTAGTACCTAGTAGTAGTAGTAGTAGTAGTAGCAGTAGTAGTAGTAGTAGTAGTATTAGTATTATGATTAAAATGGTTCATTTAATTAGTAATTTTTAATACTTTTCCAATTATGTCGCTACAACATGCATTATACTATTTTTTTTATTTTTTTTTGGTTATTATGTGTTACCATAGTGGAAATGTTTATATTTCACCATCTAGCAATTTTAGAAAAATTCATTCATGGCAATAAATTTAATGCTGTACAAAACTCAAGTAATTTGTGCTAACAGTCCCCCACTTCTGCTCTTGAGATCTGAAATAGTTCAGATCAGTTTACTTAGATAACATGAGGGTGATGAGTTAGTGTTGTACTTCTGAGAGTAGGTATATTCTTTCATCAACACCAACATGTAGAGTTAACTTGTTGCTTAGCTGCATGCTTGCATTAGTCTTCCCACTAATCTCAACATTCATTGTTCAACTGTTTCTTCATTTGTTCTCTTGATGATAGATTGTTCCCCCTCCAAAATATATATAGCATTTCCATTTCAATGCTAGAACTATATTAATATTTCCAATAATATTATTATTAGTATGGTAACAGTTATGATATTTGATTAGATTTTTGACAATTGAACTTCACTAGCATTTTTGCATTTTGGAATGTTTTGAATGCACATGCACATTCCAGAATATAAAAATGTTACTGAAGTTCTAATGTCAAACATCTAACCAAATCCTCCTCCTTTAGAGTGTAACAGCCAGATATCGGGTCTTGACCTTCTGCATCATTTACCTATGTTTTGTGACATCATTGATAGAGTGCAGTATTGCAGGGGGGATGATTAATAACTATCAAGTATCTTTAGAGATCGAAGGATGCCTTCTCTCTATCAGACAGTTTCCCAATTGCCCCCATGAGGCTAGGTGAACTCTGTGTCAGACCCTCTAACTTAGAAAACTCCTAAGCAATTCAACCAAATATAATTTAAAATAACTTCACTGTTAAAAGTCTTCCAAGTAAGAAACTGATGGTAACAGTAAATTTAATAAAAATAACAATAACCAGAACAACAATAATAGCTATAATCTCCCAGTGTGCATGCCCTCCAAGGGAAATTCCAAAATCTGATACCTATTGGATTTGTAAAAGTAGCGGATGCTTCGGTTTTTAAAAATACTGTATCTGTATGATTTTTCTTTCTTAGGTATAAGTGCGGTAATTTCACAGAAACTTGCACTCTGTACTTCTTTATGTTCTGTGCTTCTATTCTACTCTTAATTCTCTTTCACCTCAAATATACTTCAGGCATTTAATTCTATGCACATGGATGTACAGTACTTGTATCATGCAAATGTATTTTACTTACCAGGTGTTTAGATGGGATTCGAGCCTGCAATTACAGGATTTGAATTGTCCAAGATAGCTTTCTAACCATCTATGTCATCATTTATTAAAATCAGTGTTTTACATTCATGGCTGGATTTTGAAGAATTTAATGTGAATTTCACAAATTTTCCATCATATAAATGGATCCTGATATTGAAAATCACATAATTTTATTTTTATAGCTTAGAAAACCTCAAAATATAGATTTAAATAAAAATATTGAAGGGAATAAAATAGTTATGTCATTGCCCTCCATATATTAAACAGGCGGTGTTGATGGCAAAAGCAAGTGCTATTTTCAAATATGAATGCTAATAACAATTAATAGAAAGTGTTTGTAATTTAAGAAAAGTGTTTAATAATAGGGATAATGAAGAAAATGAGATTAATTTTGCCAGCACATATAAACTAATGCCTGACAAAACTACTAATAACTGTGCGAACTGTAGCTAAAGTAATAGTGTTAATTGGCAAAAAAAGGCAAAATATTTAACAATCCATTCTGTTAAAGTGTAAAACTTGCAGTAAGGAAACTTGCAACATTTAGTTTGAAAATGCAAAAATAACAACATGTAAGAGCTTTTAATATAAATTTGAATAACATGGTATTTTCACAGTGAAATATAGCATCATACAACAAATTATTTATGAGGTAGTCACTCAAATTTCACTAGTTTTGTTCCACTTACTTGGACATGTTTCTAAGGCAAATTTCCTTCATCGTCAGCACGGTTCCATTATCAGCTTTCCATCGTGGTATTAAGATGTTGCTCTTTGGATTATATAAATTTTTGATGAGGTTATGTTGTTTGGAAGGTCAAAATTAAATAAATTTTCTTTGTTTTCATTCAAGAATATATTTTCCCACACTGATAATTCTATGATTTTTTGAAGAGCTTTTAAGAGTTTTGGTTCATTTTGGAACTCATGGTTCCCCCCCCCCCAGAAATGATATGCTACTGCTAATTTTTCCGCATGTTTATATTTTACATTTCTCATATGTTCCTTAAACCATATGGTAATGTTCCTTTTTGTTTAACCTACATATTTATTATTGCAGCCTTTGCAACTGATTTCGTAAATGCCTGATCAGCAGTAGCATACCATTTCTGGAAAAAAAAAAAAACATGAGTTCCAAAAGGAACCAAAATCTTAAAAGTTCTTCAAAAACCCATAGAATTATCAGTAGGAAAAATATATTCTTGAACGAAAACAAAGAAAATTTATTAATTGATATCATTGTATGATTCAGTTGAACTACACACTCTTACACTCTGAATCATACAATGATATCAGTTAATATGATTGGTTTCACTGTGCAAGTTCCAATTTACATTTAAAAGAAAATTTAGTTAATTTTGACCTTTCAAACAACATAACCTCATCAAAAATTTATAAAATCCAAAGAGCGACATCTTAATACCATGCTGGAAAGCTGACAATGGAACCATGCCAACGATGAAGGAAATTTGCCTTTGAAACATCTTCAAGTAAGTGGAACAAATCTAGTGAAATTTGAGTTACTTCCTCATAAATATTTTGTTATATGTAAGAGCTTCCTTTTAATTTATATGTGACTGTTCCAAACAATACTTTAAATTGCAGCTTATGAGCAGAGTACATTTAAATACTACACTAATTTATATCGGTTTCTGCATAAAGATATATTATGTTATAACAACAATACAACACAACAAACCTATAGGAGGATGTGGACAAATTTTGCGAGCAGATAAATTCATGTTTCTATTCTCTGTAATAGGAACAGACTTTTGAAAAACAAAAAAGAGAGTACGTGATTTTTTGGAGACATTGATAAGGAGACTAAAGAATCATTTGTTGTGTTGAAAGTAGAAAAATAAGAATACCTTAATCCCTCTCAATAAAGTGTTTATAAAACTCATGAATGGATGGATGGGTGGTTAGAAGCTGTACTAGGATTTAGAAGAAAAGGGATATATTTATGAAATTGTGAATCACTCAATGCATTATATCGTAAAAGACAGTTCTTCTGTGCACACCCAAAATGTGGAACACATTGAAATCAGTTTAGAAAAGAGATATTGAAAATTATCATTTATACTTGTTTGAGATATGTACTGCAAACAAACATATTAAAAGGAAAGGTCACACTCAATAAAATCTTTCTGCAATGTGTATACCATATTCACAATACGTATCTGGATATGAATTAGATAAATTAAAACCAAAACAATACTTTCCTGAGCAATAAGCAAGTTGACAAATATTGGACTGTGACACATGTACATCAAACAAGGATTGTGCAGAAACAGTTTCAAGAAGTGTTCAATGAAGTGATTTTTATAATTTCACTTTGCAATAAACCTGCAAATTATATCTATTAAGCAAACTGTATAATTTCATTTTCTCACTTACTAGTGTATGCTGTAACAAAAAAACTAGCTTAAGAGGCTTGTTAAAAGGTATTAAACAGCTAGCCTAACCTAATGCCTTGCAGAATTAAAATGCTCAAGTGATCTAATAGAAACAGTAGATGCAGCAAAACATTTGAATTATGATGTGAATTATAAAGAGACACATTCCGTGAAATTACCATAATTTTATATTCAATATGTAGTTCATATTATTTGAGGGCATTGGAGCAGTACCACTTCTTATTCAAGTTCACCAGCATTTGTAATCATCCTAAGAAAGCAATCACCAGCATTTGTTAGGAAAGTTACTAATTACAGTATTTGGAAGTAAATTTTTGCTCACTTTACTTCACTACATTTCTAATAGTCAACAAGCTTGAGTGCATTCCATTACATTTCTTAGCAATGTATAAAAGCACGGCAAAATATCAGATTCATTTTGCTTGTCTTGATGCATGGGCAATAAAAGAAAAAAGTAGTTAATTAAACTAAAAAAAAAGCCATTCCCATTCAACTTGAAGTAAATTATTTAGTATTTACCAGGCATATGGAAAACTAAGGTAATAAGTTACTATTAAATGGTATTGTTTGTGTGTGTGTACACACACAATATAAATTTTATATATATAATTTATATTATATATTATATTTATATTATAATATAAATGAAAAATAAAATAACACTATTAAAAAGTGGAAAAAAAAAATACATATATATATATATATATATATATATATATATATATATATATTTTTTTTTTTTTTTCTGAATTGCTATGAATTCTGAATGTAAAAAGATCATTTGAAGAGTTTTTGTTGTGAATCACAAAATAAAGATTGACTCCTTTGAAACTGTTCTTATTTCTCAGCATATGTCGGTCCCTTGACACTAATGTATGCACTGATATTTATAGCCTATATTGCATCACATAAGTCACATTCTTTCAGGCCTGCAAAATACTCCTCAACTGATGCTTTAAGTTTTTAACTGGATGAAACTTTCTTTCCAACAAGGAATTTTCCCAGGTTTGGAAGAGATGGAAGTTCAAAATAGATAAATCTGCAGCTGTAGCAGCAAATCATAGCATAGCATATGCAATGGCACACCTGGGGCAAGCTTTGTCTTGATGCAAGATGTCTTTCTTCTTCGATAAACCTGGTCGCTTCTGGTATTCAAAAGAAGCATAGTAAGCTCTAGTAACATGTTCCACTAGGAAGATAGTCAATCAGCAGCATACCTTTAGCCTTTAGAAAATCAATGCCAGGATCTTTCTAGCAGACTTCATACACTTAGCCTTCTTTGGCCTTAATGAATAATGATGCTTCCATTATTTGGTTTGTGCACCATGTTTTATCAATGCTCACAAATTGATAGATAAAACTAGTTGGATCTCTCTGAAATGTGCCAAACTTTGCTCAGGGATTTGCATTCTGATTCACTTTTGATCTGGTGTCAACAGCTGCAGCATCTATTTTGTAGATAATTTTTTCATGTATAATTCCTCTGTCAAAATGTGAAATACCTATTCACCTGAAATTCCTATAGATTGAGCAATTTCTGACACCTTTAGCCAGCAAACTTTCAGGATGATATGACACATTTTCCAACAATTTTAGATATGATAGCAGTCTTTGGTTCCTGCTATGCACTTCCAAGCTTTCAAGATAAATTTTGAACTCAATTGTCCTCTTGGAAAGAGTCGCAGAGTCCCTTAGGGTATTTGATGTCTCTAAGAATTTTTGCTAATATTATGCCCTTCTTCACAAAGAATTTAACTATCCCATGCAATTTAAGATGACATTTTTCCAACACACATATATCTGCACTGCCACAAATGGTCAGTTTTCTGCTGAAGATGGCAGATTTTGATATAGTAATAGTGCTGCAATCTCTGGGTCATTTCAAGAAATTTTCAAATTACTCTCATAATCTAAAAGAAGATTAGGGCAATGAATATCAATAGGGAGGAAATTAAAAACAATAAAAAATAAATAACAATATAATAAACACAGGCAACAAAAGCACAGTTCCTCCTTTGCAATTCTGTGATTTTACTATATAAATGTATTGCTCGTCAAATTCTCCAATTTGCAGTTGTCCCATAAAATAACTTTGGTTATTTTAACTGCTATTGCACTTGTGTTGATAAGTAACAGTTTCTATTGCTGTTTATTGTCATATATGTGAAAAACTGTTAAACTTATTTATAGGATATACAAAGAGGCAAAAAAGTCGATGTAAGCACCAGGGAACTGCCTTCACCCATCTATTTATTTAATTGCAAATACTGACTGACATTAATTTGGAATTTCAAATGATTTTGCTTCCGGAACACCAGTTCTATTCTTCTTACTTAATGACAATTCCTTGAAATGTTGCTTATTTCTTAAATGCTCAATTAATGATCATGTGGTGGTGAATGGATTATCAGAAGATATGGGGTTAGAGTTTGTGGCTGCAATGCAGAAATCTGCTATTGTTTGTGATGGAACATTAAGCAGAATTCAGGGTCAGTTATACTGTATGCTTGATGCTAAACAAACTTCATCCCCGTATGAATGTACCATCAGTTATCTTTTATAATTATCAAGCACAAGGCCTGTTTGCAAAAAGATCAGCAACACCTACGCATATATTGCTGTCATCTATTTTAACAGTCAAACATCCAGTGAACTCTTATCATTTATCAGTGTCTTGTCAAGATGCAATGGTTATTAACATGGTATAACATTTTATGGCACATCTTCCGCATTTATCAGCGTATGCTTTGTAAGTATGAACAAACATGCAGTCTCTTAGCCATTCCCTTTTTATAATCTCTTATGTTGAAACAAGCACATTGTTATATTTTTAATATTCTTTTACTAAATCTGTTTCAGTTTTAGTTATATCAATTAAACTATTTACTTTACAGCCAATCATCAACACCTTTGCCTTTAAGTGCATACTGTTGACAGCATTCGTGTAAACAATTTATACTGCAGAAGAAACAGTGCAAGCTAATATTATATTTTGTATACAACATAAAACTGCAATGTTAGATAACGTTCATATATTGGTTCTATTACAGCTTTTGACATTATATGATGTTACTGCAAAACATACTATAAATGTTAAACACAGTGGAATATTCTGAACACAACAAATTACAATAGAAATTTTAAGACGTAATGTTGTATTCCATTGTGATTAAAATACAGTCAATATACATGAATATGAAAATAATTTAAGTTTAAACAGTGTGAATTAATATTACAATGATAGAGACTTTACATAAATCTGAACTTAGGAAGCTTAAAGCAAGAATGACAACACTGTACATGTTTTTACATAGTATAAATATGTAGAAGAGTTTTTAAGAATACTGTAAATATATTGGAGTATAAATAGATAAGAACTTGCCAAACTTATGCGTCAAAATATTAAAGCAGGCCTTCTACCAGAAAAAAAAAATATTAACTTGGCCCACACAACAGGAGGTATTTGTTCCAAGCCACTTTGCCGTACCCTCCTTATGCTAACATGTAGGGTGGTGACTCAAAATGGAGCAACTGCATGCTGTATTCCACCATAATGTCAGCTCCTCGTCACTTCTCTGTCAGTGATAATCGTAGTACCTGTTCCAACATCTCTTCTTCCTGTCTCCTCTGACGTTCTTCCTCTTCCCGCTCTCTTTGTGACAGAGCTAGAGCCATCTGTAGGTCATGATCCGAGGCTAAAGGCGAGTCTGATTCTCCCCCATCAGGGCTGGCGCGCAGGGCTGTGGAGCAGCCACTCTCTAAGCAACTAGCTGATAGGTTCTGCTTGTACAGGTCTAAGCTGTCCTGGATTGCCCTACAATATATACAATAAAGGTTTCTAAGTCTGTAAACACTAATAGCACTAATGGGTGAAGCATGAAGTTTATTTTGGGTTTTGGATCAATTAGAATGCATGGTATTCCTCAGTTTAGCATTAAAATCTTAAAATATGACAGAAGAGAAAAAAGTGAGGCAAAGGATAATAGCTGTAGATGAACTGCAAAATATTAATTTATATTTAAGGGAGGGAGGAAGCCACATATTTTCAATATATTTACAAAAAAAAAAAAGCAGCAATTTTAAAGCACAGCCTCTGGGAACTGGTGGTGCAACTATCTATGTGTATTTTACTAGTAATTGAGATTAAGTTTGATGTACGTACTTTACTAGATTGATAAGCATTATTTAATTACATAGATGCACTACTGAGCTACGTAAAAGCATTAAGGTAAAATACTGCTCAATTTTTTTATCCTTAATTTTACTTTTTTTGCACAATAAAATTTACTTAATTCTTCATTAGCAATGGAACAGCAATAGCTATTTATCTTCTGTTTGGAATCAGTATACTGTGAATAAATGCACTTCACTACTGTGCTGACAAATAGATATATTCAGATTTAGATTTCATAGTTATTGTCAATTCTAAAGAACAGTCCAATAAATTTTAAAATAGATCCATAACATTAACTTTCTTTATTTGCTTAAATGAGAAATGCTACAGTTACAATCTTATGATAAAAATTTTACTAGCAAAAGCAAAATATTAAAAAGTCCTTTGTCATTGAACAGTTGACCTGAAACTGAACATTTCCGAACTATGGATAGTAAAATATTATACAGTTTCATTTTTATGCACAAAAATAATAAGCAGCAACAGCCTTTGAACAGTGTAGTGAACACTTTTTTTATTTTCTATCATTCATTATCATGGTTAGCGGCTGAGTATGAAAATGTTCACTGTTGACCATAGAGAATGTTCCAATTAATCATTTGTATCTTGAAGCCGTAAATACCTACTAGGAAATGAAAGAAATATAACAATATTTAGCTTCAGACATGTAAGTAGGACAGCTACACATTAAAAAGTATAATATGGCCATAAGTATTTCAAGCATGAGAATGTTAATACCTGAAACATTCAACAGTTATCTCAAAATACCAGGAGCCCATTTGGGATATTTCTGAAAGTTTACTCGTGAAAAGTATTGTTATTCATACAAAACTGAACTTTTCAAGAAGCACTGTTAGCCAAGCAGCATACAAACTTGCATTATACAGACTGTCCTGGAATTCACTGCTCTATTGTATTCTAAAGACAAATCTGAGAAATAAATTAAATCAGTGTAAATTTATGTGATACTTTTCATTTTACTTTAAGTACAAAGCCAGACAACAGAAAGGTGAGCATTTGATGGCACTTTGGCAGTAGTTACAGCTGATGCCTTAAGAATGTTTACATCTTGAACTGATTTGTGGAGGAAAATTTTGTAACAGTATCCCAAAGGAGAAACCATGGCTAAGGTGAAGGTGAGCTTGTCATCTACTCTGTCTGGTGAAAGTAATGAAATACAAATAGTATAAAACAGGAAGAATACTTTACAGACTTTCAGTTTAAAAGCAGTGTATTCTATTTAGGGAACATCAGCAATGTGAGTTTACTGTATGAGCTATCCACAAAGAAAACATCCAGATAAAAATAATTGTTGCCAATCAGACCGAAAACTTCAAGAATATGAACTGTTGATGCCAAACAAGTGTATCAATACTGGGCAACCCTGAAGCATGTGTGTCAGTCCTGGTGGTGTAGTGGTAACCATACTTTCCTCCTAAACCTAAGATTGTGGGTTTGAACCAGCCAGGATCGATGGATTTTTTGGGGCATAAAAACCTAAGTATGGTTTCCTTTGGAAGGGAAGTAAAGTTGTGGGTCTCGTGTCATACATTTACGGCATGAAAAAGAACCTCAAGCCTGAGAAAAGAGGCCTCTGAGTAAAATTTGATGGCCATTTCACACCCTGAATTGAATGGGATGCTGATGACCTGAGATGTTAAAAATTTTTTTTTTGAATGGTTTATTTATGGACGCTCTTTAACAGCTCAGGTCATCAGCATCCCATTTAACTCAGGGCGTGAAACGGCCAACAAATTTTGCTCAGAGGCCTCTCTTTCAGGCTTGAGGTTCTTTTTCATGCCGTAAATGCACAACACGGGACCCATGGCTTTACTTCCCTTCTGAAGGAAGCCATACCTAGGATTTTTACGCCCCGAAAAAAATCCATCGGTCCTGGCCGAGTTTGAACCTGCGATCTTGGGTTTAGGAGGCAAGTATGGTAACCACTACACCACCAGGACCGACGAGATGTTAAAGAGCATCAGTAAATAAACCAAATAAAAAAAAAGACCTGAAGTATTATACATCTGCTAATATAAAAAATGTGCTAAACAGACTAGAAAATGACCTTTGCATTACTGGTGGTAGAGGTTTTGAACATCTTTTGTAATTAATTTTGTATTATTATTATTATTATTATTATTATATTCATGACTTGAATTTATCATACTAGTAGTAATAACAGCACATTAATAAAATATAAGTTTGGGGCATTTGAATATTCTTTGTTTTATTTTGGTAAACTACCTTCCTGAAAGAAACACTGTATCTTGACTGAGCAATGTTCTTGCAATAAACATGAAGCTATGATATGGTGCTGTGTTTGGAAAGAAACCATTTCCCAAAACCACTTTAACCTTCACTAGTTAGAATACTCCTACACAGTTTAGTTATGCAGTGCATAGCACCACCTCATGGCAAAACATGGTAGGCCTCTTTTAGTAGCTAGGATGCATAATTGGTACTAAGGTAACATGGATGCTGACTTCTTATTGGCTAACTTCATTCACTGATATTTGATGACTATGGCAACACTAAGATTTGTTTGTAGAATAAAACACTGCAGAGTTGGTGTGCAAATTTTGGGATCGCAAGTATATTCCACCCCAGTTGGTGCACTTCATAAAAAACTTATACTGCCGATTTGCTATTTACAGTCCTACATAAACAGAAACATATAAGAGTTAACTGGTACTTAATATTACAAAACATTTGCTAGAATCAAAAGTATGTTGTACACTTTGCCTAATTTTAACTGCAATTAATTGGTACTGTTGAAGACAATTATTAGATTCTGCCCTATTATTTGCATGTATGTGCATGGGAGTGTGTGGATGTGCATGCAAAAATAATGCATTCAGTGGCTACTTAGTATCTGCAGAACTATAAAAATGACCACAGAATATTAATATGCTTTAAATACTATCTAGCCTGCATTACAACTTCTTAAAAATATGATAACTATTTTCCATGTGACAACAGTGTCATGCTTGTTATCTTCTTCTGCACTACTAAGTCAAAATCTGGCAGGATACTATGCATGGATCTATTATCTATAAGGATGAAGCAGGTTAGGATTCTTCATCTCCACAGTATTTTCTTCTTCACTGTATGAGAGTCAGAGATGAAACAAATCACTTGCAGCTAACAATCAAACAACTTACCAATAGGGTGAACTCAGATGACACAAGTAAGCACAAATGGCACAACACATATTGTACATATTTCAAATAAGACATGTCCTTCATGATGCAGCTGAAAATCTGTATTCTGTAATAATTTAAATTAAATTAAATGTAAGATTGTATAAAAGCAAAATAAAATGCACATTATATAACATCATTTTGCAGCTTTGTTCTGGGAAGAGCAAACAAATTTCATTATGAACTTAATTTTTGTTCATTTGCATAATAGTATAATAATGTGTACTTCTGTATAATAATATTAAGGATATTCCGAGACCTTGATCTGAATATTAATTACCTATAGATTGCTATATAAAAACAAACATATTGAGTAATTTTCAATGAAACTGCTCATTCCTTAAAAATATCATAAAAACATATTTATATATAACCTTAAATACTTGAGAGTAATAACACATCCTAAAAGGAAATAATAACCACTTTCATATACTTTATATATGAAGTGTAGTCCAAAAGTTTCCAGCCTGACACAAAAGACCATGGTTAATTGTTCTGATATTAAAATGTTTCAGGAGTATAAACACTGCAATTTTTTTTCCAGCAATAATATTCTTTTTCTTGGAGAAACTCATTTAAGTCAGAAAGGTGGATTAATTCAGAAGGATGTTCAGCAATTAAATGTTTGGCTAAAAAAGGGCTTTTGCCCAGTGATATTAAACAATGCTTACTGGTGTGTATGGGGAAGCTTCCTCTTGATATTCCATTGTGAAGTAGTGGATTTAGTACATGAAATTACTACTTACTAAATATTTTTACTTGGATACAACTATGTATAAAAAAAATTATTTCTTTTCCAAATACTTTCTATTTATTTCTTCAATGATGAAAAAAACTTGGTAATAATTTCTGCTTCTTAATCAAAAATAGCTGATTAAGGTTAGTTTTCATGATTTTAATATGAATACCAAAGTGTTTAATTAGCTAATCATTTGAGTTCATATCAAACTGTATAAAGAAACAAAATAATGACAAAAATACTGACTGGCCAAAAAAGAGAAGAGATTAATTTCCAATCCTATTCATGCTCCTACTCATGAATTGGAGGATAAGGAAATTAAAATACCTCTTAATAGTGTTAACCCTGTAAGTATTTTAGTAATATTCAAATTTAGGCTGTTAAGTTCATTAGTTCAATTTTTCCTAGTATTAGCCAGTATTCCAAAAGGCATAGTCAAACATTGGCACTTCAAAGGTGTAAAGAAAAAATGGTTAAATCAACAGCTGATCCTGTATGTGCAATTCTTCCTGAGAGAGAGGGATAAGCTGTTCCAGCACTGATTATATGAGTTTGTATGCTCTAGGGAACAATGCAACTGGAGCAGCACAGAAAATATGCCAAGTTTTCAGTGATGATAATATGAATGCGCAAATGATGCAAAGATGGTTTGCAAAGTTCCATGAAGGCAAAATCCTCAGAATCACAGACAAGAAGATCAACAATGGATAATGATGCTCTCTTAGCCACTAGTGACACAAACAGCAGCAAGATTTGTGAGGACATAGCACGGTAATTCAATGACGATGCAGCAACCATATGGCTCCATCTCCATCCGCTAAGAAAAAAATAAAACTCAGTTGCTGGTTTGCAAAGGAGCTGAAAATAGCTCTGAAGGTGGCATAAGATGATGCCTTCTTTACAACGTTTACTAGGTTTATTACTGATGAAGTGTGCTACTTTGGTAATTATAAATGACAAATTCTGTATTCCTAAGTCTGTGTGACTGTTTTGCCAACTCACAGAATGCTCTAGAAACTGAACTGAACAGACGGCTGCTTTCATCATGAGATGCAATGAGAAGTGGATCCTCTATGATCCTCCAAGATACTGTCATCACTGGCTCGTAGCCCATAAATCTATCTCCAAAGAACCAAAACCATCACTGCACAAAAGAGGTTTATGTTCTGTGTGGGCATATTTTGCATAATGAATTGCTGCCAGGTGGCCAAACAATCAACATTATTATGTACTGGAACATATTTATGAAAAGCTGAAAGCTAAGAAGCCTTCACTCATGAATCACAAAAGTATTATTCTTTTGCATAATAATGCAAACCACTATAGCTAAGGTGGCTCAGGAAACCATTATCTGTATTGGTTGGGACTAGTGCACCCACACATTCTCCAGACATTGCACCATCAGATTATCATCTTTTCTTTGGAAAATGATGTCTTAGGGTAGAAATTGGAACTTTTGCTGCTTTGAAAACTGCACTGAATGGATCTCCTTCGCATCCTAAGGAATTTTATCTGGAATTCTGAGTGTTCCATCACATTGTCAGAAGGTCCTTAATAGCAATGATGACTATATTGAACACTAATGTTGCTTTTAAATATCTGGTCTGCAAACAACAGAACTTTTTGGTCATGATAACATAAGTGTTTAGAGGAAGGTGCACCAAAGCATGCTTATCCCAATTTAATAATATTTGTGGTTAAATATCAAGATATAAACTTCAATATAATTTCAATATATTCAAGTCTTCTAAAATACTGACTACCACATTCTTAAACTAAAATACTGAAGATAAATTAAACTAAAATGTGATGTCCAGTTGCCAACTCAGTCTCTTCATACACTGTTTTATTTCATATTTTCTCAAATGAAATGTATACACACTCAAAATATTAAGAAGGGCAGATGCTCTAAACCCCAATAACACTCATCACTCCTCTTTTCATAATGCAATTTAGGTGTATAGTAATGTACAAACAAGTTTCTTAGAGCATTTCAACACCCTTTGGTTCTTAGTCCTAAGGATAAAACACCAGGTAGAGATATCTTTAAGGTAAAATAATATTGATGCTATTTTGGGCAATTTGAAAGCAATTCCTGACAACTGGCAAATTTGAAATTCACCAAAGTATTCATGGCAACTGATGTGGCAGTCTGCAATATTCTAATATGATTATACAAAGACACTGAAGTTAATGGTGCTTTTTTGAAAGATCTATCTTGTCATACAAATAGCAATTATAAATTGCCCCAATATCTTGTATGTCTGTAGTGTGCAGTTAATATATCTATGCTTGCTACATGAGTGCAGAATTCTACCCTTGACCACTGAACTATAAGTTTGAAACAAATAACACATGTCATGCAAAAGTTTGTACCTGGAAGTGCAGCCAGAAAAATAGCTGAGGACTATGTTGTTCGCATATTTTTTATTCTCTTTCACTAAGTAGTGCATCTATGCAGCTATGTTCTCATGCCAGTAAGAGGCATACACTTTATAACCAAAGTTAAATACCATACTGAATAAAGATTATTTATTGTTAACACATACTTCTTAAAGAACAAATCTTATGATAAGTACATGGTAAAGTTTGTGAACTTTTTCTGGAGCCTGATACAAAGGCACTTGTTCACAACTTGTTCAAGTGGATAAAATGGGTTCTACTTTAAATAGAGGCTTGTATTCTGAGAGTTGGTTGAAAGGGTTAAAAATAGTACTGAATGGGATTGATATGGAAGATGAATGGCAGATGCCCAAATATAATGTAATAGGATTTGGAAGATTAGAAGGAAAAATAGAAGATACAGGAAAGCCAAAATATGAGCAAGTTTTGAGAAAAAGTTCCCTAAGATAATGTAGAATAATGAGAGAGAAAAAAAAGGAGGAGTAGAGAGGAATATGTTGATACTGATGGAAAATAACAAAGGAAAGGATTTGCACGCATATATATATATAATATAGGAGCATTGCTTCTAAAAGGGTTTAGGAATAGAAATCTGGAATATATGTTATATGTGGGGAAGGTATCAAACATTTTCACTCTTTGATACAGTATAAAGATGTAAAAACTAGAGAGAAGTTATTTGGGATCCAAAATGGTATGTAATGAACGGTGATATTGTAGTGGTTAAAATGTTGGCAATTAGAGGGTATAAAAGAAGCAAAATTATGGGTGAATTTTTAGGAACAGTTAATGGGATATGAATATGGAAATTGAAAAGAGAGAAAATCAAAAGAACTGTAGAAACAGATAAGAAGGTAGGTTATTGATGAATTTAATGGGTTCTTAAAGAAGTTGATGACCTGAGAGTTATGGTATGGAGTCCACAAGAAGAAAATGCATCACACTCTATATATGTTGTAAGTTTATTATTTATAAATGAATTATAATGAAAAGTTAGGAACATTCTAAATTTTGAAGCTTAGAGAAATTTGTAAGTAATAATTAATTAGGATAAATATTGTACAGATAAACATCAAACTTAAGGGAATGGGAAGACTTCTCTCTTTTCAAACTCCAAAGTGAGGAGACTAATCATAATGTATAGAAAGAGGGGCTAGAGCCTTCAGACTTTAGTCAAAGATCCTGGCCCCATTTCATTAGTGTAGTTAGTTCTTAAGTGTTAATTCAAAATTATTATTTTTTGTAATTTATAATTGTAAGATTGATGTATTAGTGAAAGTAATGTAGCTATCAATAAATTCAACTGAACTTAATTCAACAGAGGCTCAGTATAGAGAGTCCTTGCAGAAGAGACATTTGAATGCACGTGAATGAGGATTAAAGTCCTTACTTGCTAACTCACCACCTGATACAGGAATATTGTTCTTGTAGTACTCAATGTTATAGAAGGCTTAAGACCCAAATATTTTCCTTGTGGTGATTGTGACCAAGGTAAATGCCATGGAGCCTGCTCTTTGTGTTGAATCTGGTGTTGAATGTTACAATTTATGTATAACACTTTATTTTATTTATTGATGTACTAAGAAATATTAAAAATGACAACTCATTAAATTCTGGCCCTGGCCAGGCATACAATACAGATATCCATCATTCTTTTCTATTGTGATGAGTACTCTCGCTTTAGTAATTATGTATGTAAATACTTGTCATTGGGAAATGAAAATTTACAGTAGTCTATCAGCTTCTATTTCATAATGTGAAGGGGTATATATGGTGCAGATGCAGAATAATTGAACTAATATTTATTTTATGAGACAAGGGCTATGGCATACTTTTTTCTTGACCTCAATTTGTATAACTTTATTTGAGGGTAAATCAAAAATAGAATGCATACAGTTGCAATCCACAAGCTATAGAAGTTTTTGAAAATGGAATTAAGAGAAAGACCAGTGATTAAACAAACTAAGTGCAGCAAGTGTCACAAAATTTCCTTTGATGCCATCAGATGTGCCTGATTGAAAATGGAAATTATTTTCACAGTAAAGTTATCTAGGCTAATGAATTATTGTAAAAATGTATACTTTTTATTACTATTTTGCAGAATTGTCCCTTAATGATGATGCTCTTAAGCAGAATGTTCTCCAAATTTGTACATCCTACCTGTCTGGCAGGAAACAAAATACCTGTGAGCACCAGAGCCTATAGTTACCCCTATCACTTTGGCCATTCTTCCATGGCACTTGTCATTAACTCTTACTTGGTGTGCTTTATAGATATTTCAAAGTTCAATAACTGAAATTCAAGTATGTATTAATCTTATTCATGTGGAATGTTTAGCATACTTCATGTTGCTTTACATATCTAAGAATTGTGTAAATATATACTGCAGTATAAAAATTATATATTTGGAAATATAACTTTACAACTGTTATGATTATGAACTAGATGCTGATACTTATGTGAAAATAATGCCACTGATTATTGACAATCTTATGGGAATTATGATTCACATCTAGTCAAATGTTTTTCTGCTTTTAAAATCAGATGTTTAGTGCTGTTAATAAGCACATGCATCACAAAATGTTCTATGTATATTTTCAATGGTTTATATTTTGCTACAGTTACAGCTCTTAGATTGGAAATTGGTAACTCTTACATTGATATATGCATATCTTTGATGAAATGACACAGTAACAGTATCTGCTTGTAAAATGTGTAATTCTTTAGCAATTAAATATCTTAAGTTGAAAGAATTTTCTTGCATTTTTATTCTTATGCAATGAAATGTCTTGAGTCAAAAGAATTTTCATGCAAAAATGTATAAGAGTCATAAATCAACAGCCTAAATATTTACACTACAAGGGAACCATTCTTTTCTTTCAGCCTACAATCCCAAATGCAACAAAGTGACCTCAAATTTTGTTTTAACTTTACCTGTATTTTCTCAAGTCAATTTTGACAGTTACTTTAAACAGCTGCATGGTAAAATGAGTAAGGCATTTATGTAGGGGGGGGGGGGAGTGGAACACACAATTTAAAACATTTGTTCTCATTAGTGCCCTATATTTAACATAATCAAGAGCTCAACTTGGCATTCATCTTACTGAGCTTACTCCACCTCCCTTCAAAGCTTTTAGGAAGAAATGTACAAAAATGTTCATCAGATTCTATTGTTCTATTCAGGAAGTGATATTGTAAACCCTATTTTCTAGCATTATGCTCTAAACTTAAGCTGAATTTTACGACATTTTATTTAATTTGTTCTCTGTTAATGTTTTTTAAATGTAATATAATTAACAAATCACTGTACTCAAATACAGATCTAGTATATGAATTCAAGTATATTGACATACTTTTACTTAAAACATTATATATTGTTTAATATGCTGTTTTTATCATTTTTTTCTCCTCACTCTCATAAAGCAATTTTGTACACATGTATCAACACAAGTCAATACATAGGTACAATCAGAAATTCTTTCATTAACAGGGTACATATAGTTCCCTTATGAAGTCATACATTTTATTCCATTCTTTCTGTGCAAGGGACAGTTCATTGTATTCCTTAAAAGATGTAATGAGTGGCTCTGCTTCACTTTTTTCTTATTTTTTTTACAGTTTAACTCTCTTACATTATTAAATATGCAAATCACATAGGTTGCGTTACCTTTGCAATTGCCTTTCTTCTTCTGCATGAAGATTAGGGGTTGTTGGGCGTGAAGGCTTCTGAGCACGCAATGCTTCCCAAATGTCAACCTAAAAAATCATTATACATACTCATAAGTCAACAATTGTATACTACAATTAAAATGGAAAAATGAACAGAAGAACACTATTTTACAAACACTGATATGCTTAATTTTTCTTTGTTAATCATCTTATGTTGTGATTTTGCAATAATCACCCTTTCACTACACTGAAATGAATGCTAGTATACAGATGATAATATATAAAATGAAGCATAAATGTTTTGTGAATAATTAACTATTGTTCTAGTTTATGGTTCCTATTTTTTCACTGGTAACACCAATGACAGAAGTAACTATTAAATATAAAAAGACATGTGCTGGTAATATTAGTACACAGCTCTTGTGCAAAATTCTAAAATGAAAATCATTGATATTAAGAGCTTTCAGAATGCTAATTTTCATTTTCTTCTCACTTTTATATATATATTTTTTTTTCCTTGCATCCCACTGCATTGCATTAACATTTTTCATAAATATCAGATAAGCTATTAGCTTCTCTGGAGGAGAGTTTTTGTGCATAACATATTA
The DNA here is from genome assembly GCA_030762175.1 of Metallyticus violacea. Taxonomy (NCBI): domain Eukaryota; kingdom Metazoa; phylum Arthropoda; class Insecta; order Mantodea; family Metallyticidae; genus Metallyticus; species Metallyticus violacea. The sequence goes on from CM060839.1 coordinate 93,870,218, forward strand.
TATCCATTTATTTACTAACAATTTTAAGGTCTTAGCTTTATCCCTACAATTTTTAGTTACCTCATCCTTTTCACTACCAGCTTCTACTAGACTCTGTTGGATTGCAAACTGTAGCAGTTCATCCTCTTCCTCTATACTGAACTGCCTTCGTACTTCGGCACCTAAAAACACAAACAACTTATATTAACTATTACAGAAAGTCCCTTATGTTAGCACACATCTTTGTTACCAATCATAATGTTTTATTTTTTTAAAAAAAACTGCAATTTATAATGTGCTGTGCTATTTACTTAATTTAATGTATTAATGAATAGTGAAAGAAAATGAAAGAATTTAACATCACTTTACACTCCACAGGACAATGAATGAATAGTGTTTAATGCCCGTTTTTGCTACATAGGCACCACAGGCGATGAACACTGGTGATACATGAAATAAAATAATATGTTGGGAAAGGATTTATTTTTAAGGAAGGAAACGTTCCAGGCATAAGTTTAGGCTACCTCCCCGGCATTTGCCATTTATGAGGACTGAGGAAAACCTGGAAAAAACCTCAGTCAGGGAGGACGGTCCTGGCGGGATTCGAACCCCAGACCTCCCACTCACGAGTCCGCGATTTAACGACCTTGACCACCTGTGATGGTTCACAGGACAAGTATAGTATAAAGAATCTCTTAACATTCATTCACATGGACAAAATTCTTCCAGAAAAAAAAACCAGGCATCTACCAGATTTTGGCAAAACAAAGACAAATATAAATGCCAGACTTAAACAGTATTTCACAGTATCAACCCAACAGATAAATCAGCTGTGGTCAACCATTTTTGGGAAATTAATGAAATAGAAAATAAATCAAAATTATTAAAATCAGCATACCTACTAATGGAACTGAGCTTATAAGGAAATATCAGCATATAGAAATTTGAGGACAGATTGATGAACTTCAAAATGCCAACAGATGATGGTTTAATTTCAAAATTTTGTAACCTCTTGCCGAAAGTCAGCTGAAAGGACTGCCCACCAAATGACTAGCAGATCAATGATGTGGACAAGGATGCATGAAATATGTTCTGCCAATAAATGTTGGTAAATGGAGAAATAACAGTATATAATCTACTCACCAGCTAAAGCATTTTATTAATGAAACAAAAGGATTTAGAAGTTTCTGTCTTTCTTTTGCAAAATGTTCAACATTGAAAATTCAGCTATCTGTTGAAAAATTATTTTGTATTATTATACACCCTTCAGCATATGTGTTATAAACTTAAGTCTATTTATTAAAAAATCTATTTTTTCATTAATTTTTCTTTTTTTCAATTAAAGAGATTAACCTGTTACAAGAGCTGCAAGGAGGAAGGTTTAGTATTGTATGAAATATAACCTAATATTATATTGAATGTATAAATTAGTTTTGGTATTGTGTTTTTCCTTTTGGTTGGATTGGAGCCTGTTCCCTAGATATTCCAGTAGGTTGCTGCTGATGAACGGGGATGGGGGGGGGGGGGCTGAGCTAATCAAATTGTAATATATTTGATATGATTGGAGTTTGTGCCTTCTGGCCGAAGGCAGTGTTCCTATTTGGTATATGTATATATTTTAAATTGTGTTCATTTTGTTATAAAAGTTTTTGTATGTTGCTGCATGAGAAATAAAAATTCAAATTCAAATCCATACAAGAGCTGCACAGAAAATGTTAATATGAGCTTTTTATTTTCTGACATATCTCTAATGAAGTTTCACTTTTGTTTTGCAATATCATCACAGCTCATTAACTGAATCTTGTCTTTCCATGAATACTGTTTAGTACTGAACTGGACTCTCTAGTATAAGAATGATTGAAGTGTGATAACTGGAATGCATAAGCTCAATAACTGAGACGTACCAATTGCATTCCATAATCATTAGTTCTAGCTAATAAAAAATAATTTTCTCTTTCTGTAACACCAGTAGAGTGGAATTCTGGGAAGAAAAACAAGACTACCACTGATGGAGATAATGCTAAGCCTTTACATTTTTAAGCATATTATCAAAAAACTACATACTGCACAAATTCTGTGTTGATATAATTGAATTTTAACCAATATAAAATAAAATATACACATAGACTGTCCATCTTGAATGTTGTATTAATTAGCAGTTAAATGCCACTTTTTACATTCTGGAACATGACATATTTATAAATTCCACTCTCATTTAAAACAGTGTATATTTTTCACCCCAAAGACATAATTAAGAGAGAACTATCACTAACACTTTCATTATCACTTTCAGAATTACATCTTCTGATATGCTGCTTTGCTGACACCAATATCTTCCTCCTCATCTTCACCCAATAAAATTATTATTTCAGGCATAGCAGACACCATCAGATGTTAAATTTGCCAATACTGGAGCTAAATTTTCATTATAATGATAATACCTTTGCCAGTCCTCCAGAAAAACTTTACTTACTGATTGCAAAGACAGTTTCTTTTGAGCATCTATGAAACATTTTCCACTGGTGTTAAACAACCCTTCATAATTATATGCTTGTAGTGTTATTTTGTTGTGCTTAACTGTTTTTATCAAAAGAAGAATAATGTTTTCTTATAAATGAAGTATAATGAAATAATTTCAGAGACTGTAGAAGGGTCATAGAAAAGCAGTTTGGTATAGGGAATCTATAATTCACAAAGAAAAATAATGCAGTTATATGGTGATAAAGAAGTTGAAATTAGATGCTAATAAGTTAATGTTAAAGGCAACTGGATTAAAACCTTATCTTGAGATGTTTTCAAACCAGCTTTGTGAGCAAAGAAATCCCAATTTTCAATAGCTCATCATTAGCATTTTTAAGATTTAGTGCTATATAAATCTCTAAAATTTTGGACTAACCATATGAATGGCACTGAACAATAAATAATGATCATTGTATTATGTACCTTAGTCCAGAGGGAGCTATCTGCCCAATGAATTAAGCAACAGACTGTGGTTTTGAAGATTGTAGGTTCAAGGAGTAGATAGGTTTATTTATATTTTGAAAGTTTATATTGTAAATGTGTGTGATAATTAGCCAACCAAGAGTGCCTGCTTGACTTAAAACAATAATCACTCTTTTACATCTGAACTGAAGCACAGTTTAATTACTACCGGCCCAACAAACAATGTTTCATTCTTTGCTTGATTATTAGAAACAGCATATAGGGCTGCCAACTTTAATTCAATTTGCTAAATGGGAGGCCTGCCATACTAATCACAGCTAGGACTCAAGATTGCATTGTTGTTCACTTTACTGCAATATTCATTACAATAGTACAATTTCACAAATTTTGTATTAAACTACTGTTTTTCCATTCTGTCAAAAAGTTACCATTTAGTTAAATTTTAAATTTAACAACCAGTTCTTTGGTCACTATTACTGTTGTCCTGCTGATCTTCTTTTTCATCTTTAAGAAATAGATTTCCCTTTTTAAATTCAATGAATCAAGGGATTACTATTGCACATGAAGGAGAAAGGCCCCCAAAAGTTTGGCATAAATACTAAAAAACCATGTCTCATTTAAGCCACTTATGAAATCATACAAAACCATTGCTAAAAGATATTCTCTTTAAATCTTCATAGCTTTTCTCAGGACATTAGCACCTCAAAAACTTTAGACCTTAACTGCAAGAACAATAATGATAACATGATTTCTAATCTTATGTCAATAATACGCAAGAATGGGTAATTTTTGCTGCACAACAATTTATAGGCCAAGAATGACCAGGTCCTTGTAACTCAAAACTTACCTAATGTCACTCATATTGATAATCCATGTAATTCTTAAACAAGAGATTTTACTTCTATAGCAAAGAGAGAAGTTTTCAAATTTTATAAATTTAAGATTTATCTGAAATATTATATCCTTTCATACAACCAAAAATGGAAAAAATTACATATTTCACTTAAGATTTAATATTTTTTTTTTCCTAGGCATAGAAAAAGAACAGAAAAATTTAAATATCTATTATAGACATTTCCTCACAATTTTATGCATTTGAATAAATGAATAAAAAAAATGAGGCTGAATACACAATATAACTACAGTACCTAGCTTTGTGTATGAAGCAGGCGGTAGGAAACAGCTGTCATCGACAACACATGTAACACGGTCTTCTTCTACAATTCTCGTCACTCCAGGGATTTCCTCATCCATGCCAAAGATATTGCCAAACGTTATCCTGGCATTTAGAACGTGAAAGAGTGGAATTTCTGTAATAAAAAGATAACATACGAAAGTTAAATGGTGGCTCATAAAAATTCAGTCTCCTACAAAAGACAATGCTGCAAATCTGAAGCTTTAGAATTATTGGAAAAAGAATACAGAATTTTTACAAATTTTCAGAGCTTTAAAGCACATGTTGAAAGAGAAATGAAAAAAAAAAAAATATAGCAATTATAACATGATATCTTCTTTAGACACTGTTTTTAGATATTAATTATCTATGTTTAACTTCTGTAACCATATACAATTAAAGGCATCTGTCTGCAGTATATTTTGGTCTGAAGGTTTACTAGATAAATTCTCTTGCTAAATGGACAGAACAAATGGAAATGAAAAATAAATATTTAACTTTCAATATATTTACTATAGAATTAAATGTGTAGAGAGTGAGATGGAAAAAAGGGAGGGTTTAAAGGGTTTATATTAACATATATTGTCAAGCTCTGTATTTGAACTGAAAGAGTCATATTGTATTAACCACCTACTTGGACAAATCATTTTAGGAACCTTAGATAAATGTCAGAAATAGTTTTCAGCACTGGAAGGTGTTGCAAATTCCTTGAGAATCAAAATGAATTAGATAAAAGTGTTTATTTGCTTACTGTACTCAAGATTTCCCATAAAGGATAAGAACCTTCATACTTTGACAATGAAAAAGTTGTTCTTGATTTGGTTTATTTATGGATGCTCTTTAAAATCTCAGATCATCCCATTGAACTGGCCGATAAATTTTGTTCAGAGGCCTCTTCTTTCAGGCTTGAGTGTCTTTGACATGCCATAAATCTACGACATGGAACCCATGGCTTTAATTCACTATCAAAGGAAGCCGTACTTAGAAAAAAAATCCATTGATCCTGGCTGGGATTGAACCTGCCATCTTGGGTTTAGGAAAAAGGTATGGTTACCACTATACCACCAGGATCTATATGAAAAAGTAGCAGATAGCTGTGCATACTAGAATAAAAGATCAGTTATTGGGAAAGTAAATATATATATATTTCCTTTTGCCATAGAAGAACTCAAGCGGTTTGAAATATAATCATTATGAATCTATGAATTTTTCTTGGTGTTTTATCCTTTTCTGGTTATTGTTTTATATATATATATATATATATATATATATATATATATATATATATATATATAATAAAAATAGTTTTTATAACTATGCAATATAAAAATATGAAAGCATTGCATATATTAAGGATATAATGTTTGGTATCATAAAGTATTATAAATTTAACTATTAAATATATTTTTATAAGTCTTTACATAAATATCACTGGCTGACTTTTCCTGCCATCTGTCAATATAAACTCTTGTGGTGTTATATTGTATATCAAATTATACTGAGTGACTCTTCTCATCCTGCAAATTAGCAAGTTGTACAATCTGGGCATTTTACAGACTATCCCATAAACACTGTCCCTTTCATTATATCAAATTCAGTCAAATTGGCTGCTATGTGCCTGTCATCATGTTCTGACTGTGCACATACTGGGATTTAGCAGTGAAGGACTCCAATACTGGCCCATGAAAGTATACCTTTTTTGTTTTGTTTTATGGCACAGAAGAGAGAACTAATGTGATATTTATTAAGTAAAAATATTAATTATGTAAATTTCATTAAGTCATAAATGATTATAAGAGCCTGCTTTATTGAACGTAGTAAGTAAAGACGAATAACTTTACATTAATGTGAAATAACAAAATCAGACATTGAATCATAATTTACTTTTTGTAGGTATTCTTTCATACAAAAGAAAGACAAAAAACAAGAGTAGTTCAGGAGCAATATACACACAGTAGATAACTCTCTTATTGGAAGTTCTGGTGAATAAAGCAAGTCATTTGAGAGCACCTGCATTTTCCATTAAATGAAAAATGCAGGCTATTATCAATCTGCAGGGTAAGAAGACCCAGTATAGTATTAAATAAAAATGCTGTTAAAGCTACTGAAGAGTTGAAAATTTTATTCCAGAATGGACACATTTGTATTTAATTCAGAATGCAAGTTTATTTCTCTGTTTTAAGGTTTTAAGTGAAATATGCTCATGTCCAAACTATTATGTTCAATTACGATTGTAGTTCAGTAACAATATGATGCTTCAAGTTTAGCAGATTTATGGCTGATTCCTGTTTCCAATCCATCATGAACAAGGGTACACTATAACCTTTAAGCCACTCTAAAAGTTTAAGTTTTCCAGCTCAGTTCCTCCCATCCTGATAGTTTATCTTCAATGTATGCTAAATATTCAGTGACAATATTCAGAAACCAAAAATATAGAATATTCCAGATACAAAATCCCCAATTTTAAGATAACAGAACTACCATAAGTGTCCATAACCATAATTGATTCTACCCAGTAATCAAAAGGATTAAACCTATTCAAAAGACATTTCTGCCCTTGATAAGATCAAAGAGAATTGTAAATATAGCGGATAATTATGTATTATCCAGAATATCATCATGATTTGGGAAAATTTTCAAAGAATATGATACAAAATTAGCATCATGAAATAGATACATCATTAAAAATGTGTTATGTTCTTCATTAAAAGACACTGTAAAATATAACATAATTTCTCACTGAAATATTTTGTTTGCTCATGTCCAGCTCTTGGCAATAGAATCATTTGCTTTAATATTTTGTGGTAGTGCATTTTGGCTCATAATAGTTGATGTTCTGCATCAGACCCACAAATGGACAAGAGGTTAGGTAAAGACTCTAATACACTGTGAAATATACTATGCTCAAATGTGCATTATGTGCAGTTGCTACAGGGTGATGTATATAGAACTAACACATTTCTTTCTTTACTTACTTCAAAACAAACTATGCTAGCTGCAACATATTATACCTCAAATATTGAGTATCTTTAGGAGATTATTAACCTGTATAGCAAATGTTGAAAATGTTCTCCCTCCTGCATAAGGCATAGCTCAACATGTCATTCCATGTTACTGGCCACTAGCTGGAGGACTATGTTGTCAATATCATTAATCTCCTGTGTAATGTTGTGTTTCAGATCATCCAATTTTTGGCAGCATGTGGCATAAACTCTGTCTTATAAGCAACCCCATAGGAAGCAACCCTATTTGGTGTTGTCAATTCAGGTGAATGCGCTGGACACAGGTTCTTGGAGATTGTCCAGCCATCAAAGAAATTTTCAATTAGCGTCATACATTAATTTGATACATGGCATGTATTGCTATCTTGTTAAAAATATCCATGACTCGTCCTCTTGTCCAACAGACTCCATAAAAATTTGAAGGTATTCTTCAGTGTCCACAGTCATGTAAAAAACCTGATCTCACTATTCTCTGTGCAGATATTGCACACCAAACCCCAACTTGAACTGGTTGCATAAATGCTTTATGAATGACATAATGGATGGCCCAATAGCACGAGTTCTGTGAGTTCACATAGCCTCATAAATAGAATCATATTTCATCTGTGAACCATGTGATTATGCCAGAATTTTCCGTAATGAATGCCTGAAACCAATATCAATGCTTTATTCTTTTATCCTTATCTGGTTCCTACAACTGATGGACAATTGTAACCCTTTATGGTATTAGGTGAGCACCTTTTTCAGCTCTCTGACACATTGAGTAGTAGGTGTACCAAATCACCTGCATCAAATGTCTTAATGACTTATGGGATAACCACTTCAGTCTTGCCTGGGTGTCCAAAACAACTGTGGGCAGTCTAAATGAATGGTGTTTACCTTTTCACTCATCAGAGATCCAGTTGTTTCCAATTTGTTTACCAGTGCCAATATTGTGTTTCTTTCTGGGGGATTGCAAATGCTAAATTCTCACTGGTATCCCCTTCCAGTAGTATAATTGAGTTCGTAATCCAATGTTGCTTCACAAAGAAGAGCCATCTATATGTGCACTGTATTTTCAAAGTAACTAGAACAAAATATCAATAACAGCTGCCGAACATAAAACCCAACAATATGAAATAATGAATATACATCTTGTAACAAGGAATCAAAACTCCCAAATATCCAGCTTAATTTGATGTTAAACTTGGGACATTGGGTGAATTTCCAGCCAAATAAATAAAGAAAGAAATAATTGATATTATTGTATGATATAGTTAAACTAAACACTCTTAATGCTTCACTTACTTGTCATAATATATAGAACTGGTTTTGAGAACATTTTGTTCTCATCATCAGCTAGGCTAAAATTCAACTGTCGGATATTTTGTTAAGCTCTGGGAATGTGTATTCTGCTCTGGTGGCAGTGTGATAAACTTGTAGTTTATGTTTTCATCCCTGGCAGTGTCAAAGTTCATAAGACTGTCTTTGTATTTGTAGAGGTAGATTTTCTCCCAAGTTACTAGTTCTGTAGGTTCTTGTACTGATTTTAATAATTTTACTTTATTCACTATGTCGTGATTTTCTGTCCAAAAATGATATGCCACTGCTGATGTCTCTATTTGCTTGTGCTTTATGTTCCTGAAATGTTCCTTTAACTATGTGTCTACGTTTTTCTTTGTTTTAACAATGTACATTTTTTTCACATTTTGCACAATTTATTTTGTAAATACCTACTTTTTTCCCTTCTGGAATGCTGTCATTAACATGTTAAAAACCTACTGATAGAAAATGTTAATAACAGTATTCCACAAAGAAAAAAGCAGGTATTTACAAAGTAAATTGTAAATAAATAAAGAATATTCTTAAAGATTTTAATATCAGGATGGCACCAGTTAACAGATTTAATGATAAAACCTACTGATAGACAATGTTAATGATAGTATTCCACAAGAGAAAAAAGCAGGTATTTACAAAATAAATTATGCAGAATGTGAAAAAATCTACATTGGAAAAACAAAGAGAAACATAGGCACATGCTTAAAGGAACATTTCAGGAACATACAGTACAAGCAAATAGAAAAATCAGCAGTAGCATTATCATTTTTGGACAGTAAATCACAACATAGTGAATAAAGTAAAATTATTAAAATCAGTACAAGGACCTACAGAACTAACAACTTGGGAGAAAATCTACATCTACAAATACAAAGACAGCATAATGAACTTCCACACTGCCGGTAATGAAAACATAAAATACAAGTTTATCACACTGCCACCAGAGCAGAATACACATTTCCAGAGCTTAACGAATTATTCGACAGTTGAATTTTAGCCTAGCTGATGATGAGAACAAAATGTTCTCAAAACCAGTTCTATATATTATGACAAGTACGTGAAGCATTAAGAGTGTGTAGTTCAACTAAATCATACAATAACATCAATTATTTGGTTTCACTGTGCAAGTTCCAATTAACATTTTAATTTAAAGAAAGAAATGTATTAGTTTTATATAAATCACTCTGTAATTACAGTCCCTTGCCAAATCAAAATGCTCTAAGTTGCCAACATGCTATCCACAAATTATACAACTAGTACTACAATGTTTTGACTTTAATGATCTCTCAATTATTAGTTCTGTAAAGCCAGGAATACAAATAAAAGGGTTAGAGAGAGTTTATGCATATGCAGCATACCACCAGATAAGAAATTGGGCATATATTCAATAGAATGCTCAGACTAACAATTTAAAATATATACAACAAATTAAGATTAAATTTGGAAACAAGGAAAAAAGAACATTTTAAAAAAATTTGGCTATAAACAACTGGAAAAATTGGTAATAGCAGCATATTTTTGTGAATCATGAAATTAAGCAAGAAGAGCCATTTTGTTTAAAAAAAAAAAAAAAAAAAAAAAAAAGTACCTATATTCCAGTAGAACTGTACAAAAGGGAAAATATTTTCATTTTAAAAGATAAAGATAAGCTAATGAAATGTATAAGGGTAAGTCGTTAAGTAAGTGACAAATTATGTGGGGTATACTACATGTTTGAAAAGAGGCACATAAGGCTATTGCCACCAGATGATAGCATTAGTCTGGTAACAATTGGTGACTTTCAACATGAGACAAGCAATGTTTACAATAGCAAAACAACAGTTGCAAATGGCAGCACTTCTGAGTGAATGTACAATCCTCGAGAAGTGCTCTGTTATTAAATTTTTGTGGGCAAAAGGTATGGAATGAAAATACATTCATAAAGAAATGCTTCCCATCTACAGTGAGAAGAGCTTGTCACATCAAGCTGTTTACAATTAGATGCAGAAGTTCTCTGAAAGGTGGACACATATCAAAGATGATTACTGCATTAACAGGCCAATGAAGATTACCACAGAGATGTACTTTTAACAGGTTGAAAACATAATATGAGGAGACAGAAGGGTAATTATAGACACTATAGCCTGTGCTATTGGTTGTTGACAAGTTAAATTTTCATAAAGTTTGTGCATGATGGGTGCTACACACGATGATTCCCCAACACAAAATGCAAAGAATGGGTCTGGCATTACAGCATTTCAACCACTATCATGAAGAAGGTCATGCATGATATGGTAGATCAAATTGTGACAGGAGATGAATATTGGATTCACCATTACCAGCTGAGACAAAGTGTGTGTCAATGTAGTGGAAACATCCTGCATTACCTATGGAGGGGTGTTTCACTCTTCTAGGATCATGAAGGCATACTGCTCGTCATATTCCAGCCTCAAGGACAAACCATAAATCCCAATTTCTACTGTAACATCCTCAGGAAACTTCATAAGGTCCTTCAATGGAGGTGACCTGGACTCCTCACCAAAGGCATGCTGCACTTGCATGACAACCCAAGTCTTCATATGGACAACAAGACAAATGAGATGCTGTGAAATTTCAAGAATAAAGTGCTTGTATAGTCCAACCTAGCTCCAAGCAAATTTTATTTGTTCAGCCCTCTTAAAATATCATCTTTTGAGTGAGTGTTTTCCTGATTATGAAGCTGTAGAAGGAAGTTATTGTCTGGTTTCAACAGCAGCCCAAAGAATTTTATACTCTTGGATTTCAAGAACTTATGAAAAAATGGGACAAGTGTCTTAATGTACAGGGAGATGTTGAGAAATAAAAATAGTTTTCAAACAGTACTCTTATTTGTTTAAATCCTATATACATTTGAAACTTACTAAGCCACATATCCTCATTATATTCCACTTTTGGACGAATTTAGTAAATTCCTAATCCAGATATTAGTTGATAAAAAATTATTCAGAACCAGCCACAAACAAGCCCTGCCTTCTTACCAAGCAGTTATTTAAAAGATGGGAACTAAGCGAAACATTTCCTAAATTTAAAAACTTGTTGGTGAAGTTTATGTTAACATTTGAGCACAATTCAATTTTGAATAATGCACACAATGTTTTGCATAATAATAATAATAATAATAATAATAATAATAATAATAATAATAATAATAATAATAATAATAGAAAAAAGAAAAGGAATGCTGGAAAAATTCTCAAGAAAACTATCTAATTTAAAGAATGGGAAAATTTTCTACCTACCACAATGATGGTGGGTTCTACTTATTGAATATAAAAAGAGTGACATATAGGCTAATGAACTGTCTATCTTTAAACATTCTAGAACAACAATTAATATCTATGATAAATCTTTATTAAAAAAAAAAGGAGAAAGAGAGAGAGAGAGAGAGGAGGGAGAAAGCACGAGTTCATGTGGTGTTTGCTTCTACTTAAAACTGTCTTTATTACTCTTTTATGAGAAATGTTGCTACCTCCAGCCCAATGCTTCAAAACAAATAATTGCCCACTCATAACATAGCAATCTTAGATGCATTGTCCTTGTTTTTAATAGTCTTTTATCATATTTTTTAGTTAATGTTGACTAATTAAGTGGAGTTTCCTAAAAACTATACCCTACATACATGCTAAATTAAATTTCAACTATATTTATAATTGTTTATTACATATCGACAACAATTAAAATTATGTATACGTACCTATTTTGACAGGAAAGCCTGCTGGTAACTGCATCTGAATAAAGTCCTTAAGTTTGGCAAAATGGGAACTAGATATTGCCATTAGATCTACAATGGGCATAATCTGCTCTTGTAGACTTAATGGATAGTTTTCACAGAGCCATAATGTTGCCTGGAATAAAACAAAATTTGGTGAAGCTAAATGGGCACAATATAAGGAACAATATTCCAGAGAAATAAAGCTATATTTACCTAGTCCTGCCATTCTGTCCCTCATACAGAGGCAGCTGTATATACAGAAACGATTGCAACAAATATATATATACACAAATTTTGTACTTACAAAGCTGTTGACAATGGAGTGGCAATATAACCTAAACTTAGGTATTAATTTTTTACACTAAACTCCATTCACTTACACAAGTAAGACGCATTTTGGGAGAATCTCTCCCATCTTCAGTTGCTCACTGAACCACCGTTACTTGAAATGATGGCTGGACAAATGGATGTTCAGTAACAACTGAAGATGGGAGAGATTCTCCCAAAATGCGTCTTACTTTGTGTAAGTGAATGGAGTTTAGTGTAAAAAATGAATACCTAAGTTTAGGTGAAATGTACATACCTTCAACAGAGACTGTGAAATGTACATACCTTCAACAGAGACTAACAGAGTAGATACAATATAATTTAATCAGAATGTCCAGCTTTTGCTTTAACATACCTCTTCAAATGCTCTGGCCACTCATCTATCATCATATACCACATCTAGAGGTATTGAGAATGCTGTCTTCACCAAATCTACCTTTAAGGATGTGATATTGCTGTAAGATTTGGAGCAGGTCTTCTCCTCTAAAATGAACCACAAGTAATAGTGTAGTAGATTTAGGTCTGGGCTTCCTGAGGGCCAATTGGCAGTGGTGATAAACTCTGGAATGTTGCTCTCCAGTCAACATATGTGAACTTTGACTTGTGAGCAGGTGCTGAGTCCTGCTGGAATATCTGGTGCTTATCTGCAAACAAGATGGTGTTTGGGGGCTCCACAACCTTTTTGGATGTTGGTTTGGTTCACCCCCTGTTCACAGAAATTCAGTGATACCACACCCTCAAATGAACACTCTGCATCAAACCATCATGGATGCTAGATGGTGACCTCTTTGCACTTTTGGAAATTTGGCAGCAGCTTCCTTAGAGCTGTGAGCACACATGCAACCATTCTGGTAGTTGAGATTTTCTTCTAGGCGAACAATTTCTCATCTGTGAACATTGGTGGTGACTGCCTTTTGCATACTTCTTCAGTAGTCTCTTGTGGTTCTTTTTTGCCTTAAAGCTGTTGTCAGTCACTGCCCCATGCTTCTTTGGTATGCTTCAAACCTTTTATGATGTGTGACATTGTTTGCAGAAGGATTTTCATTTCCCATGCCATGATCCTTTGTTTGTGGTGTGGATTTCTCAGAATTCTCTTGGCAACAACTTTGATTTGCTGATATCCTGGTCTTGCATGGCCAACATGTATAGCTCTGTCATCGAAAGAGGAAGTCTCTATGTATCATTTAATAGACAAATACACAAATTTCCATGTTATGCAGTGGTTGCAACAAGTTAAAATTTTCTAATGGTGTCTTAAAACACTTGTGTAATGCAATCACTACAATGCAATTCTCTTTAATCCCCCACTCCATATTTACTAGGCAGCAGTTCACTGCATACATGCATACATACACTGCATACATGCCACAGCTGAGACTATAACAATGCAACCTAACATGAGCAGACAACCTCAGAAACTTTTGGACAGAACTTTGGCAGGACTAAGTATAATACCCAAAATAAAATGCTTCATTTAAAAAAGGTATTGTCTTAAGTATAAATAAAATAAGAAAACATTATGTTTTCTATTCCATACCTTGAACTTTTGTATTTTGGTATTGATTTCTTTTGGACGGCCAATGTCTCTTCCTTGAAGGTCTGTCTCTGCATCAAAATATTCTTCTGGTGAAATGTTACATGGATTGCCTATATGGCAATATTCTTCCTAAAAAATAAGATTTCTACTTATACTGTACAGTCTTATCAGATAATTACAGTCAAGTCCAAAATATAGCTCACCTGTATCCTGTAATTTCTAAAATAAAAGTACTACATTAAATAGTTTACCACTATTAATCATCATGAAAGTTCCTGGTCACTCACTCATAATCTCCATTGGCTAATGATTTAAGGTATAATATACTATTTAGGTAAATGTATATAAGCAATTAAAGTATTATGAATAACATTTTCTGAGCTGTTACCCTTTATTTAATAAGCACCTATGGAAAAAGTGTTACTGAATGACAGGAAGTTGGTTTGAATATTTGTAAAAGAGTAAATTCTTTCCCCTACTATAGAGCTTCTGCTGTATCTTGCTCGCTGTATTTTGGCTTATAATAGCTGAAGATGTTCTGCATTCATTTCTTACTTGATGTCCACAATTGGACAAAGAGGTCATGGAACAACTTCAATATACAGAGGGTGCCAAAAAAATGTATACATACTTCAAGCAAAGAAAAAACTGTGTTAACATAACAAAACTGAATTCACACAAACAGAAAATGACGAGCACTAATCATCTTAGACTTTTGCAGTTACAACAGTTGCTCAAAATGCCCACCATCGGTGTTGATACACTTCTGAATACATTGAAATACTGATTGAGCGATGTTTGGTATAGTGTCCTCATTGATTGCAGCACATGCTGTTTCAATTTCTTCCCAAAGTACTGCCAGTGTAGCTGGTCTGCCCAGATTTGAACATCGCACATGGTACCACGGGTCTCAAATTTGTCTTGAATGAGTGTAATTTTTAATCACATTGGCAGTTCTGTTCTGTACACACGTCTCCATTGCCTTTGAACTTCAACAACATTCTAGGTTTTCCAATATCATTTCAAAATTGCTTTCCGCTGTTCAAACGATAATCTTGACTCCATTCTGTTGTAGCAATGCTAGCTTTATGTAATATGAGTCACATATGTTTACAGAACATCATACGATAATCTTGGCTTCATTTGTTCATTGTTAATTTACCTATCACATAGCAATGCTATCATAATGTATGTGAGTCACATCTGTTTACAGAATATCATACTACATATTACTATTGTTTTTCGGTCCAATTTTGAAATATATTAAATAGATATCTACTGTTAAAGTGTGTATACATTTTTTGGCACCCTTGGTATTGTAAAATATACTACTCTCAAATTTATATTATGTGCAGTTACTAATTGCAGTCTCTTGCCAAATTATATGCTCAAGATGCAAAGTTCTGTAATGTAATGTCTGGAAAAACTGCCAGGAATAAAATAAAATAGTTATAAAGATTTTATGCCATGATTGGTGAAGCAAAAATGCTATATAGGGTGGAGAATTGGGGGATATCTCAACAGTTGGGTAAATGCCAATTTGATTCGCAGAAATTTCTGTAAATTAATTCTGGATCTAATGAGAGCTTCATCCAATAGTATAGCTTAAACAGAGTTAGGATGAATAGGGCATAAGGGGAAAATAATGGAAAGGACATTGAAGTATTGCTCAGGATCAGCAGGCTAGAGGAAGAAAATATATCGAGACAATGTTTAATTTACAAGATTATTACAAGAAATGTTAAAACAAAGAGAGACCTGGGTCATAATAGCATTACAGAGATTTTGGTAAAATATAGAAGAATTATAGAAAGGTAGGTAATTAAAAGGGGAAGATTTCTGGAAACAAATTAAGCTAAGAATTGAAGATATTGAAGTATAAGAAATATTTAGTGGTTATAATAATTAAAAATCCCTAAGTTTGTTTATATATATCATGAAAAATACATGAGGTAAAGAAAATGATATGTTGAATGTTATAATAAAGATATAGAAGGATTTGCAAAGATGAGAACAAGAGTTTTCAAGTTGAAAGGAGTAGGAGGAAGGATTAATACAGAAATATGTCCAGTGTGTGGCATTTTGTATTAGAAAGAAAAGAAATTAGATTATTCAGAGAGGAATGGAATTTGGGGAAATAAATATGCAACTGGGAATAAAATACTGAATTTGAGCTCAGAGAAAAAAATGTAAAGAGATAGGAAGTTATTTAGGAGAGTGAGGAAGAAACAGCTGAGGGGGACCAATAAAGAAGTTAAAGAAGTGAAATGTGCAGAGAATTATTAGAGATGATTTTAATTATGTGGATGAATCCAACATTCTAACAACCACAGGGTCAATGAAAAAATGAGCATATTCATTGAGACAAAATATTAGTAGAAATATTTATAACTAATAAATACAAAACAGTGCAGGGTGATAGACTTAATTCTATATACCATATTTTACTTTGTATTTTTTATACTGAGTATTGAATAAATTCATTCATAATTTTTGTTAAATGAATAAAAATATAAAATTAACATGAATTATTTTTACATAAATGATGATGTCATCACTCTATAAAACCCCTTTTGCTTCAATTAATGCTTTAATCCATTCGGTCACAATGCCACCAGCTGCACAATGGAACAGCTCTAAAATACACTAGTTAACCTCCCTTGCAGTTAGATGAAGCCATTCACCTTTAAAGGATAGATGGGGGAGCAAGTAAAGAGGGGCACATGCTGTTACTTTAATTCCTTTTTGCACTTATATAGTAGCTGATGCTAGTGGTATAGAGTTACAAAATAAATACTGGGTTCCAATTTCCAATAGTAATGAAACCTTTACAGAAGAATTTTCATACTTTGCAGCTTTTAAATTACAAGTTATTTATTTCACAAAAGAACATAGAAATAGAGTTGCAGAAAGACAATTTGAACCACCACCAACTGAAAAAATGGCAGAAAGAACAATATCATTTATAGGAGTTAGAAAAAGAAAAATATTCTTTTTGTACTTATGCAGCAAAATGGACAAGATAATATTAGAAGTAAAACAATAGGTGACACTTCATAAAAATAATAGCATCTCTTTGAACACTAAAATTATCATGAAGCAAGAACATAAGTGGTTGCACAAGTTATCACAGATTTTGTGAAAACATTGGTGTTACTGATCAAAGAAACATGAGCTTGTCATGTGCATTTACAATAGAATTGCACAGAAGATAATATGCTTCTAATGATTTGTGATCAACCTTAGAAAGAAATATAGGCTTGTAATTTTTTTTCCTTTCAGTCTCTATCCTAAAATTAAGACGCATCTTACATGTGTGTGTGTGTGTGTGTGTCTGTGATAAGTATTGTTATCTATTGTTATTTGCAGAAACTTTTGTTATGACTTATGTGTGTGGTTATCACTAATCATGCATGGAGATCTTTTCAAGACTTCTTTGAATTGCTCCTGAAAGCAGTGCATAGATATTTTGCACCTGATAAAGGACAGGGCATTCCGTAACATCTACAATGAACAAGGATCAATGCTACTTACATTGTTAGCTTCTGGAATGGCCTGTTTTTCTTCTACTTCTGCTATACCCAGGAAGGACTGCAATGGAGTCTTAGGTGACTTAGCTTTCACTTTGTCTGTTTCTGTTAAATGCTCTGTCCGAGTTTTGGTTACTAGTTCCACATTACTTGCTCCAAACACCTTACATTCATAGCCATTTATAGGTTCACTCTTATCTGATCTCCAGCCCCAGATACCAGATTTATTCCTGCACAATAAATGGAAAAAGCAAAATGAAGCTTTTAACATAATTACATGCAAAAGCATGCACTGACAGGTGTTACCATTGTATAAAAAGCCACTAATGCTTGTGCTGCCTGTATAAAGCATGCAAGAGTATGATTTGGTAATTTGTATAACTGCAGCATCCCAGAAATGAAGATCATTAGTGCTTTGTGCCTATCAAGAGATATTCTAAGCAAGTTGAATTTCAAATTCTTCCTGGCCTACATTTCTTAGAAACACTTGAACTTCTGAGCATGCACAGAATTTTTTAAATTACTCTTGTAAACCATTTCATTTGAAAATGGTGATACAACCTAAACATTTCCAAACATTCTGGGTCATAGTTGCTCTCAGAAGTTTCTCTGTAAACAGAGATGTGAGTATTTCTTATGTGATGCAAAATTATCTGTTCCATCCCAATCTATTTTCTTAAGTTAAATGATGTAAGAGATTTGTTACCAAAAGCAAATGCATCAATAAAATATTAAACTGGAAATGTCATATTAAACAAATTAAATTTGGCATGTTTTGTGATCACACCTTTGCATACAGATCTGAACATTAGTACCCTAGTGACAATTTACTATGCATACTAGTCAAATCTAAAACCTGACCATTGCCTACCAATATATTTTTTCACTAGTAAACTTCCACCTATGGGCCAAGGAAATTTCTAACTATACATCAGTACATAATTAAAATTTTTGTCAAAAATATGGTTCCCACACATCATCATCAAATTTAGCCTGTTAGCAAAATATGGTACATTATATGCATAAAATATTCAATAGCTTTGCTGTGAACATTAAAAGATAAAACAAAAAAATAAGCTATTTAGAACAAATTTAAAGAAGCACTTATCTCCAACACCTTCTATTCTGTACATTAATTCTTGACACATTCTAATTTTGTGCTTATAATATTGTACTAAAACACTATGTACATATTTGAATGCATTTGTATTTATGTTTAATGTTTTGTTGGGATGTTCCAAATTCTACCCGAAGCTACCATGTGAGACTCATGGAATGTAAATAAGTAAACACGTAGAAAGTGTATTAGACCATGGGAGGCAGGAAAAAATCTTGCTTACTTGTTTTTTATAAGAACATGTTACAGAACATTCATTCCCATCTTCAGATTTTTAATAATAAAAAAGTTATAAATAATTTATTAGCTTCATGATAGACTTTTATTATTAAAAGCTAAGTAAATAAGCCAGAGCCAAATAATTTAAGTCTTAATTAGTGGAATTTATTTGGGAAAAATTACTATCATACATTTTCCACAATAATTACTTGATAACTCATCAAGATTATGTTATTACATGCAAATAGTCTGGTATAACAATTTCATTGTAGAAGTAAGGTAATTTAAGTGTAAGATAATAGTAGAGTCAAAAAGAAACCAAACTTTGCTTGTCTCCACCATGCTATTTAGGAAATTTCTCTACCTTGCCTTCATGGAGTACAATATATATCCCTGGCATATTTGACAAGTGCAGCTTTACAGCAGTAAAATTGATCAACTAGAACTAATACAGCATACAGCCAGGTACTTTCAAATTCATTCAAGAAGAATGAACTTCAATAAGGAGACATTGTTACCATTTTTAGGCATCATCATGATGCAGTATAAAGAAAACATTTCTCATTTGTGTGCTCCAAGTGAGTGAATTCCTTTCAAAACATAACATATATGTCCTTCCTCATTCTCGGTATTCTCTGGATCTTGCTTCAGTTGATTTATTATTCCTGAAAGTCAAAATCTTGCTCAAGAAGTGGAGACTTCCATGGCAAAGAGATGAAAACACATCCAACATATGCTCTGCAGGAAATGACCAAAAAGAACTGCAGGACTATTTCAAAAAATTGAATGGATGTTAACAGAAGAGTGGCAAAGAGATGCAACTACACTCTGCTGGAAATGACTAAAAAGAACTGCAGACTATTTCAAAAAACTGAATGGGTGCTAACAGAAGAGTGTTATTGCCCAAGGGGCTTACTTTGATGTTGTTGGTGTATAAAAGGTTCCACTTCCTCTGTAATCAAAGTTTCTACATATATTCTGTTTCTTTTTGACTCTACTAGTACAAAACAGACACACCTTAGTTCAACACTCAAGAAGTTTATAACTTAAAATATTGAATCAAGCCCAGTGACTTTTATTTTTATAGAAAGAGGAAATGAGTGATCAATTAAAACAAATGTTAAATAAAGAAAATTTAATTATGTTTAAAATGAGACAAACAATGATATAGTGCATTTAGGAAAAAACTATGTAAATTATTACATGAATTTCAGCCTTTAGGAATATTGTTGTTGTTGTTGTTGTTGTTGTTGATCTAATGTGCAGGATTTTGATCCATCAATTTTTCCCTGGCCAGCCAATAAAATTTGTGTATTTTCTCGTCAGGTGCAACTTTCCTCAGTTCTGTACATTCCAATAGATGTTCTCCATCTAGAATCTTGTCAGTATTGCAGATCTTACATGTGTTATCATTCATAAAACCAAATCTATGTAAATGTTCCGCCACACAATCATGTCCAGTGGCCAGTCTAAAATGAGCAACTGTTTCCTTCCTTGATAGATGTTTTTATTTTATGTACTGTTTCTTTTATATTAGAATAATTTTATTAGATATTTCCCCTTCAATATTATGTTGATATTTTTGTTCTATGGTCATTTTGATACTTTTTAATTTTACATTTAATCCACAGGGCTTTATTGGTTTTGAATATAGCACTGCCCCCTTTTTGGCCAGAAAGTCTGTATTCTTGTTACCTATCACTCCCACATGTGCTGGTATCCACAGTAGTATTATTTGTTGAAATTTTGTATGGAGTAATCTATAATAAGATCTCACATCCCTTATATTGTAAGATTCATATGAACTATCATATCGTTCTATAGCTTGTATAGCAGAAGCTGAGTCTGTAAGAATGACTACTTTATTTTCTTTTATATCAGTCCTATAATATATCTGTTCCAGCGCTCATTGTATTGCCACTATTTCACCCTCGTAACTTGTGGATTGTCTAGTCAGTGTGAAATAATGAGAGAAATATTTACAATATATACCACCTCCCACATTATTTCTCTGTTTGTCTGCAGATCCATCTGTATAAATTCTAAGCCACTCTGTTTCAGGGAATTGGTTGTGTATATGTTCAAGTGCTATAGTTCTACATTCCTCTGTTGAGTCTTCTTGTTTATTTAATTGTTCTGTCAGTTTTTTATCTGTTACTATCTTAATATAATCCATTGGATTAGTTCTTGAAGGATATGGGATATTTAAACATGTATACAGTTTTTTTTTCACACTAACTCCATTCACTTACATAAAATTTGGAACATATGTTTCGGGAGCGATCCCTCCCATCTTCAGCCTGTTGACAAACTGTTGTTAAACGTGGTGGTTGGGTCTCTTGATGTTCTTGTGGCGGCATCTGTTGGTTCTATTAGGAATCAGCAACCGCCACGTTTAACAACAGTTTGTCAACAGGCTGAAGATGGGAGGGATCGCTCCCGAAACATATGTTCCAAATTTTATGTAAGTGAATGGAGTTAGTGTGAAAAAAAACTGTATACATATTTATATATATACCACTCCATTGTCAACAGCTTCGTAAGTACACTTATATAGGATATTCTTCTCTGCCAGGTTTAAATAATTGTAATTCTTCTCTAAGTAAGCTTTGTTTGTGATTTGTGTTTTTAGTTTGTGTTCTTTGGGTAGTTGATGAAACCATTGATGTTTACCTGGGTTTACTTTTAATTTTATGTATAATTGTGCCGCTTGTGTTTCAATGCTGGCTTTCATTGGATTATTATTCGTTCCAGCCAGAAGTGCATTTATTGGTGTTGTTTTCATGGCACCTGTTATCAGTCTTAAACATTGATTTTGGCATTTCTCAATCTTATAAATTTTTTCTTCTGTTGCTGTTAGTAGTAGCTCCCATCCATGTTTTAGTACTGGTTTTATATATCTATTATATGTTTTATTTAAAACTTCCATAAGTTACCCTTTAGGAATACTTAAAACAATGCATTTAAAGTCCTTGCAGAGTGACCTGGTTTTAAATAACTTGATTGTAAACATAAAAAAAATTAGTCTCTCAGCTTTTTACTATGCCAACCAAACTGCCAATTATCCAATTACAATATAAAGACTTACTATTGACCAAGAGCAATAAGACTAAATATTATGATGTTTTGTTGGATAAAAAAGAATGACAAAGCAAGGAATCAACAGACTTAAGCTCTTAAAAAGATTAAACAGTTATGAAATGGGGAGCTTCTCAAGATGTCTTAAATATTACATAAACCTTATGCCCACTCACTCTGGAATATGAGAGTGGACTTATAAATCTCTCAAGTAATAGCACCCAAGAACAAAATAGAGTTCAAAATTTGAAGCTTAGGATAATTACAGGTGGTGCAAAGTCAACTCCCATTGCTGCAATAGAGATACACTCTAGATTATAAGTTATATTAGATAAGAGAGGGAAACCATCAAGTTTTGGGAGTTAGTGAAGACAGCAAATCCAATGTATTGGAAAGAGTACATGCTATGATACAAGAGACTGAAAACACAAATAACTTCATTAAAGCATGCAGAAGAATTGCTCAAGAAATACAATATCAAATCTGGCCAATGAGCTTCATTTATTAAGTTACCCTATTTTAACTACATTGCATACAGCTTCAGCTTCTTGGCCACACTTTACCAAAATTTGCATTTCTTGATTTTGAGCTATGGAAAGCTGCTTTGAAGCTAATGATCCAAACATATGATAATTGCAAGGCAAATAAATCTCAACTATAGGAAGGGTGTTCTGATGCTATTCAGTGGATTTCCTTGAGTTTTTCCTTTGTCAAAGCAGTTATATGCAGACAAATATCATCTGTTAAAATTGGTTGCTGATGTCTTTTCGTTAATAACCAGAAGCTGGAAGTAATAAGATGCATTGACTGTTTGATATTCGTGAAGTAAATCAATGAACAAAATTCCTTGGGAATCCCAGAAAACTGTCAAGAGAATCTACTCAGCTGATGGCAGGTTTTGATTTGACAGAGGTGGATTCCATGCTTGCCTGGTTGCTTGGATACAGAAGTATTGTGATGTATTCATGTTTCATTGCAGGCTATATTCAGCGCAGAAACATTTTCCCTTGGTCCCTATATTGAATCAAAAGCTTCTGAAACACTCCCACACATGCAGTCTGTTGATCTTTGGTGAGAATTTTAAAAACCCAAACCTTTTTGGTAATCCATGTCGTCTATAATGATGGTTTGAACACTTTCATAACTTATCCCAACCCCAGAAGTGATTTCAGAAACTGTCAAATATCAGGCACATTTGATAAGAGCCTGAATAACCCTATGTTTGTGTTGGTTATGCTTATCAGATGTTAACAATGACTTATTACAACAGTTTCTCATCCTTCTGTGAAATTCTTATGCCACTAATAAACTTGTGTTTTAGACAGCATCTTATTCCCAAATTGTGCCCTTAATCTTTGTAAAATTTAGCTGAATTTATGCCCTTCTCTGCCAAAAAGTAAATAACAATGTGTTGTGTAATTTACAGGTGTCACTGTCTGTGATGTTACTGACAAATGAAACACCTGTTTGAGGGAGACTAGTTCTTCTCCCTATTCCTGAAATCTTCATGTGTAGCCTCTCGAAGGCAGGTCTTGCTCCATACTATTCACAAGGAGTAAAATCAAAATTATAGATTATATTTGATTCACCTTCTTATAAATGGAATATTTGAATTTGGACATATTACAGCACATGAAATATATAGTTTAGTTTAGTCGGGGATCCCTCTCCAGTCCAACAGGATTCATAGAAGTCTATGGTCCTCAGTAGATTTTTACATTTAGGATGGCACCTAATTTCTTAATCTGACCGCCTTTTGGCTGTAGACAATCTCGTCGCCCAAATGTGCTAAGCTAACTTAGCTAATAGGTTCTCACTGATGAATAAGTCACGTGTAGCATAGACCTACTCAATTTTAGAGGTGAGTCACCCCAGCATTAAGTTAGCCACCACCCAACCCATGACAAGCAGTGATTCAGGTAAACACCTGCCCCCAAGATACATGTCATTGGCACTCCCTTGGAACACACTGCCGCAGCAGGTACTCATTTTCCAATTACAGGAATCCAATCTATCTGGACACTCCCTGAAGAGAGAGGCTCAAATAGTCCAGCCCAGCTGCTTCTAGTAACGTCATATGAAATATACAGTAGAAAATTTTTTTTTTTTTCAGTCATACAGGTCATAGATTAAATGACATTTGAAAATTTTGTACCATTTATAGCATGGAATCAAAGCATAAACTTATGATACTGAATTCCCTTGTAACTTGTATAATTAAAATTAAAGTTTAATTGTTTGAGGAAACATAACATAAACATTATTAATGATTGAACAAAGTCGTGACTATAAAGCAAAAGCTTATTTAATATTTTTCAAAATGAACTGTCAATTGCTTTTCTGCAGAAATAATCTAACTTCATAAATAAAGCATGCATGAACATTACAAATTCATAATTTGAGAAATATAGGTCCAATTTCAACAGGAAAAAATACTGGTCCTATGGATATGCAAGTAGCATATGTAGAAAAAATAATAAAATCTAAGGGGTTGTGATGTGTTGGTGTGGAATGTCTCATATGTGAATATATAAGTTAGCAAATGAACACAATGTTAACATATCTTTTTACCTTTCAAAACTAATTTTCTCAGTATCAATATATGTGGTAACTATAGGTGTAGTAAGGCGTGTTGAAATGGTCTCTTCATTTGGCTGGAGGAACTGGAGGTCTTCTGGAGATATCATACGCATCTGTTCAACATAAACTTGTTGTGTTTCGTGATCCACTTCCATCATTACTGCAGAATCTCCTAATGCAGTTCAAGAACAAAAAGCACATTGAATGAACAACACATATAAATTTAATGGAAATAAATGTCTTTACCAATAAATATGTTATAAATATGAAGAACAAAATTATAAGCTATTCTGAATCAAACTATTTAAACACACACTTTTTCTGGCTTCACTTACTGGAGATTTACTCAAGACATGTTTTGTAGACATTTGTCTGCATCCTCAGCTTTAAATGACTGTTGGATCATTGGTGAAGTTGGGTTGGTAGGTGTTTGAGTTTATTGCAGTGATCTTGCAATAAATTTGAATAAAGAGTCAATCCAGACACCTACCAACTTAACTTCAACAAACTATCCAACAGTCATTTAACAACTAAGGATGTAAGCAAAGGTCTATAAAATAATTCCTGAGTAAATCTCCAGTATGTAAAGCCAGAAAGAATGTGCTTAAATAGTTTGACTCAGAAGAGATAAATGCGTGCTTCACTGTTTTAGATATCAAATTTAATTAATATTCAAAACAAACATTATGTTAAAACATTTAAAAATTCTAGCCTCCCCAAAATTTTCCTCCAAAAGGTGAAGCTTACTAGTTTTGTCAAACCAAGATGCTTAGTTTCGATAGCCTTTAAGTATGATGCAAAGATTATAAAGGTGTAAACAATTAACACTTCACATTCAGAAATAAATAAGAATGTGCTGGAATGGAGAATATTTTTGTTATATTGGAAATTTGGAGCTATAAAAAGAACACAGAAAAGATGCATAGTCAACACTAAGTCTTATGTGTAAATTTTTTTTGCTATATTCCATTATTTACATTGCATATAACAGCTGTGATTATCAGAGATTTTGCTTTGCAAAAAAAAACTACTAAGAATTATCTGTACTATACTGCAAATATAAGTTGGTAAGCTACATTGCTTCAGGGAAGAGATACAGGGAAATAAAGTATTCTGTTTATATCAACAGCTAAAACTATAATAGTGTGTGGGGCAAAATATTTAATCTAGAAATTAAAACAAAAATATTACGCATTTTAGGAAGGGTAAGGAAAAAACAAATGATAGTGATTTCCAGACTCATAGAAATTCTAAAGGTTGATATCATGTGCAATATATACATTTGTATAAAAATCTATATTGACAAATAGCTATACAAATTTGTGCATATAGACTTCAAGAGCAGCTGAAATAATCATTTCTGCTTCAAAGATGAAATGTAGTTTTACTAGAACAGTGTGAATGCTAAGATCAGTAGCCAATTATAAGAAAGACTGTGGGTAGATATGAAACAGAAAGGAAGAAAGAAAATGAAAAATTTAATGCAATTGTTTGATTCTGTTCAAGTGCTACCCACATATCTATGATGACTAATAATACTTTTTTTTTTATAAATCTAACAGCATATTTTAAATTTTGGTGTTGAATAAATAATAAACTTTTTTTTTTTAAGCTGGAAAAATTGTAAGCAAAGTCAACCATGTTAATTGCTCTGTACGTGTCTTTTGTTTTGTTAAATTGCTTTAAAGATCAGATTCTCTTTTCCATCATATTCAACATGTGAAATTGAGTAACAGATTCTAACTTCACTATTCTTTCACACGGAAATCCCTGGTGTACTAGGAATTTTGGAGGTTATCAAAGACCTCATAAATGAATTTTGGAAAGCAAGAAACAATTCTCCTTAATATGAATTATTATGTATACTATTTGTTTTCATTTGATATGAACTTAAGAAATGAATGCAGAACATACAGTATTATAAAAAGTAATCCAATTAATTCTAATTGAAATAGCAGGTACTTCTGTTGGCATAACAAATGATAAAAAT
The DNA here is from genome assembly GCA_030762175.1 of Metallyticus violacea. Lineage (NCBI taxonomy): Eukaryota > Metazoa > Arthropoda > Insecta > Mantodea > Metallyticidae > Metallyticus > Metallyticus violacea. The sequence goes on from CM060839.1 coordinate 93,896,741, forward strand.
TCTTCAGAAAAAATTTCAGCAACCAGCAGTCAACCAGCATAATGTAACTATGTTTCTTTAAGCAAGGGATTATGGGGATTGTTAAATGATATTTTTAGGAAGCTTACCAGTTTCTAAACACATAAAACCTTAGTGTTACTTGGTGTTAGCCTACACAAATTGTATATACCTTATATACTATGGAATAAAAGCAAATTTAGAAGCATCCTCAACAACAATATCATAAAAAGTAAAGAGGTGCTTAACATTATAAAATGTAATTAACAAGCAACTTTTGTAAGATATGAATAAATACAGAAAAAACACAAAACATTCATCAACTATTCAAACAACTATTTTTCAGATAGTTCATACACCTTTCTGGTTTGCAGACATTTTTTTCTTTACATGTAATGCTGCAAATAAGAATTAAGCTTGCAAACTTATCAGAGATTAGGTGGAACATAATATCACAAAGCAAACCAGATTCAACAAATGACAGCCTTACTTGATGGTCTACAGCATGAACTACAGAATACAGTGACAAAGCAAGAAAATAGAATAAGTTTAATATATTTAGCTGGCGAGGGAATTTCATCACCTGTTGGTGCTGGCTGCAGTTTGAAAATATAGCTCCTATGACAGCGTAACACTGTGGGAGCTGAGATGGCTGTGCATAGAAAACCATAGAAAAAAGTTGCCATGTTCACAGTGTAAACAAAACTTCATGAACCTTATTATTCTATATTATGTAACTTCATGTTTAAGATAACTTGAAATATTTATCTGACATCCTTACACATATAATACTTACTAATTTTCTATTAGTAATTGTGACAAGAAAGCATTCAAATTTTTAAGCAGAACTATAAATATGTTCTTTTAATTTTTTGGAATCCAAATATAAAAGTTGCACATTTTAATATATAGTATTACTTGCTGAATTAGATATATCATATGCAATTCTAAAGTGTAAACAACTATCTTCTTGGATACTCTGTTATGGATGCTTATATTTAATTGATGAAAAAAAAAGTTTTTCTCTGATCTAACACAACAGATGTATCAGATTTTTAATAAACATTTATTGAGTATGAAATTAAAACTCAGAAGTTATTAACAATGAAGCAGCAAATTAAATTTGGTAAAGAATTGGTTTTTGGTGACACGTATACTTCACTTAGTTGGTTTATTTATTTGAAGATGTTTTGGGAGCATCCTCAACAGAAATGTTCACATAAATAAGGCAAGTAAGTGAAGTACAGGGTGATCCATTTGGGTATGGATAATATTAAATGTTGCTACAAAAGCTATTATGGTAGTAGACATTTCTTGCTGGTAATATTTTGCTTAAAAGATACAAGGCAAGAATGAAAATCAACAATGCATAATGACAAATGAAAATCATAAATTATTGAAATGACTATTACAAATCAACAATGACTGCAATATGTTCTTGGTATGTTGAATTTGAGAGTGTCAAACAAGTTCAGAGAGAATTTCAACATAAGTGTGGTGTGAGTAATGGCCTAAAAATGATTCCATAATGTATATATATATATATGGTATGGTATTGTAGAAACAGGTTTTGTATTAAAAAAATGCAGGATATTGCAGGCAAAGTCCAATATGAAAAGCACAACTCATAAGTCAATCAATGTGTTCCTGGGTTTCTGTGAATAAATTGTGTCTTTACCAAAACCCCACTGTCATTACCTTCAATTCGTAATGGCCGCTTGTCATGGTTTTGGAAGACAGACATAAATAGTTCTAAATGATCCCTAATGCTTTTCTTCCAAATTATCTGCTGTTACTTTAATACAGGTATGTAATTTTCAATTCAGAATAAGATTGAAATCATTGTATGTTGAATCAAACTAAACACTGTTATTGCCCTACTTGTCTATAAATGTAGAATGGTTTCACAAACCCTTGTTCACATCATCAACTAAAATGTTAACTGCTGGATACTTTGTTATGCTGTGGGAATATGTATTTTGCTCTGGTGGAGGTGTGATAAACTTAAAGTTTATGTTTTCATCCATTTGTTTTTCCAATGTAGATTTTTTCACATTCTGCACAACTTATTTTGTAAATACCTACTTTTTTCTCCTGTGGAATATTATCATTCACATTGGCTATCAGGAGATTTTTACAGGTGCTAACCTGATATTAAATTCTTTAAGAGTATTCTGAAACCAATGATTTCAATTATATGATTAGTTTCACTGTACAAGTTCTAATTAACATTTCTAGTTGCAAATAAGATTACTTTTTTTTATGGAAAGAGGGCAAATAATTATCTTACAAAGAGATGTTTATTCAAGGAAAAATATTACAAAATACAGTACAACAAATATAAAGTGAGCCTGACTCTCAAGTCATAAAAGACCTCCCTAGATTTATCAAGTACCCAAAATAGGTGTTAGTACCTTTTAATACAATTTCAGTTTCATTTAAAATCCAAAAGTATCAGCTTTAGGAATTAGAATCAGTAAACTGAGGTGTTATTTTGAATAGGGCATACTTTTAAAAAACAACATTAGAAAGCAGAATTAACACAAATATTAATTAATGTGTCATTAAGTGCATGGACAGGTAAATGATTTTTTGTTGAAAAATAAGAATAGAAATGGTAGAAAATTTCCAGATGCAAAATATATCCTTGGCATTCAGTAAATAATTTCTATAGGAACTTATTACAGATAACCCAAAGCCAAGTTTAAAACAATTAGTAGATATTCACAAAACTTTAAAAACAATTGGTTGGTCAATAACTAATCATATCATTAAATAATGTCACAACTTTGATGGTGGCTGTATTTCTGCTCATAGAGGTCAGCACATTTCCAAGACATATGTGAGTCATATTAGATGAGATGCAGAAATGGGAAGTTGTTTGTAGTAGCTTTCATGATGGACTGGGGTTATTAAAAGAAAAAGATATAGCTGCATTAGATAGGTAAATCAGTATGTGAGGTTTTCAAAATGTTCCAGAACCTCAAAATATCTAAGAGATTCGTGTATCCACAATCCAATGTTTCATAGAAACTGGAGCTGTGAAAGACCACCTCAAGCAATAAAGGCTATGCATAATACAGACTCCACAATAAATTAAAGCAGTGGCAAATAGTCTGCTCTCAGAAATCCAGTAAGAAGACGTGAGGCCTGTGAACTAAAAATATCCAGAATGTCCATGTCTCATATGTTAACTAGTGAACTGGGACTATATGCTTAGATATGACTCAAAGGACACCTCACAAATCAATTGAAGCAATAGAGATTCATAAAAGCAAAGAGCTTACTAAAGTGTTATGCATCAAATGTGCACAAATATCTCACAATGACAGGATATATGCCATAAGTTCAAGGAAAGCTAGCAAAAAGATTCAGATTGATCCTGCATCAATCATGGTGTGATGGATGTGAGTTATGATGGAATAACTGAGCTCCATTTCTTTGAAAAGGGGGTAAAAACTCAGCCAAAATGTACCAGGAGATAATGCTGGAAAGACTGGTCAGGAACCTTAAAAATATCCTCTTCCACACCAGAACTGGAACTTTGTACAGGATTCGATTCCAGCACATAAAGCTCGGGAAATCCAGCTGTGGCTTGCAACCAATGTGTCAAACCTCATTTCTACCTCTGATTGGCCTTCTGATAGCCTGGAGCTAAACATCCATTTAGACATCTTCAATAAAAGGCATATAAAATCCTTAATATTCAATTTTTAATAACAAGGAATATAACAAATTAAGATCTAAGAATATAAGTTCAATTCAGATCAATTATTTATTTAATAGTTTGTATGTCCCTTAAGGGCAAGGGGACTAGATCACTTTGAAGCACTAATAAAGCTTATCATCATCATCAAAAGTAATGCAATGTACAAGGGTCATGCTGCAAGTTTTTAGCAGCTTCTCAGAAAATACTTTTATTTACAAAAAATAATTACACCTTTATATCAATTAGAAAAAGTCTCAGTCCAAGCCTCTTTGGGGATGTTGTTTAGTGTACTCTTGCATGTTGTGATAGCCCCTTCAGCAGATAGAAACCACTGGCCCTTGAGCTTCAGGAACAAAAGAAGTTACATGGAGCCAAGTTGGGCGAATAGGGTAGGGTGGTAATACTCTCACTTTTTCTTCTCCAAAAAGTCTAATGCTTTGATTTTTTTGTGCATTAAGGTGTTGTCGTGATGCAGCAGCAGACATGTATGCTTAACTTTAGGTGATGTGACCTCCATGTGGCAATGATGTGGAAAAACATTTTTTTCCCTACCATTCAGCAGTAATTGTACAACTTGTGTCTAAGATCACAGGTGAGATGACTTATCTTAGAGAGGAAACCTGCCACCATTTTCCTACTAGAGGTGGTGCCTCTCCAGCAAAGTACCATATGGAAGACTGCCTCCTTGTTTCAGGATCATAAGAATATACTTGTTTGTTTTACCTGTCATAATATTAAAGAGTCCTTGGACTATTCTCTATGAAATTTTTCAAGTACAACACAACATTAATCCACCATTGTGTCTCCATCATAGAATGTGACACCCAACAGACAGATTTCTTGGTGAGGCCTAAATAATTGTGAATGAAGGTTTGCGCTGCTATTGATCCAATATTGAAATCTCCTTCTATATTGTAGAATGTCATGTGAGGATCTTTTTCCACCATTTACCTCAGAGCATCAACATTTTCTTGGGTCACTGTGTTGCAGAGTGACCAGGACAACATTATTGCCTTAGAAGGGGCGCGCACACACACACAAAATCTAAAGAATGGCACTATTCTGCATTCAATTATTTTTGTAGTCATAGTAAATCACAGCATGAAAATCATGGAGCAAAAGCTTTAACTGTACCCAGTTATGAAAGCCAGCGAAGGGTAAGTGGCAAAAATATACTTCAAATAATGTTGATAAGAGTTGGTTTGGTGACATTTATACTTTGCTTACTTGTTTTTTTTTAATTGGACATGTTTCAAGAACATTCACTCCCACCTTAGTCTTCTATTGATAATGTTCCCATTAAAAAACTAAATAAGTGAAGAATAAGTGTCACAAAGCAACTCTACATTGTTATTTTACTATTTCACTGTTAATAGTTTCAAGAGAATAAGTTCACATGCTCGCGAGTCCATGCCTTAACGACCTTGGACACGAGTGGCAGTATGAAAAACTGCCAGATACCACATCTATATTTGAAATGTGATTTTTTCACACAAACCGTGTGATAATGCTAAAGTTTGGAATCAAGATTCAGATACGAAAAATTCATTTCAAATAAATTAAGCCTAATACTGTGGTTATGAAACCTGATCCATTAGATATTTTTTAGTTTCCTCTTAGGGGTAAAACCTCTGCAATGAGAAACCTTAAATATTTCCAGCATATAATAGACTCAGATAGGGGTGATATGTGGCTACAACTAAGCTGGGCATAGTAGCTCTAATGGTAACAGCACAGACACTGCTAGCAGATGCCTTTTGATTTTAGAACTGGTCATGACTTCAAATTTTTCCTATCTAACTCTGATTCCAAACCACAACTATATTTTTGGTATAAGTAGAATTTTATTTTAAATTCAGCTTCAAATAATGCATAAATCACTCATTTTTAATGACCTATAGACATTCACTTCAGCCAGACAATATCTCCAAGATATTGACCATTACTGACAATTATCAAAATTGTTGGTACTAACAATTCGGAGGTGGAAGTTATTGATTGATTCGTTTTATCTAAAGATGCTCTTTAACATCTCAGGTCATCAGCATCCCATTCTATTCAGGGCGTGAAATGGCTGACAAATTTTGCCCAGAGGCCTGTTCTTTCAGGCTTGAGGTTCTTTTTCGTGCCGTAAATGTATGATACGGGACCTATGGCTTTACTTCCCTTCCAAAGGAAGCCATACTTGGGATTTTTACGCCTGAAAAAATCCATCGATCCTGGCCAGGTTTGAATGCGCGACCGTGGGTTTAGAAGGCAAGTATGGTTATCACTACACCACCAGGACTGACTGGAAGTTACTGCTTTATTAGAATGCTCAGTTATGACAATTGGAATTTCCAAAAGCTTTGCATGAATTGAAAACCAGACAGATATTTTTTTCAAAATTAAATATGGATGGTTTAATATTCACTTTAAATTTTTTTTTAAATGTATGATGAAGTATGTTGGTCTAATATGAAATAGCATTCTATTTATGAGTAAACATGGTATATGTTTGAATAACATTCTATTGGTGGAAAAATGGCCAAAGTAAAAGATATGTGAATAAAATTTCAAACCTTCATCTTGCCTAACCAAATTTTCCTCTTTAGCCCAAATATGTATATAAAAATATTTTTAAACATAGATGCAATGAATATTGAAATATTTAAAACAAATATTTCAATATACTTACTCTGTCCCTTGAAAACATAACTTCTGTTTCCTCTCTGCCAACTGGTCTGGTCAAAACCAAGCAGGGTTGTATCAATCCGAACATTTGAGCCCTGTTTGTACACTTTGTAGGTGTCGCTAGGGCACATTCTGGACACCAATGGTACTGAAACAATTTAATTATTTCACTGAAAGCTGCACAATTATATGCTGGAAAAAAATATGAAGCAGGGAAAACCTTCCCTAAAGTCATTATTGTTAGCTTTGCTTACCCCAGCTTGTGAATTCCCACTTCATCTCCACATAAAAATCAGGAGCCTGGCAACATAAAAAAATATATATAGATAAGCTTCTTTACAAAAATGATATACAAACTTTAAATTAATACAAAAAAAAAGCCCAAAACCATAGAAGAAACCAAAACTAATATAAACATATCACCAAAAGGCAAGACCCACAACATAAAAATATTTTTATTTCTAGATATAAAGTTTTTTAATTGTTTATAAATGATCAGTTTGTTTATTAGAAAATGTCTGATTGAAGAAACGAATATCATGCATACACTTTTAAAGTTGAGACACTGAGATCAAAGCAACATGTTTTCAAAAAAAAACAAATGATTATCATTTAACAAATTATTTATGAGGAAGTCACTCAAATTTCACTAGTTTTTGTTCCACTTACTTGAACATGTTTCAAAGGCAAATTTCCTTCATTGTCAGCACGGTTCCACTGCCAGCTTTCCAGCATGGAATTAAGATGTCGTTTTTTGGATTTTATAAACTTTTTGATGAGGTTGCTGTTGTTTGGAAGATCAAAATTAACTAAATTTTCTTTGTTTTCGTTCAAGAATATATTTTCCCACACCCATAATTCTATGGGTATGAAGAGCTTTTAAGAGTTTTGGTTCATTTTGGAACTCATGTTTTTTTTTTTGCCAGAAATGGTATGCTACTGCTGATTTTTCTGTATGTTTATATTTTACACTTCTCATGTGTTCCTTAGACCGTATGGTAATGTTTCTTTTTGTTACCTAAATATTTATTATTGCAGTTTTTGCAACTGATTTCTAAATGCCTGATTATTTTCCTGGCGGGATTTTGTCCTTTGTGTTGGTTTTTAAGAGGTTTTTCAAACTGCATTTATTCACTGGAGCCAAAATAATGTTGGCCTCTTTAAAAATCTTTTGAAATTTTTGGTGTGCCCATGGATGGAATGCAAATTTTTATACATCTGCTCTCCTTTGTAATCTTTCAGTGTGGTGATTTCTTTTATTTGATTTTGTTTTTTGAATTTTTCTATCTTTTACTTGACCAGATCTGTTGTGTAGCCATTTTTCTGTGCTATATCCGTGATTTTTTTGGTACTCCAATTTGTATTCCATCTCATTTACTGGCAGGTTTGTTAATCTGAATGTGAGGCTATTGATTATAGCTAGTTTATGTTGTTTTGGGTTGTGGCTGTTGCTTTTTATATAATTATCCGTGTGGGTATCTTTCCTGAATATGCCAAATTCTAGTATGTTTAATTTTTTATAATTTTTATAACCAGGAAAGGAAGAACCTTGTTTTTCTCCATTTCCATTGTGAATTTTATGTTGCTGTCTTGTAGGTTTAGTAATTTTATTGCATCATCTTTTCATTTTTCATCTACTATTGCAAAGATGTCATCAACATAATGATACCAACATTTGGTATATATGTGGAAAAGCTTCTACTAATTTTGTTTCCAGGAAATTCATGTATATGTCTGCTGAGAATGGTGAGAGTGGATTACCCATTGCTAAACCCTTTTTTTATGTATATATGTGGTGACAATGAAGGAAATTTGCCTTTGAAACATGTCCAAGTAAGTGGAACAAAAACTAGTGAAATTTGAGTGACTTCCTCATAATATTTTGTTATATGATACTATATTTAACTGTGAAAATCCCAAACTATTCAAAATTATTATCACTTACTTCTAATAAATCTGAAAAGGTATTTCTTTAGAATTTATGTTGCATTTTTCATGTTTCAAAGTTCAGAAATATTTCGGAAATCTCTACTATATTTTTGATTCTCTCTATGGTCAATATTTTATTTCTGAAATTCTCTTATTGGTGTTAAAAATTTAAAAATTAATGACTCTCCTGTTCATTTTACCAATAAGGATAATCACAATTTATTTATTGTTCCTTGATTAAGGTTAGTGAACCGCCACCAATTTTATTATAGAACATAGCAAAGACTAATGAGCAATTATGATGAAATGAGGCAATAACATTGCTAGTCAGTATAGTAATGGGCTTAGCTGTATCCTAAATATTCTGGACCTAAACCATTCATTCATTATTCATTTGTGTTAGCTTCTTTCAATTACTTGTGAATTTATGTTGATGCACACACATACTGACATGCTACAAATGGTAACTGTTATATTAAAACATATCTTTAGCATTATTTTTACTCCTTCATAACTTCAAAATCCAGGAATTGAAGGTCTTTCAGGAATTAAATATCATCATCATCATCATCATCATCATCATCATCATCATCATCATCATCACCACCACCACCATCACCACCACCTCAACAGTCATTGTAATAACTGCAAGATTTGGCCTAAGAATCTGTTCAGAAGCAAAAAAGTTATCTTTTATTTTACCTCCCTTTCCTTCAGGTTTAAAAATAAACCTAGATATAGGGGGATTCATTTGGGTATGGATAAAATGAAATCACTGTAAAAACTTACTACTGAATATAACAAATTATTTATGAGGAAATAAATTTTGTTATACAAAACTAATGAAATATGAGTGATTTCCTCTTAAATAATTTGTTATATTATACTGTATTTCACTGCGAAAATACTCACAATTTAAATCTATATATATATATATACTATTGAACTTTATATTTTCAAACTTTGTGTATGCAACATTCAAAGATGCGAGATTTCTCAGAACGCTACAGGCCCCCATTGCACACTCTGTACAACTCATGATGGTGATGCAATTCAGCCCATTCAAAGAATGCTCCATACACTTTATTGCAGCCCACTCCATATGTTAACTTTTGGACTTGATCTTTCAAGCTTGTAGGAGACATGTGGAATTCCTCCTGTCCAAATAATGCAGTTGTGTTTACCCTCCTGATGACATGACTGTAAATAGCCATTTGTTTAAAAAGTCGTCATCATCTTCAATCCAATGGGTGCAAAACTGAAACAAGCTTTATGATTTACTTAAATGTAAAATTGGAACTTAAACACAGTGAAGCCAATCATATTAATGGATATCATTGTATGATTAGTTGAACTACACACTCTTAAAGCTTCACTTACTTTTTATAAAAGTATGGAACCGGTTTCGAGAACATTTGTTCCCATCTTCAGCCATGCTAAGGTTCAACTGTCGGATCATTCGTTGAGCTGTGGGAATGTAAATTCTGCTCTGGTGGCGGTGTGATAAACTTGTAGTTTATGTTTTCATCCCCGACAATGTCGAAGTTCATTATGCTGTTTTTGTATTTGTAGATGTAGATTTTCTCCCAGGTTGCTAATTCCGTAGGTCCTTGTACTGATTTTAATAATTTTGTTTTATTTATTATGTCGTGATTTTGTGTCCAAAAATGATATGCTACTGCTGATTTCTCTATTTGCTTGTACTTTATGTTCCTGAAATGTTCCTTTAACCGTGTGCCAATGTTTCTCTTTGTTTTCCCTATGTAGATTTTTTCACATTCTGCACAGTTTATTTTGTAAATACCTGATTTTTCTTCTTGTGGAATACTGTCATTAACATTATCTATCAGCAAATTTTGAACATTAAATCTATTAATCGGTGCCAACCTGATATTAAAATCTTTAAGAATATTCTGAAATTTTTTTGTGGCCCATGGATGATATGTGAATTTTTTAAAAATAAGTTTATCTTTTTTTGCTGAAAGTGTTGTGGTTTCTTTGATATGTTTTTGTCTCTTGAATTTCTGCACCTTTTTATGTACTAGTTCTTTTTTAAAACCATTTTTAACTGCTGTTTCTTCTATTTGTTTGTATTCTTTAAAATATTCTTCTTTGCTAATTTGTAGGTTAACTAGCCGGTGTGTTAAACTGTTAATTACTGCATGTTTGTGTGCTGTAGGGTTTAAACTGTCAGCTTTGATGTGATTATCTGCATGTGTATTCTTTCTGTATATTCCAAATTTAAGTTTTTCTTGGCATTTCATTATTTTAATATCCAGGAATGGCAGCATGTTATCTGTTTCTATTTCGTATGTAAATGAAATGTTTTTATCTTGAATATTTAGAAGTTTTAAGGCATCGTCAATGAGTTTTCTGTCAACTATGGCAAATATATCATCCACATATCTGTACCATACCTTAAATATGAATGGAAACGCTGTGTTGATGTGTGTTTCAAATCTACTCATGAAGAGGTTAGCTAGAAATGGAGATAAGGGGCTGCCCATTGTAAGTCCTGCTTCTTGTTTATAAAATTTTCCTTTGAAAGTGAAAAAGGCTTGGTTTATGCAAATTTCTGTCAGTTTGATGTATTCTTTAATGTGTATATCATTAATTCCACTTGTTTTTAGCCAATCATGTAGATAAATCAGGAGTTTTTCTTTTGGTATGCTAGGAAACAGAGATTCTACATCGAAAGATATAAGAGTGTCAGAGGGGTGCAATTTTATGTCTTTAATTTTTTCTATTAACTGACATGAATTATTTATGCTCCTGCTTTGAAATTTTGGTAAAGCCTTGAATCTATTAGCTAACCATTTTGCTAAATAGTAAGAGGGAGTATTGATGTTGTTAATGATGGGGCACATACCATTTCCAGTCTTGTGAATTTTTGGTAAACCATATAACCTAGCTATTTTAGGGTTGCTGTGTTTTATTTTGAATATTGTTTCTTTTGGAATGACTGTACATGTTTTCAGAACCTCATTGATGGAATTAACACACCTTTTCAATGGGTCTGATGGGATCGGAACATATTCTTTTTTATTTAATAAATTCAGCATTCTATTATTATAATCTTCTTTATCCAAAATTACTATTCTGTTTCCTTTGTCTGCTTTAGTATAAACAACATCTTTTTCATTTAAGGATTTTATTATATTCTTATAAGTGTTGTGTACTGCTGTATTCTTTTTAACAATGCCTTTAAAAACTTTTTCTGATTTAATTCTAACTATTTCTTTATCTTTGTTCTTCAAACCTTCAATGGCCACCTCCAAATCTACCAAATAATCCTCTATTTTAGTGGAGTATTGTACACAAGTTTTTAAGCCTTTATTTAGAAATGCTAATTCTTCTGTTTTGAAATTTTCATTAGATAGATTTTCTACATAATTCTGCTTAGGGTTTGGAGTTATCTTTGGTTTTTGATAAAGCTTACTAAATTTTCTTTTTTGATAGCTGACTTTTTTGTTTACTAGAAATTGTATATCTTCTAAGGCTGTACCAATTAAATTATCCCATATTATGCAACCTAACCTGTTTGAAATCTGTAAATGTTTTCCGTATAGTTTAAGATCAATATCTGCCATTTTAGTGTAATGGTAAAATGGCAGATATTGATCTTAAACTATACGGAAAACATTTACAGATTTCAAACAGGTTAGGTTGCATAATATGGGATAATTTAATTGGTACAGCCTTAGAAGATATACAATTTCTAGTAAACAAAAAAGTCAGCTATCAAAAAAGAAAATTTAGTAAGCTTTATCAAAAACCAAAGATAACTCCAAACCCTAAGCAGAATTATGTAGAAAATCTATCTAATGAAAATTTCAAAACAGAAGAATTAGCATTTCTAAATAAAGGCTTAAAAACTTGTGTACAATACTCCACTAAAATAGAGGATTATTTGGTAGATTTGGAGGTGGCCATTGAAGGTTTGAAGAACAAAGATAAAGAAATAGTTAGAATTAAATCAGAAAAAGTTTTTAAAGGCATTGTTAAAAAGAATACAGCAGTACACAACACTTATAAGAATATAATAAAATCCTTAAATGAAAAAGATGTTGTTTATACTAAAGCAGACAAAGGAAACAGAATAGTAATTTTGGATAAAGAAGATTATAATAATAGAATGCTGAATTTATTAAATAAAAAAGAATATGTTCCGATCCCATCAGACCCATTGAAAAGGTGTGTTAATTCCATCAATGAGGTTCTGAAAACATGTACAGTCATTCCAAAAGAAACAATATTCAAAATAAAACACAGCAACCCTAAAATAGCTAGGTTATATGGTTTACCAAAAATTCACAAGACTGGAAATGGTATGTGCCCCATCATTAACAACATCAATACTCCCTCTTACTATTTAGCAAAATGGTTAGCTAATAGATTCAAGGCTTTACCAAAATTTCAAAGCAGGAGCATAAATAATTCATGTCAGTTAATAGAAAAAATTAAAGACATAAAATTGCACCCCTCTGACACTCTTATATCTTTCGATGTAGAATCTCTGTTTCCTAGCATACCAAAAGAAAAACTCCTGATTTATCTACATGATTGGCTAAAAACAAGTGGAATTAATGATATACACATTAAAGAATACATCAAACTGACAGAAATTTGCATAAACCAAGCCTTTTTCACTTTCAAAGGAAAATTTTATAAACAAGAAGCAGGACTTACAATGGGCAGCCCCTTATCTCCATTTCTAGCTAACCTCTTCATGAGTAGATTTGAAACACACATCAACACAGCGTTTCCATTCATATTTAAGGTATGGTACAGATATGTGGATGATATATTTGCCATAGTTGACAGAAAACTCATTGACGATGCCTTAAAACTTCTAAATATTCAAGATAAAAACATTTCATTTACATACGAAATAGAAACAGATAACATGCTGCCATTCCTGGATATTAAAATAATGAAATGCCAAGAAAAACTTAAATTTGGAATATACAGAAAGAATACACATGCAGATAATCACATCAAAGCTGACAGTTTAAACCCTACAGCACACAAACATGCAGTAATTAACAGTTTAACACACCGGCTAGTTAACCTACAAATTAGCAAAGAAGAATATTTTAAAGAATACAAACAAATAGAAGAAACAGCAGTTAAAAATGGTTTTAAAAAAGAACTAGTACATAAAAAGGTGCAGAAATTCAAGAGACAAAAACATATCAAAGAAACCACAACACTTTCAGCAAAAAAAGATAAACTTATTTTTAAAAAATTCACATATCATCCATGGGCCACAAAAAAATTTCAGAATATTCTTAAAGATTTTAATATCAGGTTGGCACCGATTAATAGATTTAATGTTCAAAATTTGCTGATAGATAATGTTAATGACAGTATTCCACAAGAAGAAAAATCAGGTATTTACAAAATAAACTGTGCAGAATGTGAAAAAATCTACATAGGGAAAACAAAGAGAAACATTGGCACACGGTTAAAGGAACATTTCAGGAACATAAAGTACAAGCAAATAGAGAAATCAGCAGTAGCATATCATTTTTGGACACAAAATCACGACATAATAAATAAAACAAAATTATTAAAATCAGTACAAGGACCTACGGAATTAGCAACCTGGGAGAAAATCTACATCTACAAATACAAAAACAGCATAATGAACTTCGACATTGTCGGGGATGAAAACATAAACTACAAGTTTATCACACCGCCACCAGAGCAGAATTTACATTCCCACAGCTCAACGAATGATCCGACAGTTGAACCTTAGCATGGCTGAAGATGGGAACAAATGTTCTCGAAACCGGTTCCATACTTTTATAAAAAGTAAGTGAAGCTTTAAGAGTGTGTAGTTCAACTAATCATACAATGATATCCATTAAGCTTTATGATCCTCATTGCATAAGGCTTGCAGGTGTTGTAAGTGAATGGGTACATTTCAGGCACTTTCAAACAATAAGCTGACAGGACATAGAAGCATAGGTCCTTAAGTTTCCAGCCTCACTGATAAGGATTATCGCCTTCACAAAAGCCTTATCTGGTGTCATACTTATCTGTTAAGTAAATAATTGCAGCTGTAACTTTTTCTCTGCTGTGTTCAGTTGTTCAGATATAGTTGCATAAAGAAGGTTATGTGTAGAAGATTGTGACATGTTCAAAATGGAATATTGAGTTCTTCACAAAAGAAAGACATCAAATGAAATTAAAGAGCATTCAATGGTGTATATGGAGAAGCATCCCCCTCATATTCTACCATAAAAGAATGGGCCAAACTTTTTCGAATGGGTCAAGAAAGCATTGAAGACCAAGAGCTTGCAGGTCAGCCCTTGGAGGTGTTCACTCCTAAAAACATCGCTCTTGTGGAAGGAGAAATTATTGAAGACTGGTAGTTCAAAGTTACAGAAATAGTAGCAAGGTTGGCCTTTCTAAAACAACAGTTCTTCAAATTATTCATGAACATTTAAACATGAATAAGGTTAGTGCAAGATAGGTGCCTAGACTTCTTTCCTCAGTCAAAATCAGCAATGTGTCATCTGTTGTCAGGCATTTTGGAGCTCTGCCATGGCAACAAGAGAGAAGTTCTGCAAACCATTGTTACATGAGATGAAACTATGGTTCTCTACTATGATCTCTTGTCCAAAAGAGAATCAACGGAATGGTGCAAATCTGGCAAAGCACCGCCTCTAAAGGCCAAGTTACTCAGTCAACCAAGAAGATCATGGCCTCAATTTTTGGGACTGTGACAGAATACTCTTCATTGACTTCAAGGACAGGAACACCACAGTAAATGGGGAGTACTATGCTGTACAGACTACATGTTTTCATCAAAGAGAAAAGGTGAGAATTGGTGATGTGCACCTTCTTCATGACAATATACCTGTGCATATAGCTCTTGTTGCAAAGGAAGCTGTGAAGAAATGTGGCTTTAAGGAGATCAACCATCCACTCTACAGCTCAGATCTAGCTCTCAGTGATTATTTCCTCTTCTCAAAACTCAAGAAGGACCTTCAAGGAAGGTAATTTAAGTGTGACGAAGAAGTGATGGATGCTATTTATGCCCATATTTTAGAGAAGACTTCTGACTATTTGTGGGGGAAGGGATGAAATGTTAATTCAAAGATGGACCTACCCTCATATATGGTACATTCATCTATGCTGAAAGTCGTCTTTAGCTTTTCATGGGGCTTCCTGTCATGGCTTCAAAGATAGTTGTTTCTCGTACTGGATTTTACCTGCAATCTCCTGCACGCTTTATAACACAAAAACTGTTTCTACAAATGTTTGATTCCACAACATTATGGAATCTAATTTAGGTACATTACATATACTCATGTTGAAAAGTTTAACAATCTCAAATTTAGCATATCAAAGAACGCATTGTGCTCACTATTGATTTGTAGCACCATTTATATGATCTACAATTTTCATTTATCATTATGCATTGTTGATTTTCATTCTTACATGGAAACTTCCATCTTTTAAGCAAAATATTACCAGCAAGAAATGTCTCCTATTATTCTATTAGCTTTTATAGTAATATTTAATATTATCCATACTCAAACAGATCATCTTATATATTTTCCTTGACATCTGTCGTGCATACTCCTTTCACTTTTTATTTTCTTATTTGTTCTACTGTTTCCTTTTCCTAACTCTATCTTGACAAGTTCACTTTCTGCTTTATCCCCTAATGTTAACTTCATCGATAAATCTTAAATGTTACATGTGGCATTGCTTTCAAACAACTTCTATCTACTTCTTGCAGAATCCTTATCTCATTGCTATACTTCCATCTGGTTTTCAAATAAAATTATGTAGCTGCAATAAAAACTGTATTTTACTTTATTTCTGAAGTTTCTTTTAACAGCCATTTAATTAGCTATCATTTCTTAGATATCAGCTACCATAATACTAATGAGGGCAAGAGCCTGACACGTTAAAATTAAGTGATTTTGATAAAGATGAGGCAATTTGATCCTCCAGTTTGAGCATTGCGTGAGATGCTGACAATCCCTTCATGGAGAAACCTTTAAATCAAAATGTGTATCAGAAGAAGACACAATGAATGGACATTACAACAAGGCATATGGAAAACAGTTTAAGGACATAAGTAAATAAATGGGTGGGATAGACAAAAGCTCCAAAAGCTGTCACCAGCAATATTCATGGCAATTTTCTACTCAAATTTTTATATTTCTCTTAATGTTTATAGTTTTGCTTTAGAATTTCCCTGTTTTTATAGAATTTATCCCTATATCAATGTTCCGCAGATAACAGTTATATTAAAAAAAGAAAATACAGAAACAACTGAAACACATATTTCTGTCATCCTTTAATATATAAGCTACACAAATTCTTAGACTCTCCCACCTCCAGTGTCAAATGCCATTAGATTCAAACAATGCCTATAAATTATGTTTTTTAATTTAATGAACAAACTAACTTAACTGATGGTATAGCAAATACATCAAAATGATTGTCAAAACTGCAGCCTAACTTACATTAAAATTTTTATGTAATGCAAATATCTTAATAAATAAGGTTAATAAACAGTTAATCCTCTACTCTCGGCAAGGGAGATATATAAGACCAGTAAAATAAGTATAGAAACATATACCTCTTTCAGCTTCTGCAAAAGTTCTGGAATGCCACCAACTCGACTTGAATATCGTTGATAATCTCTCCTTTCCAACACTAGCTGCAGCAATTCAGGGTCCCCAGTTGCAACTGCTTCTTGTACCACTGTACAGAAACCAAACAAAAAAATACATTTGAGTTAAATTAATGGTTTATAATTTTTCTTCTTTAATGAACCTGTAGCTCATTGGTCAAGACTAGATGACTTCCATTGGCTTCCATTAAAATAAATGTGACATTTGTAGCTTGCAAAGCAGCTAATGAGAAAATTTCTTTTGGGGGCTATAGTTTCCCTCTACATTCTGTTAATTGCTTTATCATTCTAATTCCCACTATAAACCTTCAGTAATGATGCTGGGATTGAAATTAGACTATATCACAGAATTCATATTGGAATCTACTAACACTTCTTCCACTTCTGAAATTATGATACTTTGCTACTCTGATAACTGCACTTCAGGAAATTGTGACTCTATTTATATTATTATTATTATTATTATTATTATTGCTGTTGTTATAAATTAGTAGATCAGTCAAAAACTGATGTGTTTGAAAAGAAGGAAGAGAAAAAAGTATATTTCTTTAGATCTACTTCTAGCAACCTGGAAATGTAATAGGAATAAATGTTTTCCCATTTCAAAAAATGGAATAGATGGTAGATGAGCTTGAAAAGAAGGTGCAGGAATAGAAGGATAAGAGTACAATAGTTATGGCACCTCACACGTATGTAAATGACAATGCAGTTCAAATTACATATTACATTTAGCAACAATATTTCCATAGCAGATATTTTCCAATGTGTTTTTGAGCAGTTGCTGCTCATTATCTATATTCATATGCACACACTTCTTGCGATCCATTATTATAGGGTGAATCTGAACTCCACCAACAAACTTTCACAATTTGTTCAGGGATGTTTTCTGAATATACTGATACAAGGAACCTTCTGATGGCCCATTGCTTTCATTTTGTTTAACTCAACTACCTTTGTATCTCTTTATTTGGAATATGATTGTTTCCAAACAAAACACAATCTTTCACTGCTGTAGTAGAGCATAGTATTACATGTTTTCAGTGCAGTGCAGTCTGCCACCAGAATCCTGCTCAGTTCTGCCCCAGCTTTTGTTTCCTGAAGTATATTACTTTATAGTATGTTGTTTGTGATAACTGTTGATTTGGTTTATTTACAGACGCTCTTTAACATACAGAGGTCATCAGCGGCCCATTCTATTCATGGCGTGAAATGGCTGACAAATTTTGCTCAGTGGCTCTTATTTCAGACTTGAGGTTGTTTTTTGTGCCG
Organism: Metallyticus violacea; assembly: GCA_030762175.1. Lineage (NCBI taxonomy): Eukaryota > Metazoa > Arthropoda > Insecta > Mantodea > Metallyticidae > Metallyticus > Metallyticus violacea. The sequence continues at coordinate 93,914,980 of CM060839.1, forward strand.
TAAATATGTGACATGGGACCCATGGCTTTACTTCCCTTCCGAAGGTAGCCATACTTAGGATTTTTACGCCAAGAAAAATCCATCGATTCTGGCTGGCTTTGAACCCGCGGACTTGAGTTTAGAAGACAAATTTGGTTGCCACTACACCACCAGGAATGACGTTAGTGATAACAGTATTGATAAATTTGCTCATGAAGAATTAGCCCATTCACAACTTGTCTACGGTTTCACTCAATGGAATGGAAGAGCGGCACAACAATGCTTTGCAGAGCTCTTCCCGCAATGACAGTAATTTTATCACATATTTGCAGCTGTACATAGGCGACTGAAAGAACCTGGGCCCTTCACTGTTAGTATGAGATATTATCCAGTAATAAGCCACTGGAGACCATGGGTTCCTTATATCAAAACACTCAGAAAAGATTCCTGAACAACTTTGAAAGTTTGTCAGTAGAGTTTGGATTCACCCTGGTAAATATGGTGAAAACAGAAGTAAATGATGACAATGCATATAAACATCAAAGCTCTGTACCATTCAGTTGAATATGTTCATAAATTGGTTGCCCGCCATGCAACCACAACAAGCTCAATAATCATAGATTTACAAAAAAATCCAGAGCTCAGCTGTGGATTTTCTAAGGCTAGGTTGTTGCTAATCTGCTATTATGAATAAAACTTTCTTTTTGTCCATTTTAGTAATTTTTACTTCCTTTTTTTAACACATAGGGAAGAGAGAATAATAGCAAATAAAAAAAATGTATAGAGAATATAATGAATTTAACAAAGAAATCCAGGTTTAAAATGGTAATGATCATTCAGCAGTGAGAATAGTTCTTCTGGAGTGTTTTAAAGACCCTTCCTTGCTAATACAGTTTCTTTTTTCTAGTAAAAAAACCTAGAGAAGGACATAACATTACTAAAAAACAATTCAACATCCGAAAGAACTTAATATATGGGAAAAAATTTACATAAAAAAATATGAATACAAACTTATGAATTTTGATATACCGGAAGCAGACAACATATTGTTTAAGTTCATTAACAGACCACCAGAGCAAACATAGCAACATACATGCCTTGCTGAAATTGACTCCTCAGTCATCGTTTTGGTTGACAATGTGAGGAATGTACCTCACGAAACATGTAGCAAAATTACTTTTATAAGTGTGTTTGTGAAACTTAAAGAGAGTTTTAATGTGACGACATGATTTTTAGCGTTTTACTTTAAATCAAAATAAGATTAACAAAAGTTTCACTGTGTGGATTCCGACATTCCGTAACATAATAAAACCTATATTTATATACAGGGTCTTCATTCCACTATGCAACTAGACATTGATTTTGCTAACAGGAAGTTATTGCATAAAGCCTTGCCAACTGCTGAGGGAAATCATGTTGCATGGTGAAAACTCATAGCACACATTTTTAATTTTTTAAACTATTTATGCAAATTTACTAGTAGAAAATAGTACTTAATATTGGGCTCAACATTGTAATAAATGTCCAAAGTACCTATCCTCTGCTAAACAACATGTCTGAATCCTTTTGAAAAGATTTTGAGAGACTCACCTCAATTCATCTTCCAAACATTACAAACTGTTTCCCAGACATTTTGTTTCAGCACCTCCATGGGCTTTGTTTTAAGAACAACAGTAATTTATTTGGACAAAGATGCAGCAGCTGAGTGGCTTTATATGCACTGCTGGCAGATACATCAATTTGCTGGGGTAATCACGTTAAAGACATTCAAGGAGAAGTTTCTATTTGACAGCCCATTTATCATGCTAATTATCTGTCAAAACCTGGCTTTTTAGTTTCAACTTCTTGCAAATGAAAACGTCTTGCATTTCAACGCTGTTCACTAATTTAAAAGCTGCACTTTCTGATGGTAAGGTTACTCCTGGAAATTTAGCAAAAATTCTGACCAACAGTACTTGTACATTTTCTCTTGCATATAACAATCATAAATAAATATTTTTTTACAACATATATCTCACTCTCAGCATACCGCAATGGGTGGCCAAGGTCATTAAGCATGGACTCATATGGGAGGTCTGTGGTTTGATTCCCACCAGGACTGTCCTAACTGACTTAGGTTTTCCTCAGTTCTTATAAATTTAGGCCTGGTGCATTTCCTTTCTTTAAAAAGAGTTCCTTTCCAAATTTATCATTTCATTTCATGATCACCAGTGTCCACCATCTATGATGCCCCAGTGAAAATGAGTGTTAAACATATAAAAATAAATAAAAAACACAGTATATTGCACAATGCAAGTACAAAGTCTAATACACACTTTTTAAAGAAATTCAATTGAAACACTTGGTGTGATAAATGAAACTGAGCAAGCTCAATTGCCTGCACCTGAACTTTGACTTCAGTTTTACTGGAAATTGTGCATCTACAGAAGGTTAACATTTTCCACTAGCATAAACCAACTCCAATTTAGGAGCAGAATGAGGGCTCAATATATGTGGACAAAACCAGTTAATAAGAACAAGATGTTTAAATTTAATACTTAAATATAAAAAAACTATATGCACAAAAACAATATATCAGATAGCTGTGTATCATTCTTAATACAAGTGGATATTGGTAAGTTCATAGCCTAACATAGAAAATTGAATTACATTTCAAAACAAATTTTAATTTATTCAACCTTTTAACTCTATATACTTTGCTTAAGTTCACAAAAGATTTCAACGCCTCTTAAAAAAATTGTTTTTCTAACTCTGCAAATCACATTTACACAGTACTTATCACTGCTTTATTCAATGAAAATTTCTTCCCTTTTAAATATATGTTTAGCTTTGAAGGAACTTAATCTGGCAAATAGGGAGAATGGTGAATTAATTCAAATCAATTTTATAAATTTTCTGTATTGCAATCAGGGACTTGTGAGTGAGTGCATTGTTTTGCTAAAAATGCATACCTTTAGAATTTTTCCCAGCATTTTTCCAAAGCGGGATCAGTTATGCAAAATAATATGGCCCCTTCACTATTGTTTATGAATCAAAATAATGGATCCATGTTTCATTCACACTTACATTAAGGACAAAAAAGTTGGGAGAATCATCTTAAAAAATGATGACAAACTGACTTGGAAGTTGTCATTTTGAGTTATTTGCGATCAGCATTCAGGCATTTTGGGATCCATTTAGCAGTGATTTTCTCATACCCAAATCATGATGTTACAGACTTGTTATAGGAAATGTTCAAACAAATGTTGGCTGCTATGTGTTTCAGCCCAATTCGCCAAACCTCCAAAATCATATCATGCACAGCAGCAAAATTTTGGAAGTGAGCGCGAAATGGGTCTTCCAACATGATCATCTTTGACAAAATCATATCATGCACAGCAGCAAAATTTTGGAAGTGAGCGCGAAATGGATCTTCCAACATGATCATCTTTGAATCTCTGTTCTCTTACACTGCAACTCAATTTTTATAGTGGTGTATGAAACACAATGCTTCTTTAATGTATCCACTATATTCACATAAACATCCTTACTGGACAAGTTTTTTAAAATAAATACTTTATCACCAAATGGTACTCAATTTTTCCAAAATTCAGATTATATTTATTTTAAAAAGTCACAATATAAAATCAACTGCATTTGTAATCACCAAAATTGGAGAAACCATTTACAAAACAACTTGTTGTCATGGTAATTGCTTTCAGTTCTGTTGATGGGAAGGATCCCAGGCTAAGAACTTATCAATACCCCCTTGTAGATGTGCAAGAGAGAGCATGTATGCATATAATTGTACTTATTTTTTGAATAGTATTTAATGCCTGTTTTAACTACTGAAGCATTACAGACAGTGGATACTGATGATACACGAAATAAAATTATAAATTCGGAAGTAAGTATTCTGAGCTTAAATTAAGATACCCTCCAGGCATTGCCATTGATGAAGACTGAGGGGGAAAAAAAAAAATCTCAGTCATGGAGAAGATCCTGGCAGGATTTGAACCTTTCATTCACTAGTTTATGTCTTAGAGACATCAATCACCTGTGTTGACATCTAAATTTACAAACAAAAACAGATTTATATAAAGCCCTTAAGGTGAATTTACGTGAAAATACTTGAGTGATGAAAATATTGCAAAGAAAACATTTCTCTTAATTACTTTTGGTCTATCCCTTATATTAGATGTATGGACTCCAAAATACTACAATAATACAGCACATGTAAAAATAAAAAGAAGTTTTTTATGCATGTAAGATGGACTGTTGAGGACCAAAGTGGTACTGCATCTTTTTGTTGCATTTATTGCACTAAATCAGTGCTTGAAATTTGACAGTAAGTTCCATTAATGTTGTATAATAAATTGTCATATGGTAATAGTGCAGCATTTATTCATAAGTTGCAGTTCTTTAAACATTCCTGTATAGGATATTTGAATGTAACAAAAGAGATTAACAGTTATTTTACAGTAAATGGGTGATTGAGGGAAAAATGGCCATGTTCAGGTAAGTAGTACATTACATTTGTTGATCAACTGAATGAGAGGGTATACAAGTAAGTGATTTGAGTTAATTTTTATTTTCTTGAATCAGTTGTAACATACATTTAGGTTTTTAATTTACTATTAAAATTATTATGTTAGAAGATGTATAATTTCAAGATAGCTCTGCAAGAATCTAGGAAACAGTTTTTGTAAGACAAAGGCAGTAGTAATGGAGAATACAGCAAGATGTAAATATTTTGGTTATGGAAAGTGTTATGCACACAGTACTTGCTATTTACTGCTAAAGGAGTAAGCAAATCAGATGCACTACTTTAGAAGTGATTGATGGAGTAGAAAAGTTATCTAACCATTATGATCTGAGGAAAAATATACATACTTTGGGAAATATTCAAGCAAACCGATTAGCAGGTAAAGGACATGTGTTATAATATGTGCCTTTTTATCCTATGTTGTTGTTACATCTTCCAAGTCATTGTTTAGTGGCAAAATCATGTCCATACAAGATTGAGAAAAATGTGGATGGTCAAGAAAACTGTAAACGCAGTAGCTTACCTTAAACAAAAATTTATTTTGTCAAATATAGAGCATTACTTCCGTGGATCACATCAACGGAAGTTCAAGTACAGTAATATTTCATTAAATTTACCCACTGTAGTTCTGATAATGTCTTACTACTTTCACAAAGACCTGTCTGTATATTGAGTGGCAGTATATGACTTTGGTATGCAGCCTATCTGAGACTGCACCTCCACCAATGACAATGGTTTACATGGCAATAAATACACATCACATTGCAACATAGTTATAATGTTGCAATCTATATCAGTGCCTGCAGTTCCACTGAGATCATCTATTTCTACTCCTAAAATACTGTTAAGCTTTGTAATTATAAATTCTTTGTACACCTTTTCTCCACATTCTGTATATACAAAAATTGGAGCATTATTTAATTCTAAGAATTATTTTACTGAGAATGATAAAGGTATTTTGCAATGAATGATATTAGCCATATATTCAACACTGTGTGTTCTTGTTCATTGTTACTTTACATAATTACCTGTCCAACCCTCCCTGTTTTCTGTATTGACATTTGTCGTATGTTGCAGAAGTGTACGAGCAGACTCCAAATGACCCAGGGTGACAGCCAGCATAAGAGGACTGCGTCCTCTGGCATCTCGTTTCTCTTTGTCATGCTGTAAACACAAAATAAGATTCAACAGTTCCATTTCTTGTTTAAATACTTTTAAATACAACCGAGCCATATACCAATGAAAATGGCATTTGCCAGATTAAAATACATGATTAAATTTTTCAGTGTCTGTAATTCATTCTACTTTGTAATGCTGCTTTAGAGTCACTTAAAATAACACTTCTTTTATTTATGTTAGGTCTATACAGTAGATTTTGTAAAGCTGCGCTAATGATCATTATTTCACCATCAAAATTGTTAGCATACTGTTCCAAAGGTTTCAGAGAATTCTTTACAGTATATTCCGAAGCGTGCTTCTCCATTTATACGAAATCCATCTGTATATACTGCTCACTGTGTAAGGACGTGAATACTATCTTAAACAAAGAACATCTACTGAAATGCAGCCAACTGGATAGAAACAAACAAATGAAAAATATTTTGGAAGCTATTTATTGGGAAACTACGAAAATATTGATAAATATCAGCATCCCCAATGGCCACTAGCAACCATTTTTCAGTGTCTGAGATACCTACATGACCCCTAATATTGTCTCAGTTCTTTGAGAAATGAGATGAAGATTAAATAATTTCTATATCAACAATAAGTACTATATCTCTCTGCGACAAAGATAGTAAAGAATTTGTTTATCAATGAAACCATTCCAATTTCATTTCTTGATGTTGAAACTTATCTATGAATTTTCTGGACTTCTTTTTCGCCTTGAAAACAAGAATAAAGTAAATGACAATTGCATTTCCATGCTGAAGTGTTCAGGTTTCATCTATATGGTCATTAATTCACATGGTTCATTATTCCTAAAACCTTTAGTGATTGCATAGCATGTAAAAGCTTACAAATAATATACACAACAAAATATATATAATGCTAAGTATATTCCTGTCCTGTGCCAATTTCAGAGAGATTGGATAAGAAATTCTCAAAACAATGTCACCTTAATAGCTAAACAATTGGTGTAGATGATTTCCAATATAAAATCACATTAATTATTATTAAGACATACCAATTTTTTAAATCAATATTTTCTTTTAACCATATGGTCAGTCACACATGACATTAAAACAAGCATTAATTGTCACGTGACTCATTCACAGTAGGCATATGGCTTCTTTACTTCCTCTTGAGGTGCATGTTAAAAGGCTTCTAATCTAATTCCACAACAAGGAAAAGGCATAACTAATATAAAAAATAAAGAGTTTCTATTAAGCTGTATGGCATTTCTGAATAGCAATCTGAAAATCACTTAAACTTGATTAATGTTTACATTTAAAAGACCGAACAAATGAAAACAAACATATTTTGCATGCTTAACACCAAAATCTTATATAATACCTTTAATATTCTGTCACAATTAAAAAACAACCATGTTAAATCAGCATATATACACTATTATCTTACTTTATCTTTAAGCTGAGGCTTTCAGGTTAGTTAGGTAGTTATTTTGTTATATTTGGAGCAATATATATGGATTTTATAGTACCTATATATATATATATATATATATATATATATATATATATAAACCTATTTATTTAAACTTTTAATATGTTTTAATATGTTCTTTATACAGTTCTTCTAACAGTTTTCATGCAAAAATTCACCAAAGATACTGTACTTTAAATCCTTTTTACAGAGACTCCTGAACCCCTTCTAGAAATCTGAACTTGTAGCTGATTTTAAAGCTATATTTTGCCAAATATAATGATTTTAAACATAGATATTAAATTAAAACATTAGAAGAAAAGCTGTTTTAATCATATTTGAATGTTTACCCATAAAGGTAATGATTCTGGTGTTTGAAGCCTGTTTTTATTACTGAGGCGCCATAGGCAGATATGGCAAAATGGCAAATTATTAAGACAAATAAATATAGTTTTTAGAGCTTTTAGATTTGTATTTAAAGGTAAAAGAGCAAAGAAAAAAATGATTTCACATCTAGAAAGAGAGTATTTATATCAGTATTATATGCTGATAAGTTGTCACTCAATCAAAACTGCATAGCTGATTTCTTGCTCAGTCTCACATGGATGCAACTAACAACACCCATGTATTCCAAATAAAGTTTTGGTGGAGCATCAAAATAACATTGAACAATTTTTCAGTGTGACAGAGAGAGCAATCAGCTGATATTTTTGCTTGTACTGTTTTCTGCGGAGAAGTTACTAAAATATGACTTAATTTATTTATGTACCTATTGAAATGTTATATTAAATATGGACACATATTTTTATATAATAAGTGCTTTATAACCTATTATACCAACTTTCTTTAAATGTTTAACATTAATTTTTTGGTGCTTATGTGCTTCAAAATGGTTGATTTTTGCAAATATGCAACAATAAATTTATTGCAATAAAACAAGTAAATTAACAAACTTAAAGAAAACAGCCTTCACATTATCATGTATCTGTTAATGCTGTACATTTTTTCAAGGCAGCACTAATTTGTAAGTTTTCTTGTTATCTGATTTCATATGGAATGGGCCATATTTGAATTCCACAATTAAGAATGCTTGGTGCATGTCTTGAATAGACATTCTGCCTGCCTTTTTCTACCATTTGAAATTTGTAAATATCAGCAGCATATTGATCACCCAAAGAGTAAAAACAATGTTTTAGATAAGAATATTTGCATAACAAACTATTACTTTATGTGCAAAGATTAAAATAGATCACTGTGTCATCATCATCATCATCATCATCATCATCATCATCATCATCCCTTTGCTACATGTCAGGCTTATTAATATAAGGAAAATAAATAACCTCAATCCCTTCCTCCCTTTCTGTGTCTATCTCCTACAAATATTAAAAAAAACAACAGTCATTCTTTAATTTTTTTCTATTTCTGTTTTTCGCGCTTCTTTTATGCCATCAATTTGCTTGTGGCTTAATAAATATTCAGTTGCTGGCCTTCAGAATCTTATTTCTAATGATTTTTTTCCTTTTTATTTATTTCTTTATTTTTGCTAAATTTTAGTACTAAAACTGAGTAGCTGCATTAATTATAAAAACTAATTTGCAACTCTAAAGTTTTCCAACCAATTATTTCTACTACATATACATACACACACGCACACATACATATATATTGGAATTTATGGAGTTTACTAACAATGTTCCTAATCTTTAAAACAGCACTTATTTCATTAGTCACATAACTTACACAATGAATTCTCATTTTATAATTATTTTCTTTTAAACTGCAAAAATATTTTTTATAATTTAAATATTTGCAAATCATATTCATGAAGGTTAATCAATACATGTATTTTCATTTGTGGATAATTTTCTATAGCTATTATTATTATTGTTGTTGTTTTTGTTGTCATTGCTGTTGTTACTACTGCATACAAATATAACCAATGAAATGCTCACTAATCATAAAATATATTTGAACTGTTTTCTGCCTTTTCTATCTTGGGTATTGCTCCTGTATTAATGAAATAAAATTGGATATTCAAGATTTACTACCTCATTTGTTTCTAAACTATGCAATCCAATTTTACTTTATACATGTTTACTACTGTTGATAGCTTTTGAGTTTACAAGATAAGAGAAAACAGACTACATATCCTAAAAAGAATCAAATGATGTACTTTATTTCAGCCCAACATTGGCAATGGGTGGTTACATCTAACAGCCATGCTCAAACGATTTCTGCATGGGTGCATAAATGGTAGACCTGTGTTTAATTCCCACTAGGACTTCCTCTGACTGAAGATTTTTCCAAGTTTTTGTCTGTGCTCATCAATGGCAAATGAGGAGAGAGTTACTCTAAACTTAGGCCTGGAATGCTTCCTTCCCCAAAACAAAAAATCCTTTACTAATTATCATTCATTCTATGTACCATTAGTGTTCACTGACTGTGATGCCTCAGTAGTAAAAATGCTAATTTAAAAAAAAAAAATTATTCTCACTTCCTTTGTGTATTATCTGTTAATTACTAGTATTGTCACTTATAATGAAGGGCTTTTCTATAGTTTTCACTTCTTGTTATTTTGAAAAATACTTATGGTAACTAAACAATTACTACTAATAGTTATCCCAGTTAAGCTGGGACAAACTGATTAATAGTTGCATGATGATGACTCAGCAGATAAGGTTGCATGGAAAGCATCAGTGTGTGCCTTTCATATATAGTACCACAGTAAGCAACAGATAATTGCTAATGATTTCAAAAGTTTTGAATCAGTGGCAATGGTACAGTGTATAGCTTTACGACGCCAACTACAGTCTGTCAATGATAGCTGCATTGTAAAAAGAAGGATCTTATCATCAGCAAATGATGTGTGAGACACATAATCCAAATGAACAAGAATGGATTCTTAACTGAAGACAATGCACTAAAGAAACTGATCAGACAGTGAGCACAGCCATATCAGAACAAAACAATAATGAAACAGATCAAGATAAGAGAAAACCTGCCAATGCTTAAGTAAACTGATTAAAACAATGACATAAAGCTTTGGAGATATACAAAAAGAACAAAGCATCAAAGAATGGCTTACCAATGCTAGAAAATTATACAAATGCCACCTATAGGTGATAAATGGGAGCTAATAGTTACTTTGGATGAATTATGATACTTGGGTTGAATTTCTGACACTGGAATTTCACTAACTTTTTTATATTCAAGTGTCAAAAATCCAACCAAATATAATAATAAAATAACTTCACTGTTAAAAGTCTTTCTAAGTAAAACTACTTTGGATGAAGTACTGATATATTTGAATGACATAATCAAACCTGCATTATTTATTACTGCCCAAAGTACTTAAATGGGTATTCCAATTCCATCCAGGAACATAAAAGTTCTCAGGAGATTCGTGATCATTACAGGCTACTGTGCTTGTGGAAAACCCAGGGTCTTCAAAATCGGAAATAATGTGAGGACCAATGTAACCTACTTCCAGGAGGATATAACATACATTTTCCACAAACAGATTCTCTCTTGTATGGTCACAACATGCCATAAATAAGGATGCATATTGATAATGCACTCACTCACACTGTCAAATCATCCCTTAAGTATTATTATCACCAGAAAGAAGCCGAGACAAGTCCATGTGATACCTATTAGTATAATAACTGTCAAGTTGTCAGGTCCCTCACCCATGGGTTTCTATTTATAGTTTGTTGAAAAGAGTCCCAGCGCCAATGAGAGTTTTTGAAAAGTTTACTAGGAGATCTGAGCTAATATATCCTTCCTAAACTAGTTGCAGATTTCTCCAATGGAAACTGATGCTTAGGGTAGCAATCCATGCTTGTGGCTATCACATCAAACAGGTAGTGGAAGAAGGGAGTCCTGTCGCCACATTAAAACCATTCCAACTAAACTAGGACAACCCTCTATACTATGTGCTACAGTCACTCAATGCTTCCTTCACACCTGCTGTCATTGTTGACTAAATTTCCAATCAAATTCGAAAAATGACAATTGGAATGTTAAAGTATACAACTTTTTATACATTTATAATGCAAAACTAAAATTATTTGTATGTTACTTATTAAATTAACTGTTAAATTAAACTAGTTATATTTTCAAAAGCTTAATATTCTCTACAAGAACTTCAAAGTTTTTTCCCTCTCAGCCATGATATTGAATCAGTGCACTTAATTTCTACTACTAATGTGTTGACAGTTTATTTAGGGAAAGAATATGGATGATGACAGTTCAGAAATACAAATGAATTACCTTTACACTTTTTCAAAAACAATACCAAAATATATATGTAAAGATTCTCAAACAGGGAACACCTTTTTCATCAAAATCCCAAATAACTCCTTCAGAACTAAGGCAGTTTAAGGCATTTCATAGAGCTTTTTCCAGTAGTTTAGATGAAAAGCTCTTTACAAATGAAGAATACAAGCTTTTCCCAATTTAAGAGAAACTCCAAGGATCAAACTTGCTTTGAAAAATACTCCAAGTTATTTTTTTAAATTTTACTACCGTGGCATCACAGGTGGTGGAGAATGATGCTTGAGATGAAGTCATAGATTGGAAAGGGAATTACTTTAGGAAAGAAGTATTCCAGGTTAAGTTTAGGATATCTTCGCAGCATTTGCTTTTGATCATAACTAGAAAAACCTGAAAAAAACATAACTAGTCATAGAGAACGATCCTGGCAGGATACCAACTACAGACCTTCTGCTCATGGGTGGTGAGCTTTGCCATCTGAGTTGATGTAGTCCTCAATTAATGTTTCAGAATTACTGTTTGTACTACTGATCCATGCTGGTATAGTGACTTTCATGGCATGTTTTTCTTAAACTTGTTAATGGCATCAACTTTGTCAGGTAATTTATCACACAATAAAAGATTTTTATGTCTCTCTTGTTGTTTACTTCATTAATCAATCAACCGCCACGGGTAGCCGAGGTCGTTAAGATGCGGACTCATGAGTGGGAGGTCTGGGGTTTGAATCCCATCCAAGACTGTCCTCCTTGACTGAGGTTTTTTCCAGGTTTTCCTCAGTCTCATAAATGGCAAATGCTGGGGAGGTACCCTAAACTTAGGCCTGGAATGATTCCTTCCTTAAATATTAATCCTTTCTCAATATATCATTTCATCTCATTTATCACCAGTGTCCATCGCCTGTGGTGCCTCTGTAGCAAAAACGGGCATTAAACACTATTCATTTGTTCATCAATCAAATTGAGGAGTCAAACTACTTTTCAACCGGCAAGTTTTAAGCATTTGTTTTATACAATGTAAGAGTAGTAAATATTAAAATAAAGGAAAGTTCAGCTTGGCGATTCGAGAAGTTTTCATTATTTGACAAAAAGCATGAATTCTTACTAAAAGAACTGACCCTGCATGATAAGTTATTCAAACTCTATGATGAAAGGAAATTCTTACAGAAAAATTCAACTAGAACTGCAGAGAAGGAAAAAAGAAAGAATATTTTTTTTGGAAATTATGGATGATCTTTTTGACTTATCTTATTCAAATGCTTTCGGAGAGATGAAAAATGAAGAGATTTTTCAATGCTACAGTGCCAAAAGGGATGACCAGGCTGTATGGTTGGAGTAGGTCCAAAACTAAAACACAAAAATGAGCATTGAACGGCCAGGATAAAAAGGAATTATGAAAAAAATGGAAATTTTGCTACTTGTCAGCTTGCCACATAAAAAATTGATGATTCAGCATCAAGCAGCCAAAGCTGTGATGGTGGTGATGACAGTGAAAATTCCTTGTCATCTATCCGAAAGCATCTGAATGAGATATGTCAAAGAGATTGTCCATAATTTCCACAAAAATATATTTTTTCTTTTTCGTTGTTTCCCTCTAGTTATAAATTATCAGGATATTGATCCACAAATCGGCAACACTGAAGCAATTTTTTTTTACAACTATCTCTGACACTTAGTTCCCAAACCTGCAGCTCTATTCTTATTAATTGATGATGACATCCACCAGTGGTGAATGCAAATATGACTGAAATTATGCTCGAAGCAGACAAAGGTGAAGAGGAAGAAGTAAAAATCAACTGAAGAAATACATTCTGCACCAAAATTATTTTTCTTCCTTTATGAACATCCAGTTTTCATCTTTTGCAACTCCTGGTACAAAAATTTTCTATCAGTATCGATTTCCTTGACAATGATCCTTCAACTTGGAAGGATTATCCTGGTTACAAAAGTGGAATTGAAAAACTGAATTCACAACTGAATATGTTGTCGTGAATGATGTTGTGGAAAAGAAGTCAAACTCATTCAGGATTAGAATAACATTCTCACAAAAGATGAAACTGAGAAACAAATTGTTTTACAGATCATTGCCAGAGACAGTAAAAATACCCAATTGCTATTAAATGCTCTCTTAGGAAAAAATAATGTTCAATGTTCATTCGTTTACATAATGTTTTGATTCTATAGAAATTACTGTTGTGAAAAAAAGGTGTTTCTCTTATAGAAGTTGTATACATTACTAAAAAACTTATTATTTCTTAAATTTCTCATGTTATTTCAGGAATTTTTACATTACATTTGGGGAAATTTCATTCAGAATGTTTTTAAATGATTACTGGGGTTACCTGAATGTACACATAAATTTCTCTAAGAAGAAAAAATAAAATGATTGAGACATGGAAGTATGTACTGCTTTTGTACAGAATTAATCTTTGCATATACTATGTTGCACCTTCAAAGCATTTGTGGGTCACCAAGCAGTTATATATTGAGCTGAAAGATCTTTTTTTGTTGATTAGAAGAAGATAGAGAGATGGGAGCTAAACTTTTAGAAAATTGAAAAATAAGGGTCACCCTAATACCCATGATGCTGAGTCCATCAGAGACTGCCACAGAAGCACCTTGGAATCCAGCCACCACAATGAGTAGTCGGTCAACAGCTGATGATGGAGCGATTAAAGCCGAAACATGTATTAATTTTACTTAAATGTAAAATTGGAACTTAAACACAGTGAAGCCAATCATATTAATGGATATCATTGTATGATTAGTTGAACTACACACTCTTAAAGCTTCACTTACTTTTTATAAATGTATGGAACCGGTTTCGAGAACATTTGTTCCCATCTTCAGCCATGCTAAGGTTCAACTGTCGGATCATTCGTTGAGCTGTGGGAATGTATATTCTGCTCTGGTGGCGGTGTGATAAACTTGTAGTTTATGTTTTCATCCCCGACAATGTCGAAGTTCATTATGCTGTTTTTGTATTTGTAGATGTAGATTTTCTCCCAGGTTGCTAATTCCGTAGGTCCTTGTACTGATTTTAATAATTTTGTTTTATTTATTATGTCGTGATTTTGTGTCCAAAAATGATATGCTACTGCTGATTTCTCTATTTGCTTGTACTTTATGTTCCTGAAATGTTCCTTTAACCGTGTGCCAATGTTTCTCTTTGTTTTCCCTATGTAGATTTTTTCACATTCTGCACAGTTTATTTTGTAAATACCTGATTTTTCTTCTTGTGGAATACTGTCATTAACATTATCTATCAGCAAATTTTGAACATTAAATCTATTAATCGGTGCCAACCTGATATTAAAATCTTTAAGAATATTCTGAAATTTTTTTGTGGCCCATGGATGATATGTGAATTTTTTAAAAATAAGTTTATCTTTTTTTGCTGAAAGTGTTGTGGTTTCTTTGATATGTTTTTGTCTCTTGAATTTCTGCACCTTTTTATGTACTAGTTCTTTTTTAAAACCATTTTTAACTGCTGTTTCTTCTATTTGTTTGTATTCTTTAAAATATTCTTCTTTGCTAATTTGCTAAAAAAGATAAACTTATTAAACTTATTAAAAGATAAAAGATAAACTTATTTTTAAAAAATTCACATATCATCCATGGGCCACAAAAAAATTTCAGAATATTCTTAAAGATTTTAATATCAGGTTGGCACCGATTAATAGATTTAATGTTCAAAATTTGCTGATAGATAATGTTAATGACAGTATTCCACAAGAAGAAAAATCAGGTATTTACAAAATAAACTGTGCAGAATGTGAAAAAATCTACATAGGGAAAACAAAGAGAAACATTGGCACACGGTTAAAGGAACATTTCAGGAACATAAAGTACAAGCAAATAGAGAAATCAGCAGTAGCATATCATTTTTGGACACAAAATCACGACATAATAAATAAAACAAAATTATTAAAATCAGTACAAGGACCTACGGAATTAGCAACCTGGGAGAAAATCTACATCTACAAATACAAAAACAGCATAATGAACTTCGACATTGTCGGGGATGAAAACATAAACTACAAGTTTATCACACCGCCACCAGAGCAGAATATACATTCCCACAGCTCAACGAATGATCCGACAGTTGAACCTTAGCATGGCTGAAGATGGGAACAAATGTTCTCGAAACCGGTTCCATACATTTATAAAAAGTAAGTGAAGCTTTAAGAGTGTGTAGTTCAACTAATCATACAATGATATCCATTAACATGTATTAATGTTATATAAGTGAGTGGAGTTAGTGTGAATATATTTAATAAATTCCAATAGGACATATTACCACTTCATTGTCTATGGCTGCCTAAGAGTAATTAAAAAGAAAGAAAGATTGTTTGCCTAGCTATTAAAAAATACAATAAATGCACACTAGCTTGTGAATTGAGATTGTTTGGGACGGGAAGCTATAGCAAAAGTTATGCTTCCTGCTACCTACACTAATCTCTTCTCAGTGTTTATATCATAGACATCTTATAGGGAATTCCCAAGGATTATTAAAGACAATGCACTGAAATTCTCCTAATACAGTTTGCAGAATTTATTTCTTTAATAAAAATAGCTACTGTAGGAGCATAGCTTTTTAAATGTACTTTGAATTTAATTTTGTCAAATGTTAAAGAATAAAATTGGTGTATTAAAAATGATAATCATATCGCTGATTGTTATAACTACTGTGATAGTATACAAAAGAAGAGTGTGTTCACAATGTAAAATGTATTTTGATAAAAAATATCCTTATCTATAAAAGTTCATTAAATAGGAAAAGCACCATTAAGAATAATGGAGCTAAGTAATAAAATACGGAGCAAGAATATGTAATCCCCCCAAAAATTATATATAATTCTAGCAAATAATTAATCCAAATTTTAATTTTAAGCTAGAGCTAAGAAGTACAACTGGGAGCTGGAGAGATGGCTAGTGACAATGGGCTTTAACTGCCAAGTAAAACATTAGGCACTGCATGTATATCATCATCTATTCAAAGAGATTCAGTCCACTTCTTTGCATTAACAAAAGCAGAATATTAATAGTGAACAGTTGCACATTATTAATACATTCCTCTGACTAGCTCCAGCTCCCAGCAATAAATCTTTTACTAAAAACATCATCTTTTTCATTGATTGCAATAGAAACATTGAATAACTTAAAAAACTGCAATCATTTTACTGGAAGTAAAACAGATACTGTTATATTTACTGTGTTTAGAAGCTATTGACAGTGAAGTAACTGAAATATTCTACGTTGAATGTTTTTGAATGTTGACACATACTTCACTTAACATGGTTTTTAATTAGGACATGTTTTGGGAACTGCCGTTTCCATCTTCAGCTGTTGACTAATTGAAGTTTGTGTCAATATTTGGAAACATTCCATTTATCCCATTCTATTTAAAGGACTAAGCAAATACTGCTGCATAAGATAGATGAAAGTTATGATATTGTATATAAAGCTTCAGCAAAATTTATTATTCATTTCCAAAAATCTATTGATTTCATGTTATGTGATCAATTAATCTATCCTGCCAAATTAATTGCATTTCCTCAAGCAAAGAAGTGCTTACATAAAAGAATTCCAAAGCATAATTTCTGTTGAATATGGTATATTCAGTAATCACTATTCTGGCCATTTAACTGATGTTAACTAATAAATTGAATTCTGTATTACTGTGAAACATAACTTCACACAAGACATGAAATTATAAGTTACAATGTCCCTAGAATATAACTGTTACAATTTCAAAATACTGCTCAATATTATTCCATTAATTACAATTTGCACATCACAACTTTAAATGATATTAATAAACAACATGTCTTTACATGATTAATAAAAATTAAATTTTTCAGTTATAAAAATATCCTGTTTAACATTCCCTGTTTATGTTTACAATTTATGATATTACATATATACTATAAATGCAAGAAAGTAACTGTCATTACTAATAAATGTTTTCTGTACTAAATGTTTTATATACTATTTTGAATTCAATATTCAATATTATTGATATGATTATTACCTACTACTGTGTTACAGAAATTTACAATAAAAAAGCAAATATTGAAAAAAAAAAAAAAAAACATGCATTTGATTATCTCTTCTAAGTCGAAATACTTAGAACACTCTTTATGGTTTCACTTACATGTGAGTTACTCACGATATATTTCGTGAAACATTTGTCCAGATCATCAGCTGTTAAATGACTGTTGAATCATTTATAGAAGTTAGGTATTAATTCTTTGTTTATATATTTAAATTCTGTATATGATTGAGAAATAACTTATAGAATGCAAATTTATGAATTTAAACCATAGTTAGAACTCTGGGGTCCATAACAGCAAAAGATCTTTAAAAGAGGTTCATGGTTATGAAAAGTTTGAGAACTGATGATAAAGGCCATTATTTAGCACAGTCAATATTCTTACTCTTACTGTAGAGTAGATACATAATGCTCTAACAAGT
Source organism: Metallyticus violacea (assembly GCA_030762175.1). Taxonomy (NCBI): domain Eukaryota; kingdom Metazoa; phylum Arthropoda; class Insecta; order Mantodea; family Metallyticidae; genus Metallyticus; species Metallyticus violacea. Next base: position 93,932,839 of record CM060839.1, read on the forward strand.
TACTTTGTTTACAATTTTTGAAAATTTGCTGAAACTTGTAGTCATCCCATAAGTAAAACTTTTAAAACTTACCAAGAATAATAGGCTCGCCATCTTTTTGTAAGTGCAAACCAAATAAATATAACAATTGGCATAATTGGATTTCCTTATTAATTCACACACACACTAACCTAGACCAAAGCTCGAGTAAATCCTAGAAACTGGAGAATCCAGTAATTTCCTTTGGCTCACTAAGGCATAACAGTCTCTGCTCACCTCTTTTCAAAAGTACAAACCAAATAAATACAACATTCAACAAAAATGGAATTCCTAATCAATTTATATAAACACACACTAACCTAGATTAACCTTGAGATTTTTTGATTGATTTGGAACATTTATGGATCTCTTTAACATCACAGGTCATCAGCATCTTATTCATTTCACAGAGTGAAACTGCCAATAGATTTTGCTTAGAGGCCTTTTCTTTCAGGCTTGAGGTTCTTTTTTGTGCTATAAATCTATGATACAGGACCCATGGCTTAACTTCTCTTCCAAAGGAAGTCATACTTAGGGTTTCTATTTCCAAAAACATCCATCAACCTTGGCCAAGATTGAACCCACGATCTTGGGTCTACGAAGCAAGTGTGGTTACCACTATTTTATCAGTACCAACTGTAACTACTAACTCCGAGTGATTCATAGAAACTGATGGAATCAGCGGTTTATTACTTTTGTAAAAATGTCTTCACTTACTCTCCTTTTATAGAAGTTTAAATTGGCTCAGGTGCACAGAAGGGAAGTTTGAATGTGAAATGCATATATTGAAGAGTCAATTAAAATCAATACATAATTTAAATACTAGGCATGTTACTAAACTGAACAGACTAATAAATTTCCTAAAACTTTTTTCAGAAATGAAGCTATTACTCTGCGGTTTAAGCATATAACAGTCTTCCAGTTTGTTTGAAATTGCTATGTAATTTGCACAAATGCAAACTTCCAAGAAAAAAATTATATACACATTTTTTAATTGTTACATTTATATTATTATTATTATTATTATTATTATTATTATTATTATAACATGAAAGAATATTTTAATTCCAGTGCAGTATAACTAATTAATTTATCTTGCAATTAAACAAGGTCAGTATTTCCTAAATGTATTGTAATAAATAATGGGTTATAATGATGTACAGCATATTATTGTATATGTTATATACAATATATTGTACATGGTAGATTTGTTGTACTCTTATGTGATGGGTTTGATTGCTTAATTTGTTATATTGAGCTTTGTTCACCAGAGGATCTAAAGAACAAAAACATTATTTCTAATTCTACTGCTAAAGTATAGTACTGATGATATATACATGTACATTAACATGCACATAACAGAATTTATATGATGAATTTATAAATATAGCCTATATTATGAAGTGCTGGAGTTAACAGTCCCACTAATGGTAGTAACATGTTAATTTTAGTCCTATATTAGTGCACCTTCTGACACATACAAAAACATAACCTATATTGAAAACTGTAATAAACCGCATATTCAGGCAGCAAACCATATTCTTGATACAAACGAACAGAACTGCTGCATAAGAGGGAAAAACCTTTAGGTTATGTGCATATCAATTTATTTGATTTTCAACATTCACACCTACTGGATAAAAAGCCTACGTCAATTATTGTCTTCAACTGTACATTAACATAACACAAGCTGCCATTAATCTTAACACAACAACACTTGCTGCTCTCAAACAGCAACATAATTTTATAAGAACCGAGCACTAATTCTAACCTCACAAATTTATACCTTATTCAATTAACCACACACGTTGCTAGAACTACGAAGATGAACCGATGGATTTTACATTAAAGTGCCTCTATACTCCTGATTCTATACAACACTGGCTTGCTTCATCCATGACTTAACACCACTTTACAATATAATATAAAATAATGTAATGTAACATTTATCACTGGAGGAAAAATTGACACTTTTACTAACCACATTCTTTGACAATTCCTTGTCCAACTCTTTGTAGTCATTATTCCACACTAACCAATGTAAGGGATATTCACTTTTAATAAAGTCAATGGAAGGCATATCTCACGGTAAATATTTGTGATAAAAAATAAGTATTAAAGTAGATCAAGAGAAAAACACCTCTTGCACACGCATGTAAAGAAACCTTTCTGCTACACTTCTAAATTTTTCCATGGAGAACGGGGGTGGGGCATAAAATAAATGAACGTCTGTTAGAATCCATTTTAGCGATCTCTATGAACGGAATAACGTAGAGTTGGAAATACATCAAAATAGCCAGTATTATAGTACTTCTTGTCCTTTGTGAGTGTTCGTGGTTCTTGTCCTTTGTCAGCGTTCGTGTATGGAGCTTCAGAATAACACTATTTGCAAATTTTGATGTTACAAAACACTGAAATGCGACTGTTGAAGTTATACCAGACTCCTAACACTAATGTATGTTTAGGTGTGTCGTGGTATTGTGTAATTTTGAACTAATTTGTTTTTTAAGAGTATGCAAAGAAGTGGTTCATTCCTTCATTTTTTGATTACTTCTGTAAACAACCAAGCCTGTTCAAGTATGAGGCTTCGAACTTACACCCTTCGCTTTCGATTTTTAGACGACTGAGACAGGGAGCCAGAAAAATATAAATTGTTGCAATGGCATTAAATAAAATAAGTACAAATATTATTCATAACGAAACAAATAAAATTATGATACAAAAATAAAGTACCTTTAATATTTCATCAAAGGTCTTTTAGACCTCTAGTTTGTACGTAGTTGTTGAGCAGATTTGTATATTAATACTTTTAACAACCCTTATTTGGTTTAGTGTGGGTGAACTCGGTAAAATCACAATTATCTGGAGGGGAAAATGTACTGTTGACATCAAAAGTCAATTTCAAGGCATTATTTCAACTTTTCTTTTATTTTATATAAATATATTTTGCTGTGATGAAGACAGTAAAGAAAACCAGCAATTAAAAATACTTTTAAAAATAGGCACAAGTCTGTACGAGCAAATCAAGTTCAAACGCATCCTTTGTTATAAGACTAGTGCAACACTTTCTATAAAATCGAAATACTTAACATTCTGTCCATTAGAATCTCTAGAAATGAGGATCAGCCAGGAACACTTTATACTAAAACGAACTAGAGCTATAAGAAACATTGAGGCTCCGGATAAAAAAAATAACAGTGAGCCAGTTCGCGCTTCACTTTGTCGAAAGGAAATAGTTCATAAAGTTATTTAAGAATATATATTTTATAAATTTTATAAAATTATTTTAAAAACAAAGAAAACGAGCTGTCATTTTTTTATTTGTACTATATGATGCCAATAGCGGCAATAATTTAATATGAAGTGAGAACGAGTGCAATCTATGCACTAAATGAAAAAAAAAAAAAAAAAAAAAAACAGGTTTTAAGTGTTTGTATTTATATAAAATTTATATTATTCTATATTTTTGTAGATTATGAAACATAGTAAGTAGGTGTGCTATCCAGTTTTACAATAGTAGCTATAAGAAGGGTTCTCCTATTTTTCAGTTAATAAAAGAAAATAAAATACTCTAGGATTCAATATATTCATCTTCTCATAGAAACGCATATGAAGTGCATAGCATGTATATATGGATATAATGTTATGTAGGCATGTAATTAATCCTTATAAATAACGCAATGCACGATAGTGCCGTATGACACTGGATAAGTAAACTAAATTGCAGGTAATATAATAATAGAAAAAAGTATACGTAATTATATATGGGATAAAGTCTCTTACAAAACTATTTAGTAAATAAGAGAATTTAGTAATAAATATTGAAGTAAGGGCAATTTAAAGCAGTATTGTGTAATGCAGTTTCAATACTTTACTTAGAATAACATTATTTTTTAAATATCATTTACTGTATAGAAGCAGTCATCAAATAAGTATGTTTTAGTTGGTAATACGTAAATGCATCAAATGGTTAAACCAATATTTCAAATATATACTTTTGATGTTTTTTAGTATTGATTCTCTGTAAATAAACATTCCTTTCTATCTTGTTTATGCTAATATATATCTTCGCTCCTGATACACATCTCTTCGTACGAATTTTTACAAATAATATGAAATCGTACGTGTACATACTGGAAAGTATTAGAATTCTGAGTATTTTTGAAAAGTGGCTCGTGGGTACAGTAATGGAGCTTAAGCATCTTAGAGTTACTTATTCAAGAAGCTAACCTATGAAAGAAGTTTTAAATATTCCAGATTTTCCTTGTTTCTTGTTAAATTATGGTTAAAAGACAAGGTATGCTTTTTTTCCCAATAAATATTGTTTACATGAGCAAAGAGCGTTTTTCCTGCTTATACATTTTTACCTATTTTATTAATGTTTAACTCCAAGGTTTGCTTCACGAGGACATTCAGTTTTCATGCCATAGACAATATTTAAAATATGATTAATTACAAAATATTACATATTCCTTTTTCTTCAAATCCATTCTATGAGCGTTTTTTGTTGAAATAAAAAATCACGTTGCTTTTTGTTACTGGGCAGTCAATTTTATTAGAGTTTATTTTCCCTAACATTCACTAACCTTAATTATAGTGAATTTGTCTAGTTCAATAACTAGAAATATAAATACAAATTGGTGTTATAACAGAAACTAATAAGAATTTGAAAGGAGAAAACATTAAAAAGTATATAATTGTTTACAGTGGAGTTCCGCAACATGAAACAGCTCAAACAGGAAGGACGAATTTAATAGAAAATAAATTCAATAAAAAATTGAACGATGTAAACTTATGAATGAAAGAATTATAAAAGTAATGATGAGAACAAGGAGAGACTAATGAAGAATATTAGTAACATATGCTTCAATAGAATGAAGGGAAAATAGGAAAACATTATTTTTTATAGAATTGCAAGAAGAAAGAGAGAGAGAGAGAGAGAGAGAGAGAGAGAGAGAGAAATAATTAAAAATGACCATCTCAAAATCTGTGAAGATTTTAATGTTAGAACCAGTAACATAATCTCAGAAATATCGTAGAACGGCATTTAAATTCAAGCGACCAAGAACTAAGAGAGCATATTTATAGGAATTATTTATGAACAACAATAACATTTTCAGAGAGCGAGAAAAGTAAAAAATAAACTTGGTGTACTCGAGGGCTAATATCTACCATATGATCATTGATGCTTTCCACCGCGACGCTGGGTTTTTCCATTCGTTTACCGCGCCGTTGAGGGGGTAGCAAGTATGCTTGCTTACTTATTTACCTTGTTGACTGTCGCAGTCATAGCACAATTGTTCCCGGGTGTGTGTCGTGTTGTTCATTTCTTAATTCGACAGTATACGTAAAGTTTATTATGCCTCATGTGTTTACAATGGCACATTGTGTCTTTATGTACGATTTATATGTGTTAACTCAGTCAGCTCGTGGAGTTCGAAGACTATTTAAGCAAGATTCCTGACGCCCTAGATCGTAAAACAATCCATAATCTGTATAATACATTTCAGAAAACTGGAAGTGTCCAGCCTAAGAAACCAAAATTGCAATGTGGGTTTTCACCGAAGTTACATGAGATTAGTAATCGTTTAGAAATTCCCCTAAAAATATGTTCTTCTCTGTACAAGTGGAAATTTCACATGTGTCTGCAAAAGGATACTAAATTATTGCACTTCAAGACGTATAAAATAACTGTGGCGCATGTTCTTCAGCCAGGTGATCCTTATACGTAGGCGCACACTTTGTAAATGGATTCTGGAAAACATGTACAGTAGACAAATAGACACACATTTACATAATATTCTTCCCGGGCGAGGCCTGGTTCCATTTCCGTGGTTATATGTGTGCTCAAAACAGTCACTGGAGTACTGATAAACCTGACTTCGTGCCCCTTCAGGATAAAAAAAATCGCTTTATGGTAAGCTATCAGAGGTAAAAGAATCATAGAAGCAATTTTGTTTGAGCATAAAGTTGATTCTGTTACTTTTATTCAGAGCGTGATAATGCTTTTTTGTTCAAGAGGACTGTGCCACTACTCACACTGCGAATAATTCCAAGAAAGCAATTCACAATTTATTTCTAAAAGACAGAGTTATCAGTAGGAATTTGAGCCCTACCCCCTCAGTTTCCGATTTAACAGCCTGTGATTATTATCTCTGGAGTAAATTAAAAAAAAAAAAAAAAGGTCGTGTACAAGAGAACCCGTGTACCATACAAGAACTCAAAGATAATATTCATCAGAAAATTGTCCGGATTTCTCAAAATGAACTAATTTCCTGAAGAGATGTCAAAAATATGTGGAGAATGAAGGCGGAAAGTTTCAACACCTCGTTTGATAATTTGGTAAAATAATGGGCCTCTTAAATTGGTTTATGTATTGTTGTATGGTTGGTTTATTCTATGATTTTACCATCCCGCTAAGAACGTATATCGGGTTAACCGGCTAACGAGCATGGGCAAAACAAGGGGTTAGGGGAACAAAACTGGTTGCATAGTATTACAGATTATATATTGATAAAGGCAACTTAAAGCTGTGAGGGTTTACAAATACGGGAGAGATACCTTTCGCTACTAACAAAATTTGCAACATATTTTATACATTCACATAAGTATCCCCGCAATCTCTTTTAATATATTTTATATGTTAATTTATTTATCGGATTATTTTAAACACCTCTTCTTGCTCTTGTCTTTGTTCAGATCTTATTTTTACCCATTTTCGTCTAAGTGAACCATATCTTATATTACCGAAGTTACCCTCTTAATACTAAGGCAATGGCAAAAGGTTAGTGCTAAGTAAGCAAGTAAACAAATGCGCAAATAAACGAATGAATTGGTGTTACTGTAGTTCGTTGCTAATCGCCAATATATTTAAATTACAATTATAATTCAAAAACATTTCCAGTGGCTCATATCTCATCTGTTAGTTCTTACCAGTTTTCCTTTAGTAGCTACTTTAATTTGGGAGATGTCTTTGAAACCTCGCAATAGATAAGGTTAAGAGTTTGTATAACATTAGATTAATTGAAATGTGATATAAGTAGTTTAAATACTCTTATGCATGTTCGATAATTTAGACTTTCTTTTAAAGTAGATATTCTAAAATTAAAACATACTTAGAATAATTCTTTTTTTTAAACTTGAGTATTTTCATTTTTCGTTTAATAATAACAATAATAATTCAAATAATTGTAAAAAGCAATCGTTACAAATTGAACTGCATAAATAGTTTCACAAAGTCATCACAATTTGGATAAATTGATGATATGATAGAAAAAAAAATTCAGTAAATTTTCCTTTGACCTCAAACATTTCATATAAACGCAGAAAACATTTCTGTTAGCATTTTGTTTATGTTTGGATCACTGAAGTAAGTTCAATAGTGGATAACATTAAATTTTCATTTTAATAGGCTATGAGGGGACTTTAATCCGTGGGTTCTGCGTCTCAGATTTGGGTACGTCAAATAAATTCCATATTTGAAAAAAGAGGTCACTGAACAAAATGATCGGCATTTCACTTTCAAGTAATACATTAGCATTACATTAGATGGCACTTGAAGAGATGGGTCGACCATCTATCCTTCTGACCATCTGTAGGTACCAAGTGTTAACTAAATTTCTATAGTGTGTATGGTTCTTAAGGACCCGGAACAGGCCATAGTCCTAAACCTTGCAAGTTAAGAATTAATTATGATAATGCTATATAAGGGGATAACATTAAACATTGATATTAGCTGGCTATGAGTATTTCAACTTAACAATTGTAGCCTCATTCAGAGATCTAACTTGGTATTTGTGATATAAATGTTTAATTTGTTGCCACTAGAAAAACATATTCGAGTTCAAATCACATTTTTAACTATTTTTAAGAACCTCTGATCATTCAAGAACATTTGTGACATGCGTCATTACTACAAACCGGACACAAATGAATACACAAAACAATGGAAACATGCCAGCTGGCCACCTACGAAGAAAAAGGAAATTCACGTCCATAGTCAACAAGGTAAAATCACAGCAACGCTTGTTTCAGACCTCATGGAATAAACATGATCGACTAAAAATGCACAGTACTATCAATTTACAGCATTCATATGTAATGCAAGCATTACGTGCAGCTTCCAAGGGTAAAAATAATGCTGAAAAGATATATTGTCTAAGTAAAGACGTCTACATATACTATACAGAAAAAAAAAGTAGTTTAACAAACCAACCTATTTTTTACTTAACGGTTACATTATAGTTTTCTACAAAGTAAATAGATATATGCTATTGAAGATACCAAATGGTACAAGAATAGGTATCATTAATTTTATAAATCTAATATTAAAACCGTTTGACTTAATTATATGCCTATTGAGAAATGTATTATATTTATAATTACTAGTTATTCTAAACATTTGTCTTTTTGCCTGATAAACTTAAGTACATTGCTAATCAGTGTTTGTGCAATAATGTCAACCAGAAGAAGAACATGTAAACTAACAAGCGCGACGGTACATTTCCAATTTTCACCACTCAAAATCGGTAAACTAAAATTTTTCTAACATTTACCTATCCATTTGGAAAATGTTCACATTATCATGTTCACAATAACCTCTTTTCTACTTTGACCTAATCATATTAATGGTGCAATTAGAATATGAAAAACAGAAATAAATAAGATTTAAATTAAAACATTTAAAATTATCAATTCTTTTGTATGTAGATGACCAGGTTCTAATCTCAGGATCGGAAGTTCTTTTATAGAAAGCATTTATAACTTAAACAATGTTATTAAAGAATATAATTGTATTATTTTATTTAAAAATACTAAATTATCTCTTTGAAAAACATCCAATACGGGGTAAAATGTACACAATGGCAAATTAATTACATAGGTTCTTATTTTCAATTATTTAGGTTATCAAATAAGCATTACTTTTAATTATGACCAAGAAAGACATTTTCATTGTTTCAAAATATGCATAGCAAAAGCATGAAAACCCTCAACGGAAAGACCCGTAAAGACACGCAATTGAAGTTTTATAAAAGGTGGTAGTGGCCTGCATTGCTATGTGAAAGTAAAACCTGGATATTATCTAACAAATTTATCAAAGGATACAAGCCGCTGAGGCAGATAAAAAAAGAAAAGAAGATAAAGGAAAATAACATAACATAGATACATTTAACCTGAATAAAAAATTACAGAAAGATATTAATAGAATACTTAAGAGAGACAGCCAGATAAAGCAGGAATTATTATACAAAACTAAGGGAAAAAACCAATTCGGGACGGAAAAAAAAGATGAGAAGCACATAATACTTAAAAATTCCAGAATCAGAACAGGCAAAACGCTATAATATTTGAATGAGAAGAATTAATGCGTTACGGTGTTTAATTTGAAGAGTTTCGCCAAATATATCAAACGATCCTTTATGTTGTTTGTAATTTTCATCATAAATGTGATTTAATTGCCAAGTTCAGTAAGTTCTTCATGATAAAGAATGACGAATTTTTACTTTCATAATGTTTCATTTAGCATTGTTGCGTTTGAATTCGAGTAGAAACGCTGTAGGAAATGATTGCTATAGTCCAAGGTGTCTTCCTCAACGTGTTAACAGACCCCGAGGACTTGTGTGAGTGCAACAAATTTCTGTGCACCCCTGTAGTGCCGGAGGTTACTACTTCGCAAATCTGCTGTATCCTTGCGAAAATAACATCACTTACAGAAACGGTTCTTCACCTTTCAAAATCTTAAAGAGGCTATAAGTTTTTAATCTCAGGATACTTTTGGCCATGTTAACAAAAGAAAATTCTATAAAATTCTGTTAAGTATTAGGAACAAGAAGTTCAGAATAATATATGAAACATATAAATACATGATATTTCAAATAACTGCTTAACAAAAAAACGGACAGAGAAGTCCTTACTCAAGAGAAATGGAGCATCTCATAATGTTGCGTATTAAGATTTGACTGAAATGCTCGTCTATTTCACATTTCCATGTTCGACTCCTTCATTTAAGCAAGGATGTCATTGAAGGTCTGCTTTCTCAGACAAAAAAGTGAGGTTAACATTTTACCCTCTGATTCCCTTTTGTGGGATTAACTGCACATTGTTAATATTTATTAATTACAAAGAAAATATTTTTATTTCCTTAAGCATAAATTCTAAACTGCATTTTATTGGAAGAAGAAACAAAAGTGAAAGCTCATGTCTTAAGGCAGATAAGTAAGAAAAAAAGACGATAATCTGCTGGAACAGTAATAACTAAATAAATTCCTAACTTTTGTTTTCTTATTCTATATTATAAATCAAACAAAAAAAATACAGGGGGAGAAGGATGCAAAAGGAAGCAAGCCGTGCATATATAATGCTTGAAGAAATGGAAACATTCGTGGATTTACTTTTATTTCAGGTATGCAAAGCAATAGGGGGAAAACAAGCTCATTTAGGAGGTAGAGTTAGGATCATTTAGGCTAAAGTAGGTCGGTGTAGGAGTAATTAAGCGGCTTAAGCAGCGTTAAGTCAGTTTTAAACCTGTATTATGTAGACCAAACATGGGTATGCAAGAACTACGTTTTAGAGCCAGTCTTAGCCAAATGGAGAATAAGTGAGGGTTCCGCCATGACATAAAGTGTCTTGAAACTATGCAGTAAACTGGTAACCAGTCAGAAATTCCCCACCATGACGAATACTAAGATGTGCTACACCTGTGTTGCCATGTATGAAACGAAAGAACATCGATTAATATTTAATTTCTAATATCTAATTTCTATTTCTATTATATTAAAATATCAAGCTTAAAAATGGTGGACTTACCTAGAATGTATCGCGCTGCTTTGTAATGAATTCAAATACTTAAAATTCACTTTTAAATTTAAAAACTTCATAATGATCTTAAAGTTTATAAGTTTGCTACTTAACGTTTCCTTATCTGCTCAACTGATAAAATGATAAATCAATGATTAAATCAACATGCTTTTTACTCTTCCTTAACTCGTACGATTAAAGCAGTTAGTATTTTTGGACAGATAACACCAAAAGTAGTTCATAATATGACATGAAATAAGAACTGCATTTTATCACTTCAGAATTTTTAACTTTGGTTTAATACGAAATGTGATGATTATTATTAATTTATTTAATTGGGCACAAACTACACATTTTATAATGTTATATATAACATTCCTGGAATCGTGTCAGAATGGAAGAAAGTAAATAACTGCTGATTCCATTAATGCACCTGCAGAAGAAAATTACATTTTTAAACAGAAATTTAATACCACATACAGGATGGAAGGAAACTATGACTTTACTTTTACAGGATGATGAATATTGCCAAAAGGTCCAGTACAATTTTGCCCTTTTCGAAGTGATTTTCGGGAAAAGGCAGATAATTTGTTGCTTTTGAAATACATACTTTATATACTTTATTGAAAGTTTAGTTTTTATTTTAAAAATAAGGCAAGACAAACTGCTCCCATACTCGTTCAAACTTATTTTGCACTAATTACGTTTCATAGTCTCTTAATTATAAGGCTTCAAGGTTTGTAATTATTTGCCCTAATTGCAGTGTCACAACGTGACAACACTGCATACTCAAAAACTAGGTTAGTAGCGTGTGTGTCGAAAAAGCTCTTCAACTTTTATTATGTTGCGCATGTTTTCATGGCTAATTTCAATTGTTTGTTTGTCATTGAATGTGAAACAAATGACGTCAGTCTACAAGATGGCACTATTTAATAATCCAGTATATCTTGAGATGCTACTAATTTTCGGTGAAACGCATTGAAACATGACCGAAGCAATACGAATCTACAGAGAGAGATTTCCAAACAGAAGACCCCCTTATTCTAGAACTTTTATTAGTCTTTGTCAGCGGATTCTGGATACTGGGAGAGCAATAATACGTTACGAAGGAGATTGTATATGTCTACGTAAGCATTTGAATAATTTCGATAAATAGTTTAATTTCTAGCTTTTATGTTTTTCCAATTTGCACTCAAAATAACTGCTTAATATTCCTCTTATGCCGAGAGAACCTGCAAACCATTAACAAGTGCTTGCGAATGTTGTTATGGCAGCTATAGTACCCAAGGAATTAATCGCATGTTGGTTTCGCAGTTAAGCGTTAGTAAGAAGTAAGTGAATTCCTGCATTGCAAGATTGAGTAAAATAAAATAGTGATTATATCGGGTAAAATAAAACAGTGATTACATCGGGAATAAATACCTCAATGACAAAAATTATTTAAACAAAAATGCTCTAAACTACATAATTTTTCTCAGATTAAGAGGCAAGTCATAGGTCCCTTCCACTCTGTATAAAGAAACTGTAATCAACATTTTTTTATTTGTACTTTTAGCCGGTCAAAATACTTAAAAATTAACAAATTACTATCCCTACGATATTGATAACATTATCCAGGGATTTAGGTAACGTTTCTTCTGCGCTTCTTTAGTGCAAAATACGTGAACTATTTCTTTGAAACCAGAAATGTTTAGGAACACTGCAATATTTTTAATTTAAATTACTAATTTATTTATAAATATTGAGGGCTGTAAAACATAAAATATAATGCACGTATTAAAATTCCTCTTTTTTGTGATGACAAAATACAGTGCAATTTGTATCATAATAACTGTTATGTCTACAATTTATTTATGGGGTAAACTTTCATTTGTTTAGAGTGAGAGATAGTGAAAATCCTTTCTAATTAAATAATTGTGGCAAGGTGACTGTAAACGTGTCATTTGTACCTAAAATGGTTTTGGAATTAAACGAGTGAGTTAAACAGGTGTGAAAAATAAAACATGTACACATTTCGATTATTGAAAAAAAGTTTATGACTATTCCATTCTTTAAAGAACTTGCTGTAGGAATTTGAAGCAACAACTGTATGAGTATCTTGCATTCCTTAACTAGCTTATCTTGTAAGAAATAAACTGTCATGAGTATTTTGTTGTAAGTACATAGCCCTTTTAGTCAGTTCTTTGCATTTGAAGTGAACAATATACACTGGTATATGAGACACGGTGTTTATATCAGATTTAATTCAGTTTGTGCAATTTTCCTGATGATATTTTCCTTGATGCAAGTTTACCTTATTAGATTTATATTTTATTTCTACATTATTTACTTCATTCCTAGACTTGCATCATGTTGAATATTTTTGGAATGTATAAGAGCGTTTCGAAAGGTAATTGACAGTGTTTCATGAAATAAAAATCTCTGGATTTCAAACTCTCGCCCAGGGAAGATATATATTTGATAAAAGTTGCTGCTTAATCGGAAGTGTAACTTATAACACTACTACTATTACTGCTACTACTACTACTACTGTACTACTACTGTACTACTACTGCTGCTACTACTATACTACTACTACTACTACTACTACTACTACTACTACTACTACTACTGTACTACTACCTACTACTACTACTACTACTACTACTACTGTACTACTACTGCTGCTACTACTACTACTACTACTACTACTACTACTACTGTACTGCTACTACTACTACTACTACTACTACTACTACTACTACTACTACTACTACTGCTGCTGCTGCTGCTACTACTTTGATACTACTACTTCTACTACTATTAATATTATACTACTACTATTACTGCTACTACTATTACCACTATTGCTACTACTACTATTACTTCTACTACTATACTACTACTGCTACTACTATTATTGCTACTATATTACTACTAGTATACTACTACTGCTACTACTAGTACTACTACTGCTACTATACTACTGCTAGTACTACTAGTACCATTACTACTATACTACTGCTATTACCAATACTACTACTACTACTACTACTACTACTACTACTACTGCTGCTACTACTATTACTACAACTACTACCACTACTATTACTATTACTACTACTACTACTACCATATTATTGCTACTACTACTACTACTACTACTACTACTACTACTGTACTACTACTGCTGCTACTACTACTACTACTACTACTACTACTACTACTACTACTACTGCTGCTGCTGCTGCTGCTACTACTTTGATACTACTACTTCTACTACTATTAATATTATACTACTACTATTACTGCTACTACTATTACCACTATTGCTACTACTACTATTACTTCTACTACTATACTACTACTGCTACTACTATTATTGCTACTATATTACTACTAGTATACTACTACTGCTACTACTAGTACTACTACTGCTACTATACTACTGCTAGTACTACTAGTACCATTACTACTATACTACTGCTATTACCAATACTACTACTACTACTACTATTACTACTACTACTACTACTACTGCTGCTACTACTATTACTACTACTACTACCATATTATTGCTACTACTACTACTACTACTACTACTACTGCTGCTACTACTATTACTACTATTACTACTATTACTATAATACTACTACTGCTACTACTATTACAATTACTGCTACTACTATTACTACTACTACTATTATTACTACTATTACTACTACTACTGCTACTACTATTACTACTACTATTACTATAATACTATTACTATAATACTACTACTGCTACTACTATTACAATTACTGCTACTTCTATTACTACTACTACTGCTACTACTATAATACTACTACTTACTAGTACTACTGCTACTATTACTACTACTATTACTATAATACTATTACTACTACAGCTACTACTATTACTACTACTATTACTGCTGTTACTATAATACTATTACTATAATACTACTACTGATACTACCATTACTACTATTACTACTATTGCTACTACTATTACTATTACTATAATACTACTACTATTACTATTACTATAATACTATTACTATAATACTACTATACTATTACTAGTACTACTGCTACTACTATTACTATACTACTTCTACTACAACTACTACTACTACTACTACTACTACTACTATTTGTGTATGCTTTCGATAAACTAAATGTTTCAGGAAATGCCATGCCTTCCTTATACATCAGAAATGAGGCGGATGTATTGTAGTAATGTGGGAAGCAGGAAAAAGCCACTTTTATTTTATAATATTTATATTAACATAGAAAACCTACAGTTTATGTACTATATCACGACCTGCTTTACAATCCTTAGATGCCTATAATCTTTAAGTCATCTAGCTCACTCCTCTAACAAAAGTCAAACTACTGTATTGCACCATGGTTCGTATATAATTGTTGAAGAGCTTTCCCTGGTCAGTTATTTTAGTATTAATACTTTTAAATCAATAATAAATCGACAATACAGACAAATGGTATTTAAATGTTTTTAAAAGAATTAATTGTAAAAGAAAAGTTCTACACTTATTCCTAATCCAGGAGAATTAGAACATAACTTCTAAATGTTTAAAAAATTAGGAATGTTGATTAGAGAATATGGTCACCTCCTTCTGCAGGGTCAATAAAAGAAGTGTAAAGATTGCGGTCTGTGTGTGGTAGCCTCTCGCCAAGTTTCCTAAAATCCTTGGAAAACATATAATATCGTGTCAACAATTCTAATGAACTGCCGACATAATTACAGTGCAGTAACTACTTAATTTGCTGACATTAACTTTTTTTTTTTTTCATTCTATCTTTTATACACCCAAGGGATGACGTAACGAGTTCTTCGGTGAAAATAAATTGCTAACACTGCACACAGTATATATGTTATTACTATCTGAAATGCCTTGCTTTGAACGTTGTTCCTTTGACAAATCCCTGATTCAAATGCATTCTCATCCACAATAAAATCTATGATTGAACTGATCGGGAGTGATTTAGATGAGCATGCACGTTTCAAATGTGTTTGGAGACGCGTTTCTGTTGTTTCAGCAGAACGCGTCGTCATCAATGCAGACGTGAGAGGAAAGCAGAACAAATTGTTTTGTTGACACTTGACAGTCGGTGAAGGGCGAAGCGTAACGGGGTTCCCGCCTGTGTCCAGTAACTGTCGAGGATTGTACAAGAGTGGGTGGGAGGCGTGGAATGGTTAACATGGGTTCGGAGCCAGGCGGTGAAGTGGTTCTTGTGACAGGTAGGTCATTTATATTCTTTAACCAGCATTCTGCTACTCCACATAGCCATGCTTGAATTTGTAGCCTGCCTTTGTGACTTTGCATTGTACAGAACAAAAGTTCGCAAACGCATTAATGAGATTATGCAGAGCTTGCTCAAGTCCTAAAGAAAAATGTTTTGTAGTAATTGCAAATAGTTTAGTGACCTTTAGCTGGAGAAATTCGATATGCCAAAGTTTTATGAAAGGCAAGTTTTTTGTGTTTGTCGTCAATTATAATAAGGTTATAAGGTGACAAAGCTCATGGATGATATGTCGCAAAACAGAGTACTCATTGTTAAATCTATGTAAGTAGCCTCACAAAACGCACCTAATCTTTAAATTTTTCATTGGTAGAAAAGGGATTCAAAATTCACCAGAGTGTATTATTTTCAGCAAAGTAAATATTTACCGTCATAAGCATAGTTATAGTAGTTTGTCTCTTGGAACGTAAGAAAACTCATTAATTGGTATTTATCTTTTACTCTTTTTTGTCCAATTTGTAATATAGAACAATGTTCCCCACTGATTTACTGAAAATATTCTCTTGGTTTTAAAGCAACATGAAGTGTCCTATAGGTTTATCCGACGTCATTAACTGCTTTAACAAAAAAAGTTCGCGTATACGAGAACGGTCTGTAAACTTTACGGCTTACAATGAAGGAACGAGTGCTTTGACTTCAACTTTTCAACACAATCTTCCTACAGGTCAATACATTTATTCTAATAATTCTCCATTGCTATTATCCCGTCTATGAAATAGTTTTTTCCGGCCGTCGCCTCTTGATTTAATTACAAAAAAAAAAGAAAAAAAAGGCTAATCAGCAAGAAATTGTTTGAACTTCGGAAACTGAATGGATGTCGGATGTAGTCCAATATGGGGAGTAGAGTGGATGCCGCAATAATGGCGCAAATGATTTCGGAGTCTTGACACGTTAACATTATTTGGCATACACGTTCTCAGGGTAGAAATAACTCCGAAAAAAATCTTACTCAAACAGCCTCATCTGACCGGGTTTCGAGTCACAAACAGTACCACTAGACCACGGTAGTGATCGGTGGTTATTGCAATGTCTTAAATTATAATTTAATATCCTTATTAATTTTGGCAAAGAAACCTTATTTTTAACTATACCGTTCTACTTGAAAATTCGTAAATGTAATATTTGAAATATAAATGTTGCTATGTATAATTACTTTTCAATACATTATTGCAAATCGTGGTATCATGGATTTCTTTAAAACGTTTTAATGTATACACGTTACAGTGGAACGTTTCTTCTTTATTTATTTGTGATTAAAGAAAACGTTTTTCTATCCCTATTATTGTTGCTTAGGAAACGAGGTTTCAGTTACCAAATTAATGCTAATTTAATTCGTAAGTGTTGTACAAAATTAATTACTCTTATTTTTATTCATTCATTTAATAACTGTTTTTGAAACACAAAACAAAACAGCGCTACGTTTAATGTAAATATAGAATATTGGGTTAACTTTAAAAATAAAATGCAACTTCGTAGATTAAAAAGCATTTGCAAGTTCAATAAATATAAATTAGGGACGTATTTCTATCTTTGTCTAAAAGTATACCTAGTAAAAGGGTTTAGAGAATTTTAAGGACATTAATACATTTCAAATGATTGCCCATTTTTGTTCAAGGGATTAGAACAGAATGGCGATGAAACATTAAATGTTTAAGAGCCTTAAATTTCCCTAAGTAGTTTAAGTTACGGTAAATAGGCCTACCTTAGGATTCCACTCAAAAATGGTATAATAGCGCTTAAAGTATGAAACTACATGTGTTCAAATACATTCATTTTGCATTTAAAACATTAACCGAAAATAAATAGATAGGTTAATAGTACAATAATATTTTCCCTATTTTTAAAGGCCCATGTTTATGTTTCACAATCTAATCTATACCAGACACACTGAAAATTATTGTTTTGATATTATTGGTATTTTAATGTAATGACAGAATTCTATGCTAGCTGTTACTCAGTTACAGGGTGTCAAAACAGTGCATCCTTCTCACAGAATTTCAAATGAGTAAACTGGAACCACAGAGCTTTGAAGGCAGAACCACAGACGTTAACAGTGACCTAAAACAATTTAGCTTCCATGGCCTGGCACCCTTAATCAAATAACTACTCCCCGTATATCTTATTTCAAAGAAATGAAAACAATATATCGAATTCATGGTGGCCACAGATGATCGATGTTCCAGAGAAAATGTTTGATCAATCCCTTGCAAGGTTCGGAGATTCCATAGAAGGTTCGCGAATCACAGTTTGCGTTAGGACAACGACCTGAAAAGCATATGATGTATGATTTGAGTCTCAGGCATAACTTAGAATTTTTTTCCTGAATCCTATTTGAGATAAAATATTCCCTACTTTGCATTATTCCTTTACTCAAAGCCTGTGATTATCAATATTGTGACTGAGAGGAAACTAAAAATGAGCATACACAGAGATTAAATAAAATAATTCATTACAAAGTAATGTATTCAAAATATATTAACAATTTATTAATATTTTTCATTTTGTTATACCTTTTTGGAACACGCGTTTTCCATTCAACTATAGTTTAATGTCAAGGTACCTAAAATACGGAGAGTACTTTATGATTTCTGGCGGTCTTAATGTGATTAATGCTGTGAATAGTTAGTCCAGAACATGAACAGTAAACCACGTGTTTACTGTTTCGTAAGATTAACATCAACTAACGCATACTGCAGATAGAAGTAGTAATAGATAACATCTAGAAGAAAAGTTGTAGAAAGTGAGCTATGTTTAGGAAATTCTGATTCCAAACTCAGTGAATTGTAAGTGAAAGTATAGGAAGAGTGCTTCCTAGTAATGCAAGTGCCTTTTCTGTTAAAATATTATTCACTCACGTCTCATTTCCTATGTTATCCACTTATTTTACAAAGCAATAAAAAACTAGGCATATATTACATCAACATCCACCTGTACTCTATTCAGGGAAACAGTAATCTACGTATGTATGTGTTTATTGAATCTCCATTGCGCTTACACCCGTTGACAGAGGAAAAATAGTGAAATTACAATATTTACACCTTATACTTACAATTATACATTTCAACATAATTAATTACATTTCAACCTAATTAAATATACGGCAACGTAATTAAACACATGCCAACTTAATTAAATGCACTTAACACAATGAAAGACTTTCTAACGTAATATATGCATGTAAATCTAGCTAAATACCCGTAAACCCAATAAAATAAATTTCAATATAATTAAACATGTGAATCTAATTAAATATATGTCAACCTATTTAAATATATGTCAACTAACATGCGAACCTAATTAAGTGCATGTCAATATAATAAAATGCAAGTCAACATAAGTAAATACATGTTAACATAATTAAATACATGCCAACCTAATTAAATACATGTTAACATAACTTAAAGCATTTCAATATATTTTATTAATTTCACTTAATTAAATACAATTCAATCCAATTAAATATATGTCAACGTAGCTATATATATTTCAACAAAATTATATATATATATATATATATATATATATGTGTCACCCTAATTAAATATATGCCAACCCAATTAAATGCATATCAACAAAATTTAATACTTTTAACCTAATTAAGTATATGTAAACCTGCTTCAATACGTTTCAATTTCATTAAATACATTTCAACCTAATTAAATACACGTAAATCTAATAATATACATTTAAGCTTAATTAAATACATTTCAATATAATTAAATTGATGTCAACATAATTTAATATATTTTAACTAATTAAAACGTTTAATCGAATTAAATATATAAACATAACAAATGCCTTTCAATGTAATGCAACACATTTTAATCTAATTAAACATATTTCCAATTAATTAAAATCATGTCAACTGCAAAAGCGAATGAATGGACCACAAATGAATGGACCACAGTACTTATTTTAAGTTTCTTTTAAACATTTGAACTGTGCATATGTAAGAATATTAAGGACTAATAAAAATGTATTATCTCGTGAACAAATGTATTAAATATGACGTAATAAAGATTTAACAAGAATATTATATTTTACGATAATTTACATCAATCTGGAAATATTTCATGTCTTCACCACGAGTTATATCGGTCCTGGTGACTTGTGGTAACCACAATTGCCTTCTAAACCTAAGATCGCGGTTTCGATCCCGGCCAGGACCGATGGGGTTTTTTCGGGCGTAAAAATCCCTAAGTATGGCTTCCTTCGGAAGGAAAGTAAAGTCCTGGGTCCGATATAGTACATTTACGGTATGATAAAGAACCTCAAGCTTGAAAAAAGAGGCCTCCGAGCAAAATTTGTCAGCCGTTTCACACACTGAATTGAATGGGACGCTGATGACCTGAGATGTTAAATAGTACCAATAAATAAATAAAAGAATTAAAAAAAAAACGCAAGTTATAATAGATAAAAGTAGACATCCGTTGAGTTTTAACGCAAAAATGCTGATGTTAGTTTTTTTTTAAATAAATGAATAGTAATTTGGAACAAATGACTCTACAAATCTATAGATTTGGAGAAATGCAGCCTATGTCCATTTGATATTAATCCCATCTTCAACGTTAGTGCAATAACTTTTGACCATCTTAAAGTTTATCAGAAGTGTATGACATAATGTTACGTCATAATCTTTAATGTTTAGCTTAGACTACTATGCTTGGGCGCAGTGATTCTGTTAAGGATCTGTTTCTTTAGCTTACAAGTACTACATCCTACTTCATCTTGATATGAGAACAAAACAATAAGTAGTTGAAGTGACTAAAATTACGCACTCGCTTAAATGTGTACAGGAGAATAGTGGTACAATTTAAATGTGTTACATTCCAAGCTGGAGGGAAAGAAGGTGTGACACACGAAACGTCCTGCCATTTTGGTGGTCTATTTCGAACCGCTTCCTTAGATGGGAGACTACAAACCACCAATCAGGATACAGCACAAGACTTTCTTCTAGAAATATCGCCTATCTGACAACAAACAGCACTAATAGACATTTTCCTTTCCCCCAATAATGCTAAATTAACGAAAGCACTACAGTAATCTAAGTCATGCATCTCCACAAAACATTCTTATTTTAAATCGGTGTTTTGTGTTTATACATGCTATTCTTTCCATTTATAGATGATTAGATACTTCCAAATGTTACACATTTAAAACATTATAAAAGAGGTTTCGAAATCAAATTTTTGTTTTGTAATTCATTTTATAGCATAGCGAAATTATAACAAAAGCTTTTGTCAGAAGTGGAATTCGAATCCACGCCCTCAGTGAGGACCAGAATTCTTCTTTATACCCATATTACAGGTAACGGAATACCTTGAGTCTGGCGCCTTAGACCCCTTGGCCATTCTGACACTTGTTTTAGATTCTTTAAAAGTGTTGGTTGTTTACAGTCAATGATAATAGTTTTTCGTTGATAAGCAAGAAAAGCGATTCACAACGTCTTAGATGTGCTTTGTATTCGATGAGACATTACTTATCAATAAACAGACTTTTAAAGAAGCTAAAACAAGTGTCAGGATGGCCAAACGTTCTAAAGTCTCAAACTAAAGGTGTTCCGTTACCTGTAATAGATTATAGAGAAGAAGTCTGGTTCTCTCTGAGAGCGTGGGTTCGACTTCCACTTCTGACGTATATTTTTGCAATAGCTTAGCTACACTATAAAACGAGCACAAAATAAAACTGTTATTTCCCAACCTCTTTTATAATCTTTTTAATGTGTAAGATTTGGAAGTAATTGTTGTATTTCGTCATCGGTATATATGTATATATGGAAAGGATAATGGGACATAAACCATAATACACCGATTTAAAATAAGAGTGTATTGTTGATATGCACTATTCAGGCTACTGTAATGCTTTCGTTAATTTAGCATTACTAAGGAAAATTTCCGTTGATGGTAGTTAGTTGTCTAATACAAAAACGTTTCTAGAAGCTAGTCGTGGATTCAAACCCGGCCAGGATCGAAGGACTTTTTAGGGCGTAAAATTCCTAAGAGTGGCTCCCTTCGGAAGGGAAGTAAAGCCGTTGGTCCCGTATCGTAAAAGAACCGAAAGCTTGAAAGAAGATGCCTCAGAGCCGTTTGACGCCCTGAATTGAATAAGAGGCTGATGACCAAACATATTAAAGAGCGACCGTAAATAAAATAAATCTAATGTCACCCTATATCCATGTTCTACGAACAGTGTTCTCAGCTGGCCTTCTAATTTTTGTTTTTCCTATTGGGCAAACCTGGGAAAACGCCAACGCGTGCAATCTGACATAGTAAATGTAATTTCCTTAATAGATAGAAACGCCGAAGAATTGCAAATACATAGCAATTATACTTGTGCATAAACAAAAACTGGAATCAAGATATCCTTGACCTTGGGATCATAGATGTTTAACATTAAAGACTGGGTAACTCCGTATTTAAATTATGCATGTAATTGCTATACCTACAACTCGTCAAACGTCAGCTATCGCTAGCCCTTTTTACGTGACTAGACTCTCCGATATTCTTGTTAAAACTGTAGGTTTGATGACCGCTGCTCAAATTATGTATGCATTGCACTTTTCAAAGAGACAGGAGGATATTGCATTTATTAAACCCACGGTTCTTACAAGAAGACATTAAACCATAAACAAACAAAATCAATCAACATATCAGGATTGGTTATGGCTATGGCTAAATTCGTGCAGAACATATTCACTTCACTCAATTAGCAAATGACAGTAGTATATAATCAAGTACAGAAGAAAATTTCCATCATTAGTATTTTTTATGTATGTCACCATATTCAATTCACAACTTTCAGATAAATTAATAGCTTGTTTATGTGTTGGCTATTCATCAACTGATAGAGTTCTAAGAATGTATGCAGCTTATTTACTGGTCGTATACTTTTAAATGGTCAGATAGTAATGAATATTATGCCATTATGTTCAAAATATTGTTGAAATGGTTTTGTTTTAAGAGGATTAATAGGAAAGTTTGAGTGTATATTTGCATTTGCTGATAGATTACCAAGACTACTTATTACATGAATTTTGTATCTTTAATAAATACGCTTGGCAAATAAATAAAGAAGAATGGAAATAAGCAAAACAAGATGCTCTAAATGATACGCAAGACTTTAACTATAAGGAATGTGCCATGCTCTACTACGTTTAATTGACAAATTTTCAACGTGTTTACTCCAACTTAAGTGTTCGTCAAATCGCAATCCTGATAATTTTGTTTCAGATTGAAAGCTCTTAAATTAGGACTCAAAATTATTTTGAGGATCTCAGGCTTTCTGGTATTTATATAATGGAAATTTACGCCTCATTTATCACTAGTTTAGTAACAAATATACTTGTGTCATCAGCTAAATAAAAGTTCATTTTTAAGATATAATGCTAAATCATTAAAATATTATATATAGCAATAAATAAAAGTAGTGAATGCAACACCTCCCATTTTCGTCAGCGTCACGCGGCAGCGAATCATGGATACGATCACGTCATACAACTGGTCTATGCGCCAGAAACATACGAGGTGATATCCAGAATATTCGGGACTGGTGCTGCCATCTGATCAAAAACTTACTTTGAGACTAACAACCGCCGTCACCCTCGAAGTAGTTCCCTTCCACACGCATACACCGGTCCCAGCGATTCTGCTATTTTCCAAGTGCATCTTGGAAGTCATGTTCTTTGAGGGTGTTTAGCACAGACAGCGTTTCTTCTTGAATCCTCTCAATTGTGTGGAACCGACGTCCTTTCAACTTGATTTTCAGTTTGGGGAATAGAGCGAAGTCGCAGGGTGCCAAGTCAGGCAATTGCGGTGTATGGGGGACAATCGTCATGTTATTTTTCGTCAAAAAGCTCCTGGTGAACAAGAAATTGTGACTAGGCGCATTGTCGTGATGCAACTGTCAGTTTCCTTGTCGCCAAAGTTCGGGTCGTCGTCTCCGCACATTTTCACGGAGCCTCGCAAAACATCACAGTAGTACGTGGAATTCACTGTTTGAGTTAATGGGACTCATTCTTTGTGCACAATCCCCTTGGTATCAAAGAAAACGAAGAGCATGTTCTTGGCTTTGATCTTCACTTGTCTCGCTTTTTTTTCTTTTTCTTTTTTTCTTTTTGGTCTTGGTGAGTTCGGGCTCTTCCACTGGGAGGAATGTTGTTTTGTCTGAAGGTCCTAAACGTACATCCAGCTCTCGTCGCCGATGATGACCCCTGGACAAGAAGGTTGAGTCATCGGATACGGCCTGACGAAGCTCCGTGCAAACTTCAACAGGCTGCGCCTTCTGATCAGCAGTCAGGATCCTTGGCACAAATTTTGCGGCGACACGATGCATGCCAAATTCATCAGTTAAAACTCGTTCGAATGTCCCATAACCAATTCCACTTCACGAGCAAGGTATTCAGTGATTCAACGTCGATCCTCACGAACGAGGTGTTGAACTTTGGCAACAATGTCAGGAGTTGTGCAACTGACGGAGGTGCCGGTGTGAGCATCGTCTTCAATAGCTGTACGGCCCGTCCCTGAACCAAGCATTCCACTCAAACACACGAGTACGGCTCATGCTTTGTCCCCCAAATACTCGTTGAATCATTGCGAGGGTCTCCGTAGCATTTTCCCGAGATTTGCACAGAATTTGATGCACACTCTTTGTTCTAATCTTGGATCCCTCGTAAAATCGCCACACACTACATACAGTATATCATGAAAAGTACTATAGGATCTGAACACATCCCAGCTGCATGAAACTTTAAACATTCACTCATCAGATGTGCTAGTGTTGCCACCTTGCGTTACGAAACTCTACGGCAGCACCAGTCCCGAATATTGTGAATACCACCTCGTATTTATGTGTATAGTCGTCTGCACAAACAGGTTTAGACATATCACGACGTTACTGAGCTATAGTTTTGTTGCGGCAACAAGCGACAGGAATGAAACCAGTTGCAGCTTTTCTATCGCAAACTACTAAATAATGTCCATTTAAAAATATGTATTTAATTTTTAACTGTGTTTTTAGTAGCAGTGAAATTGCGCTTAAAGTAGCCCATTTGAACCATTCCGTGACTGGAGACAGACCAGCTGCGCTTAGGTCAGAAATAGCTCTCGGTATAATAATAATAATAATAATAATAATAATAATAATAATAATAATAATAATAATAATAATAATAATAATAATAGAGCTCATAATCAGAAACATCCGAACCCCAACACTTCTTCTTTTTTCCCCTTGTATTACAGCTTTTAAGAAGTAGATTACTTTATCTGGCAAAGATACTTGATAGTATTGCCTTTTCTATAACAGTGAGTGATTTTGTTTCTTCTATAGCTTTAGATAAATATTATTGTGTGTTACATCTTTTTTATTACGCCAAGCTTGCCCTTTTCGTTTACTTATTGCTGTGTAATCTAGCTTTGCGAATACAAACCGCTATAAAGAAATATTTCAACTGACTGTGGCTCAAAATGTTTCGATTTTTGAAAAAAATCCTACAGAGAGACATGTTGTCTGTTCATTGTTTTAATTAGAATGCATGAACCCCGAAGCGTTAATAAAATACATTCGAAAAAAGATTAAAGGTATCATTAATTGATCAAACAGCATACCGCGAGCCACGGTGATATTTAATGCTTTCTTCCATTTATTGCACATAATTTAATATTCCTTTTTTAGCACTAAGTTCCCTTTCAACCTCTAAAATTAATTTTCAAAAACGATTCAATTAACTATAAAGCAAATGAAAATATCTAGAAACCTAGGTATAAGAAATATAAAGGATCTTTCATGGTCAAGTCGCCCTTTTCGCAGCGGCTGGCAGATCCGCCAGTCACAGCAGCAACTCCCGGTTAATCGGGTATTATATTCCGCAACTGATTCAAATATCATGATTTCTGTTCTACTACAATGTACAATACAATGAAAATGAGCCTTTGATAGGACATGTTGGAAATGTTCCATCCTGACACTTTCGGATCACTTTAGGTTCATCGCTTGATATTCTCTTTTAGTTCTTCTAATGTGGGTGCATTTGTTCTATACGACTTCTTTTTCAAGTTATTCCATAGATAAAAATCACCTAAAATCAGAGGATCATGGGGCTAAAACTCTTGCTAATTATCCTATCTTTAAAAGGTGCCTGAATTCCTCAGCACATCACGCTGCGCTGAGCTCACCAAACTTCTCGGAGGAGTTGCTGAGGAGAATATTGTAATCGAGTCGGGCAAAGGTGTTGTAGTTTATCATCTGTATATTTTAATCTGTATGAAGTTCTTTAAGCTGAAAACAAGAGACAATAAAAGTTTATTTTGAAACAGTATCATTCGCAGACAATAGAAGAGAAATTGCAATTGAAAATTTATAAACACAATCAAATCTGCACAACTTCGAAATTTCAACTGAAAAAATACTTAGGTAATAGCATTACAAGATCAAAAGTGGTTAGCTTTGCTGACTGCCGGCCGGGAGATCCGGTACCTTCTATGTCAGGGAAGCCTATAACGGTTTCTATCCAGTCTCGTGATAGTTGTCTGGTGGAAAGGTAGCGTCCCCAGATCGCGCGGTGTGCTGAACGCAATACTTTACTCTATCCATGATGTCGCAAGGAAAATAGAAAACACGGTCGTGCGGCCCTTCAAGGCCCTTCGGAACTGTTGAGCTCAGAAATTGTTATATTTTATCTGGCTATAACATCTCATTTTACAAGATTTAGATATAAATAACCAAATTAATATATTCAATTAAACACGTGGAACAATGAAAACAACTGACAAGAGGAGGGAATTCCAAATGAAGTTTTATGGCAGAATCCTAACATGTTCTCGGTAATAAAAAAAAAAAATCTATACTTATAGGCAAAATTGGAAAGACCGTGTTAACAGAATGAGCCGCAAAAGGTAATCGAAATGAATGAAAAGGTCAAAACCACATTCAAAAGGAGAGTTTTTTCTTCGGTCTCACAATCCATATATAAAAGAGATGTTAATAGACCTTGAAAAAGACGGAATTAAATTCGGAACAGGTTTTAAGACCTGATACCTGGTTGTAGATAATGATGGTGGTGATGATATTCTATTCTTTCTCCACTTTCTTCTCAGAGCATATGTCAGTTTACCATTATTTCTTATCGAGAATGTATTCCATTTCTCCAAAATTTGTTTACAAGTTTTCGCGCGGTTTTTCTATGTGAAGCAGGATATACCTGGATAACTGCTTTCTAACCTCTCTGAAAGATTTTTTCACACACACATATATATACGCACATACATTCTTTGTTGTTATGAAAACTACAGCTAAACACAGATAACCGCTGCAACAGTCTTTAGTATAAGCATTGTATATGTATAACCATAGTTGTTCAAACGAACTTTACTACTGCGGCAGTGAGACTGGAGTGATTTGAGGGTCGCAACTTGGGTCAAATCATATGCGGCTATAGCTGGAGTTAACCACTGTGAATGTCTGATGAGAGAGGCGACTTGGCCGTGAAAGACACTGTATATATTATTGAGCCTTCAAAGGAAAAGGAAGAAAATCCCGAAATAGAAAGAATATTAGTGCCACATTTTTAATATGGAAAATTAATTCTTAAAATTCGTAGGCGTTTTATAAAGTATCCACTAAATACAAGGAAAATTGAAGTATAAAATAAAGTTGAAAGTATATGAAAGTGCAGTAAATTGATTTTGGGCGTGTCGTGCATTAGGCAGTCACATTAGTAATATCTTATACTGTTTTTATTGCATAATCCTTCGAAATAGCTTAAAATATGATGTTCAGGCTATGTACACATTCTAAAAGAAGAGAGTATTTTTTTCGAATAGTTACAATAAAGTATAGTAGCATACCCATTTCAATCTCGACCATCTATTTATTTATTTCCTTTAGTCTTAATCACAAAAGCACTTAGCAGCAGTGGTGCAGGATGAGAAATTAATTTTTTATAAGGAGCCTTGGATTGCCAATAGTTCAAGTTTTGTGGACAAGCCTCCTGCTAAAAATGCTTCGAGGCGTTTAAATTTGGATAGAATTTTGTTGAAAGTATCATAACAGAATCCAAGAAAATCTTATGTCATTCCTTCTTTAGTCCTCTGTAATGCTTTATATGTTCCTGTTTTTGGTTTACAGAGCTTTGCATCACAGAGAATACAGGTTCTATTAAATCTAATAAAAATATCTTGCACTACCTCTGATTCCTTTCTTAAAAAGTATTTATTCATTGGCGTTATTCTGATAAATATTCTGCATCATTAAATAGCAATTAAAAAGATTTGTCAGAAGTGGGATTTGAACCCACGCCCTCAGAGAGGACCAGAATTCTACAAATCACCTTACTACAGGCAAGCAGTTCCTTGAGTCTGGCGCCTTAGACCGCTCGGCCATTCTGACATACTGTTAGGCTCTTCTTCTGGACTCTTTGAAACTGTTTGTTTTTGCGATTTGTGATGTGTTTAAAATGCTTATAGTATCACTGGTATTTCAATAGCACTCAGCATTGAGCCCTATGAGAGAGACCAGAATTCCATACCCGTAAAACATATTTTTATAATACAACCCGACAGTCTGGCATGAGTGTATTCTCTTGTGTTTTGATTTTCAATGGTATTTTGAATAATATTTTTGGGAAAGCTATAAAATTCGAAAGATAAATTTTATGATATTTCTGAAAATGCATTTCAAGTATATGTTGAACGTTTTATATGCAGCATGTGAAATACTTCGCACACAATAAGTCTTTAACCGTGCTCCAATTTCTGCACCGCCGATGTACGCTCTCTAATCACGCTAGAGGTCGACTATTCCAACTCCTTTTGTAGTTAAATGCACATTTATGCTCTTATTGGGTTGGTGAGGGTTTCTTGACAGAATGTGGAATGCACTCCCTCGCCAAATCTGAAGCGTTGGCATACTTTGACTGAACAGAAATTGGGCCTCTCTCTTGAAAAATGATCAGCTTGTCGTCCCACACAACATAAAATGACTGACCCTCTCTATATGTATGTATATCGAAAGAGGGAACAAGATATGTATGAACAATAAAAAACTAAAAATAAAGTAAGTTATGGAACAAAGTAACTAAAATAACAAGAGGTAGAAAAGTAGAAATACATAAAGCACTTAAGCAGTCACACAATTTTCGCTATATTTGGAACAGCTTATGTTCTTCTTCAATATATCCTTGTTGAAAAACCAATACTTTGGTTTATATGAATTGACCTACATCCTACAGGCTTAATTAAGACTAATCACATGGGAAGAGAATATTAGAAGACATTGTAACTACTACATATAATATGTTGTAGTTTTATTTGTGTTTTGTCATTAATTTAGAAGGTGATCTAGCACTGGGGCAAGGAAAGTAGGAAATAATGAATGGTATAAACTCTATACTCTATAATTTGCTTTTAGTTATAGCTGGCTTTCCGTTTTCTGTGCAATGATCTCAGGTGTTGTTTTGATGCAGGTGGTAGCGGATTTCTTGGAATGCACATTGTCAAACTACTACAAGAGAACGACCCTAAAGTGAAAGAGATCCGCATTCTAGATCTGAAGCCATATGTCAACCTCCTAGGTGAGTAATTTCTATATTAGCTTGCTTGCATTTACAGAGTGTTTCATAGGTTATGAAAGGAAAAATTTGCAGTGCAAATCTATAAGTAAGGTACAGTACTGAAATAATTTCCTCGCTATACTTGAGCTTTGGGGCTTATAAGAGAAAATAATCAAGTACCTAACCTAAGCTAAAGCATTTTTCAATCTGCAGTTGTGAGTATAACTAGCGGTAGTGGAGAAATAGGGAAATTATGGTATTTACAGCTTTTACTTACAATTATACATGTCATCATAATTACATACACACAGTCCTAATTATATACATGCCAATCTATCCATAATTAAAATATATTAATCAAAATAAAAGCATGTAAACCTAATTAAATACCTATCAATTTAATTAAATACGTTTCCAACCTAATTAAATACATATTAACCAATTACGTAATGTCAACCTAATTAAATGTACCCCAATCTAATTAAATACATGCAAACCTAATCAAGTACATATTAACATAATTTAATGCATTTCAACTTAACTAAATATATTTCAATCTAATTAAATATATGCCAACCTAAGCATGCACATGTCAACCTAATTACATACATATGAACCTAATTAAATATGTGTCAATATAATTTAATATATTTAAACTTAATTAAACACATTTCAACCTAATTAAGTATTTACAATCAAATTAAATGTTTGTCAACCTAAGTATATACATTCAACCCAATAAATGTCAACCTAATTAAATACATTTCAATCAAAACACAATTTAATCTAATGAAACGAATTTAAATCTAAATCAAATGCATGTCAACTGCAAACGGGGACCTATGAATTATAGTACTTATGTAACTTTCTCTTACATTTTTTAACTGCTAGAGAAGAGTTAACTTAAGATAACCTAATTCAAATGTAAAGTTTTAAGAAGAGAGTTCATTGTATGGTTAAATACAACATACATAAGAACTGGTGAACTATAAATATAAGGGATATGTGTGTAGGTTTAGATTTATATTTATGATATTGCTAAACTTTTAAATTTGGAATAGGTAAAGAGGCCTAGTTCATGATAGAAAATATAAACTCATATAACGATTTTTAAAACATACTATTTTATCACCAACTTATGGGCAGAACAGAAATGGTAGCGGTAAGCATATTTAAATATTTTTGCTCCGCGTGGATTAAAGGTAAAATACTTTCAGCAGTTATAGGGTGTGAAAATATATGTCAAAGTGGTTTCATAGAAGTTGAGTAGGTCGGGACCGCGTGCTGACCACTTATGCAGAAGACGGTGACTGACCCAACCAAAGTCCTGGTAAATGTTGGTCAAGTCAGTACAAACGCCGAGTACAAAGTGGCGTTGGGCATCATCTTGCATGAAAAAGAGGTCATTAATGTTATCCCAGGCGAACCCCGGGTTCTGCTGTGCCTAACAGTGACGGTTAACCAACCCTCCGACATAAAAATGGTTTGGTCGCTTCAAATGGTGTTTCTGAACAATTCGGCCTGTCTCCATACCAATCAAGTATGCATATCAGTTCGAAGGGTCACATCTTCCAGCGATAGCTGTTAACAGTGATTTGGTTTCTACGGACGAAAATCGATTTCTTTTTTAGAACAGTTCTGTTTGTGTGATAGGAAAGACCATTTCGACGAGTGGCTTGTCGTGATGACTTTTGGGAACTGCTGGTGAACTATCCCGCTCCATTTGCACATTGATGGATTTTGCATCCAATGTTGCGCCAGACCAGTCACCATCTCTGCACCTGCAAGACGTTAAGCCAGGCTTGATAACGGGCGGCCATCTGAGCTCTCTTCGGCACTGTGATGCGACGTGCCATTGCGGATCACTTTCTACCACTGTAAAGAAACCATGAATTGTCACATAAAAATATTAATATATACAAAAGTTATACGCATATTACAATAGGGAGCTACTCCTCCCCCACCCTGTAGTACTAAATGAGAATTTATGTCCGACAACCCCCATACTTGTACATGTTACACAATATCTACTAACCGTACTTGTAGCTATTAGAATACATCATGCCACATGCACAGTACTAAATCTCTACCGGTAGAGCTACAAGTAAATGTGGCATAAGAGGAGGGGGGTTAATAAGTAATAATGGGATGTAATAACTGAACTATACGAAGACCCATAGTTGTAACGGTCACGGATCAAGGATATTATTACAATTACGTACTTAACAATGGCGAGCGGGCTGTGAAAACGTTTCACGGCTATATATACCGGAGAGGAGGGCACAATGACAGAATTGGTCTTAACTTCTTTACGCGATAATGCACGTGCAGTCGACCCGGAGAAATGAAAGAGACTCTTCAGCCATCGCAATGGTGTCCAGTTGGTAAATTCATCTTTTGTAATTTGTATCTCTATGTAAGGTGAGTTTAACATAAGGCAGCTGTGGAACTATCAGTTCGTTATTTCTGTTATATTTTACCTGTCCTCTCAGTTATGAGTCAGATTAGTTTCAGAAGCTATTCCCTCCACCAATAATGTCGCAACCCACGAGGCTGGTCATGGGGGAATACCTTCTGAAATGAATCTAGCTCTACAACTGAGAGGACAGGTAAAATATAACAGAAATAACGAATTGATAGTTCCACACTGCCAATGCCGCTTTATATTAAAGTCACCTTATATAGATATACAAATTACAAAAGATGAATTTACCAACTGGATGCCATTACAGTGGCTCAAGAGTCGTATATCTCTCCTCTTTCATTTCTCCTGTGCGATTGCTCTATTCTGTCACTGCGCTTGCGCTGTGTCCACTTCCCCTCCCGTACATATGGCCGCGAAACATTTTCAAAGCTCGCTCGCCAATGTTACGTACGTGACTGCAATAATATCCCT